>CM076584.1:297705087-298305087 GCA_034641835.2 Pinus albicaulis | reverse complement strand
GCTCCCTCTCTACCTTCTTTTGATATCCTAATCGGAGATATTTATCCCTCTTCATCAGGAAGATATTCAGACATAGGTCAGTGGCCCTACATATGCGACATTGTGTGGGGATGACCCGGACGATCACACCATACTTTCAAGTGGATACGACTGATCGACGTAATAAGAAACAAGTTGAGTTCCTTAGCACTTCAGATAGTAGAGTAGTGAGATGTCAAGTCTCCTCTCAACCCCCCACTAGAAGAGGCCGATCGATATCCTTGAGACCGATTCGACAGTGCTGGATAGCACATCTATCTAGGTGGATCCAGAGTAGGGCACCCCCCCGACAGATTCCTTCCTAGATATAGCGGAGCACCAAATACTTATAGAGAGCTTTTTCCTTTCAGTCTCGAACGTTAGGAGTATCCCTCGCTCCTTCCTCCCCCCCCGGATCGTGTAGCCAAAATCCCAGACAGTTCTAGAGGACTCAGATAGTCAACTAGCGCCTCAGTCACCCTCCTCGTTGTTGGTTATTAGATTTGGGCATTCTCGACATCATGGACCTCATATTTAGCTCTCCCTCTTCATGTTCTCTTCACCAGACTGCTCATACGGTTTTATACATGTTCATGTTCCTGAGATGTCTTATTCTTTGTATTTTTCATTACTTCATTTTGCATATAGTTTTTTGTATTAGATTTAACTTTTCTAGGAGTGGCATTCACACTCTCTCATTGTACTCGTACTGGATGTATCCTCTAGTCCCATTGACCTACTTTTGTGGTCATTCGTTGGACATTAATAAAATTATCTTATCTTATGGTACAAATTTCTTGTGGAGATGATCTTTTTCATGGTGATGTCTTTTTGGGATTGAAAGAAATGTTTTTGGGGAAAATTTTGTAATTTTAATGCTTTATATTTGATATTTTGCATATTATATATATGAAGTAGGGTTTCTATTTATGCCATGATTAAATGTTGAAATCTTGTTCCATTTTTTGGAAGCAAAATTGTTCTCTTGGAAGCCTATAAGGAAACTCTGATTGTGCATTTCTTATATTTAATTCCCCCACTTACAAGAAAAATAGGTAGGGTTTTTAAAGTTGATGCCTTAGTCGTCAGTGCTTACTCCATTAAAGTCTCTTCCATGAAATTTAGCCCTAGAGTACTCCTTTAAACCGTTGTATGAGAAGGCACTAATCTTAATTGTGCTGACCATCCAAAAATCTTATTGAATTTTTTCTTTTTTCCCTTGTTCATAGACATCTAGGGTTAGCTGATAGGTTTTTAGGGCAATTTTTTGTATAAAAGTGAATTTGTGTTTGTTGCTTGTGGCCCATAATTCAGGAATTGCATCTATAAAACATATAAAGGAAAAATCTAGCACAATGCATGGTCTATCCCTTCTATTTAGGGTTGGCATCATACTTGTTTGTTGTTTATGCATATGTTTGCTATTTATGCATACATTTCAACCATACAAATCAATTCCCTAGCCCTAATCCTTGTGCCAATTGGAAGCAGTTAGTTCCTCTTTGTTGATTATCATTGGAAGGCCTTTTCTTTGTGCTGCTATATGACATTGTGCACCTTAATATTGCATATCATCAAACCCTAACTTATAGCAACCTTATCTTTGTTCTAGGCATAGAGTATTCAAACATTGGTATAGAACATCTACAATCTTCTAGGCTTTTCTAATACTTTGGGCAATATTATAGACCTCTTATACATCACCTTGAGCCATAGCATTAGAATATTCTTTAGGTGATCTAGAGAAGCCTCACTTGTGGTTAATACTACTAAAACATGGGAGGATGGTTGTTGAGGTGATAGTGGAGGAAGTTTGTTGAGGTACGTGCAACTTGCGGTCAAACTTGGTCAAATTGTGGTCAACGTATAACATGTGTGGCTGGATGGATCTTGTTAGTCAAAACTCGACCAAACCCTCACACATGCGACCTCCAAGAGCAAGGATCGAATGATGAAAAAAGATGAACTAATTTCTCGTTAGCTGAAATTTATCCTCCATTAGAATGTTATGAATGAGCTTGCTATTTTGAGTGATGTCTCCTCACATGCACATCTATTTATATAGAGCTCTAATGTTGAGTAGAGACCCATTAAGAAGCCCCTCATCACAAGGAACCCCTTCACTTATTGAGCCTACATTACAACTCAACATTTGACTAGAATTGTTTATTCCATTAGTGGGTGAAAAACTCCATTAACTAAACAAATCAACCAGACTCTATAAAAAGTAGATCATTCCATCCTGGAGCAGGCAATGTGAATGTCGTGGTCCAATCTACCTGAGCTAATGAGAGAAAGAATTCCTTTGGCCATTCACCCCTAGCTAAATCAACATGACCCCATGGGTGAATGTATTATTCCCACCTAGTCAAATCAGCAGGACCTGGGGAAGAATGTCTGCCCGACGCTGCAAATTGCAGAAACATCAACACTCCCTCTCAGTAAGGGAGACATTCTGCATCACGCCAAGCTTGTCTCTGAAGTATATAAACTTCCCCCTTGATAGAGGCTTGGTGAGAATGTCTGCAATATGCTCGTCTGTGGATATGTACTGGAGCTTCACTTCTCCCTTCTGCACCATGTCTCGGATGAAGTGTTATTTGATTACAATGTGATTCGACCTGTCATGAAACATTGGATTTCCTAAAAGCTTGAGACAACTCTGATTATCACAATGTATCAAGGTTGTCTCTAGTGCATGATCAAATAGTCTTGCAAGAAGCTTCCAAAGCCCCACTGGTTCCTTGACTTGCGACACTAGCTGCGATATACTCCGCTTCTGCTGTATTAAGTGCGACAAAAGTCTGCTTCTTGCGAAACTAGGATATCATAGTTGATCCCAAGCTAAAGCAACACCTCGAGGTGCTCTTTCTGTCCACTGCACTCCCAGCCTAGTTAGAATCAGTATATCCCTACAACCTCACTTCACCACTTGAACATATCTCAGACCATATCCAACTATACCGCCTAAGTACCTCAATACATGCTTCGCTTCAACCCAATGTACATGCCTTGGCTCAACCAAGGGTGCTCACTACAAAGTAAATATTTGGCCTGGTGTTAGCAGGTACATCAAGGATCTAATCAATTTCCTATACATAGTAGGATCCACCAATTCTGAATTTGAAGCAAAATCACTTGACCTCTTCAGATTTGTCACCTTAGGTGTAACACTGTAGCTATGGACTTGCAATCTATCATACCTAATCTCCTCAAGATCTTAATTGTGTACTTTCCTTGTCTGAGGAAGATCTCACCTAGCCTCTGCCACACCTCCAATCTTAAGAAATAATGCATCAATCCAAGATCCTTCATCTCGAATTCGAAAGCCAACTCCCTCTTGCACCTGACAATGAGCCTCTCTGCCCCAACAAGGAACATATCATCTACATACAACACCTATATCAAAGGATCACCGTCAATAACCTTGTAGTAAAGGTTAGGATCCACATCGCTCTTTGTGAAGTCCAAACTCATCAAGTATCCATCAATCCTGGAATACCGTGCCTTGGGTGTGTGCTTGAGTCCATACAAAGCTTTCTTCAATCTGCAAACATGGGAGTCCTTGTTGGAAAGTGTAACTAGGTTCAGTCTTCATATTGACTATGTAATTATATATTTTTATAATGAAGAAGACAAATATAATAAAATGTATTTTTGTTAAGCTTGCTTCATGGGTTTCATGATAGGATTTGTCATCTTGTCATAAATGTATTAATTAAGAGTCATGTATATGAAGTGTCAAAGTCAGTGATGTATGCCTCAAAGACCTTGTCAAATCAATTTGAAGAAATGGCTCAGGAATGGTGATAATACTACTGCTCAGATCAACATAATACTCGGTGTAAATACCTCTCCTAGTCGGCCTATAAACAACAAGCAATGTCGGCTTACAAGCAGTGCACATGTCAGCGCATGAACCGTCACACCCTTTCACTGGTCAGGTTAGCTTATTATAGGTTCAAACTACTATATGTACACCAGTGTACTGCGTAGAAAACAGTGACACAAAAGTTTGGATATCTCTATGATTTTTGGACAAGTCTGCAACTACAGTGCAAATCTCAGGTGCGAAGTTTAAGGGTGATACGACAATGAAGAAGTCTGAGAAAAGTGCATAAGGGTTTCTCTATATTTTGGACAGGAATCTGCACCATCATCTCTGCAATCTTAGTGAAGGGCAAGGATTGTTTCAAGGGTTAATATTGTTCAGTTCAGGGCTATCATCAAGAGTAACAAGGTTTTTGAAGGACGCCAAAGGGAGAAGTCACTTGGAAAACTAAGGAAGGAGATTATTGAAGGCCAGGGTTATTGTGTTAAGGATTGTTGAATAGAGACCGAGTCTCTCTAGGTAACAAGTGTAGAACAGTGCAAAAAGAAGGAAGAAGACAGTTAGAGACCGAGCTTTCTAGTCCTAGTGCAGAAAGGTGCAGGACGGTGCAGAAAAGAAGGATCAACCAAAGGAGTCAAGGAAGAAGCAATGGCAAGGTCTTAGAGGCATACAAGGGTCAAGGGTTTGTGTCATGGTCATGGTACTTGTCAACTGAAAGTCTATAAGAAGAATTTCTTGTGGGTTTTCCTCTCCAAGAGGGAGAGGTTTTGGCCCTAGCTCGAAGAGCCTAAATTTGTGTCTCTTGTGTTTTGGTAATTGACTTGATGAAAGACATAATAAGCTAAGAAGAGAAGACATAAGTAATAGTAGTAAGCTCACAAGTAATTATCAAGAAAAGAATTTCAATTAACCTAGCCCTACCTAATTCTCAACATGGTATTAGAGCTAAGGTGCTAAAGACGAAGCGCTACTTGACAAGGAGACACTTAACTTAAGGATCAAAAGAACCAAGAATCAAAGTCAAAGTCAAAGTCTACATTGAAAAGTCAAATCAGTTTGCAAGGAAGATTCTCAAGCCATCTCAAGAAGACTTTCAATTTCATTCAAAGGATCCAATCATCAAGGAGATAATCTTTGCCATCAAAGATCTATGACATTGAAGACATTGTTGGAAGACATATCATCAAGCACCATCCAACATTATCCAACACCTTTGAAGACATCATCATTCTGAAGGCATCCTTGATTCCATGTCACCTATATTAAAGGAATCAATCTAAGAGAGAGTTCCTGCCATCATTTTCATCATCGTCATCAAGGAAGCTGATAGAAGGAAGAAATCAATACACTCAAGTAAGTATTTCTATGACCTCTTTTGAATCTATCAAAATGACTTATTGCAAAGAGAGCAACAAATTGGTTGGGCCATCAAACTTTAGTGCATGGAAGAAGAGGACAAGATTTGAAGCTAATCGGAAGATGAAGTTATGGGCTACCTCAAAGGATCTACACTCAACCCTCAAAAGATGCTCTAGATCATGCCGAGTACATGAAAGGACAAATCAGAGCCCAGAGGATTCTCATAAAATCCGTCAAGGACTCACTCATACCCTATGTATCAAAACTAGAAATTGCAAAGAAATATATGAGAAATTGGTGGAGCTATTCTCTGTGAGTACTGCAGGAGAAGTAATCTCTTTGAGACAAGAACTATACAAGATGATATTGTCAAAAGAGCAAGGAATCACTTCATATTTTATGAGGATTTCTGAAATACGAGACCAACTGCAAGAATTGGGAGAATTAATGTATGATAGTGAGATGACTACAATGGTGCTGAATGCTCTATCGGAAGAGTGGGGAAAACTTCACTTCAAGCTTATACGTGAAGAAAGAAGCAACACCATTCCAGGAGCTTATGGTCTCTATGTAAAATAGAGGAAACAAGATTGAAAGCCAAAGCTGATACAGGATCAAGTGGAGGGAATCAAGCCTTTGCAGGCATGTCCAAGAAGAAAGGAAGATTCGGTAAATTTGGTCCTCAGAATAAAAGAAGAAATATGGACAAAGTGCGATGCTTTGGATGTAATGAACTTGGGCATTATAAAAGGGATTGTCCTAAATCTGGAGAGGACAAGAGGAAAAAGGAAGAAGCCCATGTCACAGATGAAAGGGAAAGATCTCTATTATGATATAGATCATCTTCCTATTTAAGTGATTTATGTTGGTTGTAAAATAGTATGATAGGAAGCATTGCATATTAATAGCATCACTATAGAAGCATGGAAGGAGGACTTGAATAAGCGGTTCCTGGGAACCTCACTAATAACAACATTGATGGAAGATAGTCATCTGGATCAAGGGTCATCTATGAAACAGGTGTTGGAACTTTCTAATGGAGTCCTCCTTAGATTCACAAAGAAAGCAAAAGGTTTAATCGGGAATTCTATCTTGCGAAATTCTAAGATTAGGATATGATGACATATTGATGAAGCAGGTCAAGGGAATGAAGTTCTTCATTCTAAGGAAACTGTTGCACGATGACTCAAATGGATAAGATAAGGTACATATATGCTAACACTGGATGCTGTGAAGTCATGTCATATGGTTGCAGGTGATGGACTTCTATCTTCAGAAGTATGATCAAAGAAAGGAGGATCTCTTCTGGTACAAAGGTTGTCATTGATAGATGAAATCAAATATATCCCCATATGGAATATGAGGTAGTTTTATACAAACAAGGAACTGTATGTTGGAAGTTCTTGGGAATAAATGAAGTTGTGTGGTGAAAGAAAGGAAGAGATCATGAAATGCAACCATGTCAAGAGGTGGTTATCATCCGGAAGCCAAAAAGATGTGACTAGGAGAGCTCCTAGGAAGATATATAGACTCTGATAGAATTCTGGTAAAGAAGAAGACCCTTGACAATACATATCTTTAGGAGATGTGTCAATTTGAATAAAGGATGTCGATGCCTACAGGAAGATGTCATGGTGAAAGATCATCACTGAGGTAACTTTTGATTTAAAAGTTCTTATTTATATGTTTATCTGGATAAGTTTATGCAAGGCTGCGAACCATGTGGAAGGATGTAAGATCCTTGGGAGATGGTTCGAAGGAAAGCAGCATGGCATAAAGGTGGACCAGATGAGAAAGACTGATGAATCACTTTCTGGTAGATGACATGACTCATGGATGAAAGTGATGGATGATTTGTGCCTTATGAAGCTAACGTTTAAGATTCCCCAATATCGAAATCCATGACATCGAGAGGAGGAATTCTTCATGAGCAGCTGGGTGTCTCACCATTGCTGCTACAAGTCCCTGGTTAAGAGGGAGCCTGGTGGTAAGTTTCATACTTGGAAGAAGCTTGGTAATTCCTAAGAATGAGCTTAGGTACATTCCTTGAATAGGAATGAGTACATTCCCTTGAGGAATAGGTCCTCCCTGGTTAAGAGGGAGAGGTAGACACATCATTCGGTCTTCAACTGGGAAGACAGAATGGAGGATTGGGTAATCATCTGGCATACGATACTCTTTGAAAATGAGATAGGGCATTCAAGATAAGAGTAGTTGTGGACCAATATTCTTTGAGGGTTATCTACCCAAGAGAAGAATAGTCCAAGAAGGTCATACACCCGGAACATTCGGGTGGGGTATGTACCTTGGAGAGACAACGATGATGGTGTCTATAAGTCATGTGTCTCACTAGCATTGTAGCCCATTTTCTCATTGAGAGATGGGGTTGTTAGTCAAGGCCTTGCACTATGACAATGTTGGTTGATATGATGCTATACAAATGCGATTACCAATCTGATTCTTCAAATTGAAAGTAACCATGTACCATTATGAATACCTCCCTAGTTAAGAGGGAGTGTTGGAAAGTGTAACTAGGTCCGGTCTTCATATTGACTATGTAATTATATACTTATATAATGAAGAAGACAAAGATAATAAAATGTATTTTTGTTAAGCTTGCTTCATGGGTTTCATGAGCAAGGGATTTTATTATAGGTCAAAAGACTTCTTCTTGTCATGTATACGAAGTGTCAAAGGCAATGATGTATGCCTCAAAGACCTTGTCAAATCAACCCCTTTTTTGTTGAGGGTTGTAAGGAACTATCAACTCCCTCTTTATCCCTGCCTCGATGCATAAAATTGAAATCACTAAAGTTCTTGGAAGTATACTCTCCTCCCTTATCTGACCTCAAAACCTTGTTCTTCTTTCCTGTCAAGTTCTGTGCCTGAGCCCTGAACTCTTGGAACTTGCTAAAGACCTCATCCTATGTCTTCATGAAGTAGATCCATGTCTTCCAGGAGAAATCGTTAGTGAATGTCACGTAGTACAAGAAGCCACACAAAGATGATACTGCCATCGGTCCATGTTCATTTGAATGTACTAGATCCAACATCCCCTTGGACCTACTATCACTTCTCAAAAAAGATCCCTTGGCATTCTTGCCAAGTGCACAAGCCCAACAAACACCCTCATGCTCTACTTGGAGCTCTGAAAGACCTGTAACCCTCTTCCTCATTGCTGGAAAAGCCCTGTAATGTAGGTGAGCAAATCTCCAATGCCATAACTCACATAAACTGATACTGTCATGCACCAAGGCCTGGGATGGACATCCTAACAATCTGTACATTCCTTCCTCTCGAGTAACAATCACTCCTGTTGATTCTATGCTCGAGCCCTTAGGCCATACAACAAGCTGATCGTCTACAAATGCAACTTTGTAACCTCTATCCTCCAACATTGAAATACAAAGTAGGTTCTTCAATCTTGGTACAAACAATGCATCTCTCATGTGTAGAGAATCTCTGGACTCCAGCTGAAACGATGCTGTCCCAACTCCTTTTATTGCTTAGCTAGCATTATCTCCAAGTTCCACCTATAATGTGGAATTCTTCTTTGTCAAATCTATGAGAGAATCTCGTGAACCTGTCATGTGCCTAGAAGCACCACTGTCCACCAACCAAATATCACAATTGTCTGTAATAGTGCTTGAAAGAGCGGAGACAAAGAAATACTCTTTTTGAAGTCCATCTGCAGTCTCATCAAATTTAGATTCCTTTATCTTTTTCTATGGCATATGCTCATCATCATGATATGATATGTAGTGGTTTGTTGTAGCATGGTTTTTTTGGGCTATAGTGGCCATCTAGAGCCTCTTTGTTGATGTATTTTTGGTTCAAAGATGCATTGCACTCTGTGCTCTTTTGGTTATATACATGAGAAACTTTGCATATTTGTGTACAATGGTTTGAATTCATATAGATGCACATGAATATTTATGTTTTTCTTCATAATTTGAATATTTATTTAATTTTTGGTTGACCGGGTTTTTGGTCCATTTTTTTCTCTCTAGTTCCTAGTTTTGGGGTCGACTGGTTTGATTTTGATAACATGGGTTCATTATCTGTTCATTTTCAACTTTAACTTTTGAGTTTTGATTCTAGATACCGACGACCTCAGGCTGGATCAATGACTTGTCACATTTTTCTATTTTTGTGTTTGAGTAATTTCAATTTACTATTCTAGCCTTTAAACTTTAGTATCGACTATTTTTCGCAGTACTAATAAGATTCTAGAATAAAGAATGATGAATTTAAATCAATGTATATAATATTTTACTATTTCTATTTCATTGAATCATTTATGATGTATGAATCAAAGTTACTTGGGAGTGGGAGCGACATTTTCAAAAGCTCCCGGTCCGGGAGCGAATTTTTATATAATATATATATTTTTATATTTTGATGCATATATGTCAACAAAAACATGTAGAATGATGAATTAGATATAAAAAAACATAAAAACATAGATTGAACCATATAACATCAATCATCCAAAAGTTATAATCTTCATCAACCACATCCACAAGTTAGAAACATACAACATATTGAGTCTTGTGATTCATCAATCTTAAAGTTTCAAGCTTTCAAAATTCAATTAGCACCAAAGTTGTACTTGTAAGCTAAGTGTAACCATTACAACAAAGAATTTCTAACATGAAATGAAATGTTATAAAATGAAACGAAATGAAACAACTTTTAACTTTCACGAAGCATCATATTCATAATTCATGATGAGTTATAAACTTATAACTGCCAACTTCAAAGTTTCAAACTTCAAACTTAAATTGTCATATATTGTTTACAAAAAATATCATAATAAATATGAAAGAGTTGTTGATTTGGGGTAGCATGGGATCTGCTCTAAGTCTCAAACTTTGTGGAGAGTCTTAGACACATGCATTCTAGATAACCCAAAAATCGTTTGAGGAAATTCCACCCAGAGACAGTTTTATTTAATAAATTAATTATTATTAATGAGATCCCAAGTCTAGACTTAGGAGATTAAAATAATTAATGGGTATTAATCTAAACTGTAGGTGTAACTTCTAGAAAACACAGATAAAGTCAAAGTGTAATCTTAGCCGTTGATTGGAGATCTAATCTTGGCCCTTGAAGTCTCAACGAGAAGACTATAAAGAAGACTTGAGGGTCATTTGGAAAAATACACCGAGAGATCAAGAGATCGAATTTTCTGAAGTGAGTTGTGCTCAGAGGAAAACTTTGATCAAGAGATTCTCACGCAGAGGGGCAAAAGTAGTTTTGGTCGGATGATCTTCTCTGGGGCCAAGAAGACTTAGCAGAGAGGCAAAAAAAGATGCAGAGGAGGCAGTGCAGTGCCCAGAGAGGGTGACGCAGGGCCATGAAGGCCACACGCAAAGGTAGCGCAACATTCCTGAGAAAAAGTTTGAGATTGAGCTGGGAGATTGAGATTCTGAGCCAGGAGGGCTGGAATTGAGTTTCCCGAGGGCTGATTGATCCAATGGAGGAGGTGACGCAGTGCTTAAGAGGTCCCAACACAGGCTTACACAATTACTGCGCAGAGACAACGTAGAGGGTGCTGGGGTTTCGTTAGTTCATGATCCAGATCTTGGGGAGAGGCCCCCAAGTTCTAAAAAGTTGAAATGGATCTGACAAGATCTGCAAAATTAGAATGCTGGGAAAAAGAGAGAACACATTGCAATTAAAACCACAAAGAAACTTGTTTTATTAAAACAGAGAATAACTATAGAAGCTACATTGTGGTGGACAATCTGTCCTTTTACAAAGTGAGGCTTGTTATTTATAGCCTTTTTTGAGTTACAATACCATGGGTAGATACCATAGGTGGATACCATGGGTCAAAACCACTTACAATACCATGGGTAAATTCCATGTGTGGATGAATACCATGGGTGGATACATACCATGGGTGAATGAATATCATGGATAGATGTCACTTACAATACCATGGGCGAATAAATACAGTGGGTGGATGAATACCATGGGTCGATGCCATTTACAATACCATGGGTAAATTCCATAGGTGGATGGATAACATGGGTGGATGAATACCATGGGTGGATGCCATTTTCCATTCAGATCATTCCTCCCTCCTTAAGAAGCAATGGTCCCCATTACGTGAAGTTCCCTCCTAAGAAGTCTTTGTTGAATATGAAGAGCCACTGAAGAGAAGGGTTTTGTATAGTTAACCCATAACCGTGATGAACGAAGATCCGAGGATAGAGATACCCTGTAATGCTTGTGACCAACTGTGATATTGACAGTGTGCGGTCTAGCAAATGGACTTCGATGAAGTGTGGGTTTGTGGATGACCCAAAACCATGACAAACGAAGATCCGATGATAGAGATACCCTGAAATGCTTGTGACCAACTGTGTTACTAACAGTGTGCGCGGCCTAGCAAATGGACTTCGATGAGAAGGATTTTGTGCGGTTGACCCATTACCGTGATGTTGATTGTTGATGAAGTAGCATGTGCCTACATAGTTTGGGGTGCGAGGGCACGTCTCTAAATAACCCAAGCCGAACGCTGCTATGTTGAAACTGATGAAGGTGAAGCAGGTGCCTACTAAAGCGGGGTGGAGGGCACGTCTCCAAAGAGAACCTGCTCTGAATGCCGCTCCAGATTTAAAATGGGCATAACTCGGTCAATATAAATCAGAATATATATTATAACTTGTTTTTATAAATAGAATGATCATTCTGCATCTTCCCATGTGTTTTAAATCGCTATTTGGAGACTCTAGACTCTCAGCTTCGCGCAGGAACTGTCTCGCCGTGACAAAATTTCTGAAAAAATAGCTGATTTTAAATCAGCGATAACTCCCTCGTCCAGACTCCGATTCGATTGATTTTTTTTTTGAAATCGGGTGATTTTTCAAGGGGAACTCGGATCTGTAACCATTTATCTGAAATGCCACACTTAAAACTGTAATAAATGACGGGAGAGCTGCCGTCCATGAATTGTCGTTAGAAAAATCGCTGCAACATTGCTGATTTTGAATGATCGATATCTCCTTCATCCGAAATCCAATTTGACCGATTTTTTTTTTTTTGAATTTGGGTATTTTTTCGCAAGGAATCTAGATCTGGTCTTTGTTTTTGTAAATATTTCACCAAAAGTTTCAGATTTGATCTACAAATGCGCCGCCCAAAAAATTCATGGAGTTTGCTAAAGATTGCTGCAAAACATTGAAACTGAAATCTGATACCACTGATCCGGATCTTTGGGGGGAGGCCCCCAAGTTCTAAAAAGTTGAAATGGATCTGACAAGATCTGCAAAATTAGAATGTTGGGAAAAAGAGTGAACACATTGCAATTAAAACCACAAAGAAACTTGTTATATTAAAACAGAGAATAACTGTAGAAGCTATACATTGTGGTGGACAATCTGTCCTTTTACAAAGTGAGACTTGTTATTTATAGCATTTTTTGAGTTACAATACCATGGGTAGATACCATAGGTGGATACCATGGGTCAAAACCATTGGTCAATACCACTTACAATACCATGGGTAAATTCCATGTGTGGATGAATACCATGGGTGGATACATACCATGGGTGAATGAATATCATGGATAGATGTCACTTACAATACCATGGGCGAATAAATACAATGGGTGGATGAATACCTTGGGTTGATGCCATTTACAATACCATGGGTAAATTCCATGGGTGGATACCATTTTCCATTCGGATCAGTTCAACTACCAGATCAGTCGAGACTTGCAAAGTGAGGTAATCTCACAATTTTTCTTCTGCCGAGTGATATTCGCTGTACTGGATTATCAGCAAGGCATTCAAAGATTGTATTCAGAAATAACTGCTGCTTAATAATAAAACCCTCAGATCTGCTACACTGGTTTTCCTACATTGGGTTTTTTTCCGGGGAAGTTTGTCCAAAACAGTGTTTTAAAAAATGGAATCGGGTTCCGACCAGGCCGACGGTCGGCTCGGACTCCGACTCCGAATCGGTAATGACTCGGTCGACTCGGTTTCAATGACTTGGTTTTTGTAAAAAATACGTTAAATATTAATTTTTTTGTACAAAAACATAATTTTAAAGATTTTTATTCATGTTTCCAAACACAAAAGCATTATAATATAGACAAAAGACAACATATGATCAAAGTAGGCTCATGAATATATCCATTATATCAAAATTGCACCCAGTGCACTGTCCAAGGACCAATACATGATGATGATATAGAGATCAAAACAAAAAACATAACTAAGGAGGCTCTAAATGGCCTCTACAACAAAACATGAATAGTCACTAGTAAGTTCATACAACAGTCCATCAAAGGGAGGCTGCAAAACTTGAAGACTAATATATTACTCCGGATCTGAAGCTTACTTTATTTGCAGGCCCTAATCTCTGAAATAACACCTAACATAAGCCCCAACTATTATAAAGTATAACACAGTAATTTCAAAGTATCGTGGCTTTCATTTCTTGCTATTTGTGTGATTGGTCTTGGCCAATTGCATCTCTGATCTGATTCTTCATTCACTGATTTAATCTTACGGTAGCTACAGTGGTTCATTTTGTTGGCAGAGGTATACTAAGGGTCTAATGCATTCTTTCTTGTGGTATTTGCTTTAAGACTGATATATGTTTTTTCCTTCGGAAGCATTATACACGGTGACTTATCACATAAAGTATAGTGTTGGATTTTGAAACGTTGTGATCACTTGTTTGGGGAGCTAACATCGAAATTTTGAAGCCTTATCCTTAGTCTCTTTGGTGATTGTCTCATATCAAATCTGGTGTGGACTTATTGTAGACTTTTATCACGAATTGATACCTCAAAATAAGCCTAAAACATTCCTGAATTATCTCATAACATTCACATAATAATTGCAAGTTGATTGGGGTGATCTTTTCATGCTATTAGAAGACTAATATCTTTGTTGCAGAGGTTTGATCTCAAGCTACATTTGACTGATCTAGCACAACAGTGGTATATTTTGAATGTTTGTTTTTGTTTCTTGCATCCTTTGGTGGTTAATGTTGTCAAATTTTTCACTGGGCTTGAATTACAAAATCTGATCTCACTTGACAGTGCCATTTTCATATTGCATTTTAGCACTAAAGCTTGAATCTCTACCATCAGTTTCTATTCTTTGCATTTGGTGGTCAAATTAGACTAATTTGGTGGACTGATCTCATCACATTAAGGACTGATATACACTTGAAATTGGTTACAGTGGGCTTATCTTGTCTCTACAGTGGTATATTGAAAGTCTTAACATATTGTTTCTAGCATCAAAATTGGTCCCTGTGCTAATCATTGTTTTGTAGTGATATTGTTACTGAAATTTTGTGAGCCATTTGATTGCGGAGATACACTTGGGCAGAGAACTTTTCTCACTGTTGTTGTTTTTTTCATGTTTTTGGGCCCACCGGCCGGCTGGAACAACTCGGCCGAGTTAAGTCAGACCAGGCCGAGCCGGCCGGTTTGTTACTGAGCCGGCCGAGTCGGTCAAAAAACCGGCCGGCTCGGTAACAAACCGACTGCCTGACCGGTTCCACCGCCTAGTCAGACCGGCCTACCCTTCCACTCGGTCTACTCGGCCGGTTCCGATTCGGTTCGGCCTGGTTTTAAAACTATGGTCCAAAAACAACGATGTCCTATGTGATGTTTTTCTTTCTGCTCAGTTTCTTGTTTCGCCATATTTAATTAATTAAGTGAAGGCTGTAGTAGTAATTTGCTTTAGTATTTTCAGTAGAACACTGTAAATAACTTGTTCATTAAATAACAAGTAGGTGTAGTATTTTGAGTTGGTTGCAGTAGGATTCTAGACATGGAATTTTCACAAGAGTCAAGTTTCAACAGTTATAAAAAGTTAAAAACTACCAGAAACTAGAAAAGACAAGTAAATCTATTTTATCTATTGCTTGGCCTCATGCCACAAGAAATGTCTAATTTTTGAGCAGATCGTGGTAATGGTGGTCTTCTAGGAGTCTCCTCCCGCATAGTTGCACGACCAGAACTAGAAGGCACATGCCCTCCACGTGAGGATGTAGGTCATTATTGTGAGCAGGCTTATGAGGATCTATAGTTAGCAAAGGAACAATAGTTGGAACTCGAACACTGGCACTGCTACTGGATGGTTGGGGTGGCGGTGGTATGGCTGCTGTTGCTTCATCCTCATCTATCAAAAGTTTTGCTTCCAATTCTTCTTGATGTATAGTGCCATCCTCCAAATTATCGTCCTCTGGGTTGTTGTCCCAAACTTTATATGATAGATCCTCATAAGCCCGATCAAAATAATGACTCAACAACCTCAAGTTGTAGTGCACATAAACCAAACTTTCTGCTCAATTTTCATTGAGTTTGTTTCTTCTCACATTATGGATGAAGCTGTAGGTGCTCCAACACCTTTTTGCAGAAGAAGTATTTAGAACTTGTGAGAGAACTTTTTTTGCCAATTTTGGCAAAAGTCCCATGTCGCCATATGCTTCCCACCATGTGAGAGCATTAAATCTGTCTCTATCTTCCATTGCATGCAAAGAACCAAACAAACCAATGCAACTGAAGTATCTGCCTAATTCAAGACGCAGATTAGCATACTCCTCCTTGTCAGGGACCAACTTGTCTAATGCTTCCATATATCCTCTAGATACCTCTGGATCTGTATGGGGTTTGATCCTAACCCCACCCCCAGGTGCAGGTTGAACCAACCAAGATGGAGAGTAGTATTTTTGTCATAAGGTTATATGCCAAGGCATGTAGTGGAACATTAAGTTTATTCCACCGTGTACACACAATTGTGAATCATTGAATACAAGTTGGGATCATTTTCCTTAACAACATCTTGTATTTGCCCCAACATGCTATCCATCTGCTCATACACCTCCCCAATCATTGGTTTATCTATATCTGCAAAACGAATCATGCTATAAATGGGCTTGGTGAAATTCAAAACTTCTCTCACACGTGCCCAAAACAGACCATCAAGAGCGGTCTCCTCTTGTTCAAAACCTTGCCTGTCAACTGTTATTGGAGCCCTGTCCTTTAATACCCTTCTCGTGTGGACTTGATACCATGCTAGCCAATGACTCTCTTACCTTCAAAAGGTGCCCGAAAGTGAGGTAATAGCTAGCAAATCTAGTCTTTGCAATCTTCAACAACTCCAATCTTGAGTGACTGTGGAAAAGCCCATGGGTATTGCTATGATTTGTAATAAATTTTATAATTTTTTTGCCTCTTGTACAAATCACCAATCCATCTGTATTGAGGTTGTTAGTTTTGAATAATATCATGCATCAAAAGGTTCATTGTGTGAACCAAACACTCAGACCAAAATATGTTGGGGTATTTACCCTCATTAATTGCTCTTGCTGCTTTTCAATTAGCAGCATTATCAGTGATGGTATGAATCAATGTATTTTATCATTGAATTTGAATTTGAATCATTGAACACACACCCCGATGTCCTATCTCTCTGAATTTCTCTAAAAATTTAGGAGTAATTGGGGGTGCTCCCCATTCCTCCATCCCCTCATTTCAGAAACTTGGTAGAACATTGAGATTAACATAATCTCACTTACGTGATAATGCTTAAGCATGGCACCTTTAGCCCTCCAAGGTAGTCTTCTGCCATAAAAATCTGCAAGTTAAGGCTGATTTGCTGCTTGCATAGCAGCCCCTTTTGTCTTACATTTTTATGCACTTTCCCTCTTTGATTTATGGTGCGTGTTAGGCAGTTTTCCTTCACCCTTCCTTCTCACACTATTCATTCCTCTATTATACTACATTTACCTGTTTTGTTAAAGCTTACTCTTCATAAATCACCTTGTACCTCCTCTGTACCTCCTCTATAGCCTTGACAACCCTCCCTTTTAAGGAAGGTACCCCCTGACTTGGAGAAGTGCCAACCCAAAGTGAAAGGAAGAGCTACTTTGGTGACAATGAGTAGCCTTTTCTAAATTGCACCAGGCTAGCCCCTTGATGCTTGGGAATTTGAGTTGGATAAGAGCCAACTAAAAGTGAAAGGAAGAGCTACTTTGGTGACAATGGGTAGCGTTTTCTAAATTGCACGACGCTAGTCCCTGGGAATTTGAGTTGGATAAGAGCCAACCAAAAGTGAAAGGAAGAGCTACTTTGGTGACAATGCGTAGCATTTTCTAAATTGCACGACGCTAGTCCCTTGATGCTTAGGGACTTTACATCATATGGGAGTGTTAGGTTTTGTTTGACCAACTTAAATTATCTAACTTAATTTGTTGGCTAAAGCAGAAGGAATGCTATGATTCTTTGTAATCTTGTTCATTATTGCTTTTGTAGCTTATGTGTAACATGGTTGAGAAAATTTTGTTGCTTTTTCTAGTGTTTTTCAAAGGTTTTACCCTTCAAGAGTAATCTGAGGTTTTTGGGCACATGAGTTTTATATTGCTCCAGACTTTCATCTCCTTTTTACATCATCAAAATGGACATTATGAAGTTCATTTTATAGATGACAAAGTTGTGTATATATATTATAGATTACATCACCCGTCAAAGAATGTGTAGGCACAGTGTCTACAGTCAAAATGTAATAGGATATTCAGTGTTTATCAAAATTATTGATGGTATTTTTTTTAGAATTAATCTACAAAGTCACAGAGAGTTATTACCTTATAGTCGTTAAGTTAACCAATGCCCTTGCCCTTGCTTTGTATAGAATTTTTCTTGTAACTGTACATGGCATTGAAAATATATATTACTTTTTCTTGCTTTTCGTTTGGAAACCTTATACATTTCTGGTTTCTGGGGATCTTGTATGGTGTTACTTAACATGACAGAATAATTGTTGCAAATTAACACATCCATCGATAACCAAGAATTACATTTAGTAATGTGATTCTAACAGTCTATTTATTGAAGCTAGTGTGTAAATCTGGTCAATCTATTGGTTTGGTCTGTGGTTTGAAAGCTTGTCTGTGTATTTGTTTCCTGTATTCCTCAAGTGCTGTATTTCTTTTCAATCTTAAAGTAAAGGGATATGTAGGTTTTATAGATAACGTCTGCTTAGCCTATTTATAATAGCCAGTTATAGTAAAAAACTGCTACTATTTGAAACGGTTTTTGTACTGTTTGTTGGGTAGAAAAAATTTCAGTGTATCTTACCTGCAGGAATATTTAAAGAGGGATTTATCTGCAACACTATATAATTATACTCTTTTCACGTTTCCAGATTTTTTTGGCGGCCTATTCTCTGGATCAGCTTAAAGTGGCTGACCTAACATTTGTGACTGTCTTGTAGATTTGGAGCCTCCCTTTCCAAGACCTCCTACTTCTGCCCGAACCGCACAGAGGATGATTGTTGGAGCTTTAAGAAGTCAAGGACTCACCAAAGGGGTGTCTGTCAAATCCAGCTTTAATTCTATCCAAAAACAAGAGGAGGAAAGAAAGGATAGGATACTGATGCGACAAAGGCTGCGGGATGAAGCTTGGGGCACAGATGACTGAAGTACATTGCTGAACCATTTTTATCTCTGCTTCAAGTGATAGAAAAGCTGTGTGAATAACGCTCAGCGGTCTTCTGTGTAATGTTTTTTTATTTATGTTTATATAAAAATTCCAAGTAGGCTATTGCTCTCTAAGTTATTGTATTTATCCGATGTATGTTTTCTTGGTAAAAACAATTTAAATAAGCATTTTTAAGTTTAAAAGTTTGCGACGTATGCTTTCATAAAGGCATATAATTTCAGAGAAGCTACTTTATGAATCCTAGTAATTAATACTAGTGTGCTGGTATTAATAGGTTGTATATTGTTAGACAATATCAACCTTAACAAATCAAAATTGGTTTATTGGTATGGTGGTGGTATTATAAGCCACCCACCAGTGTCTAATTTTCAGTGTGGTCTGCTTCACCTGAATGGCACACTGCAATACAAACTGCTGAGGCTGGGGCAAGTCCTGGAGATTTTTGCATAATAGGTTATCCTATCAAACTCGCATCTTGCCTAAGGACCATATTATGTGGTGCAGTCCCATCAGGGGTTGTGTTTCTAATAATCACTTCCGTGTTTTAAATTGAGCAACTTGATCTTGTACATACCCAATTGGTAACAAATGGGATCTTTCTTGTAACTATTTTGGAATGTCCCCATGTGAACTGCCTCTTTTTATCCATATGAATGTGTGGAGGAAAATGAGAACTTTGGGTATATGCATATACCGTTGCATTATAGAACTAAAGTAGAACAAAGAAAACAGACCTTTTTTTGTTTTGAATTCATTCAATAATGATCTGCAGTCACATCGATAAATTGTTTTGGATTTTTGTCCTTGCTTTTGAAGGTGATCGTGAAAACATGTTTCTATTTGCAGTTTTGATTTAGGCATTTGCATGCCTGTGATATTTTAGATACCATTAACATGAATAAACAGTCTTTGCTTTAGTTAAAAGTGTTTCTATATGCTACCTTCATGTTGCTCCAGTATTTTGATCTTTGGATATTGGGCTTTTCATCGTATATTTGTATGTAGGCATTGTGATGCAGAAAAGGACACCTCCCTGCAATAGCAGAATAATACTACATTCTACGGCATCAGACACAGAATTAAACTACCTAATAACACCTGAGTTACAAAAACAACATTCATCACACATGGATTATAAGTGGAAATCCAACTAGGAAAACCATCGTGTTGTATCTATTATTCTTCAGAATAACTACCTAATAACACCTAAGCTACATAAACAACATTTATCACACATGGATTATAAGTGGAAATCCAACTAGAAAAGTCACCGTGTTGTATCTTTTATTCTTCAGAATATTTTACAATATAGTACTCGGCCTTTTCAATTCTCTCTATTACAATGCAGACTCACCGTGCTACCAGTCCGAAGGCCATGTCAGTTTTTCCTCTCATCTTCTCACGTTTGGAGCACTCTCATGATATTCATAGTCATTTATTTTTTCCATGCCATGTGGCACCATTTTATTGGTTCACATCATTTATATTTCCTCTCCTCGCATTGTCCTCTTGCAGTACACCATCAAGATTTCCTCATATTTCCTTGTAGAGGGATCAGGGATTTTCTACAACATTGTTGGTTTTTACTGAAGTTCTACAAGATATGTGTCATTTTTTTATAAATGATTCTGTGGATGACTCAGCTTATTTTAGTGGACCTTCTATATCTTTGCCAGAAGTCATCTTTATCTTTACTTTCTTATGGAGTTGTATTGGTGTGTAGGATATGGCATTCAACATACTTACCAATTTGTTAGCATTGTGATCTCAAATTGATAACTTAATTCTTTAATTCTAAAATTCTTATCTTTGATTTAAAGACACCAAAATCAACCATGTTTCTTAGAATGGCACACGGATAGACGGATAGCAATTGGATAACAATTTTTGTTGGTTTGTTAAATTATTTTTTTTGGGGGTGAAAACTATGAACTTTTACAATCATGGCCTTAACAACGGCCTAATGTTATCGACAAAAAATTTCAAATCAATCCTTAAAATGAAAAGTGACACTAATCATAACACCATTGTTTTTATTTTCAAGGTTAAAACCACAACATTTTTGAAACCTTGGCAAGCTGCACCATTGTAGCTAAACCCTTAAAGCACACTAATCGTAACACCATTGTTTTTATTTTCAAGGTTAAAACCACAACATTTTTGAAACCTTGACAAGCGGCACCATTGTAGCTAAAACCTTAAAGTTGACCCTCGAATCGAAAAGTTGTGCTCCTAGTAGCAATCTTTTATTTATTTTGGATAAAATTACAATTTTTTGAAATCACAGTCTTAAGAACAAGACTTGAATCATTGTAACTGAAACCTTAAAATTGATCCTCGAATAAAAAAGTAGTGGTGATTCTAGCAGCATTTTTTTTTTTTGAATAAAAAAGTAGTGGTAATTTTAGTAGCATTTTTATTTTTAATTTTTAATTACAATTTATTGAAATCATGGTCTCAACAACTGGTACACTTTTTTTCTAGTTTTGGATAAAATTACAATTGATTGAAATCATAGTCTCAAGAACTGGTACACTTTGGTAACAGATAAGACCAACCCCTGAGTAAAGAAGAGGTACCATCAATATCACCTTCCCTTTTTATTTGAGCTGAAGTCATAACTTTTTGGATACTATCATTTGAAAAATGAGTAATTCCTTTTTTTCCTTGGATTTGCAAAAATTAAGTTTATCTTGAGACTTTGGGTATACACCAAGGAAATTTAATGCTTGGACAACATATTTTAAAGGTAAAGTCTATGTATTTTCAAACAGTTTTAGATTTTAGGCCAAACTAGACTCCCCATGCAATGTTTAAGGAGGGAGCTCTAACCTGTTTTAAGCCCTTACTGCAACATCAATTTCTAAAGGCTACTTCAATACTTTCTACTAACATATTTTGATGGCCTATAAACCTTTCCACTTTTGGCTGAACTTCTATCATAAAGGCACAAGTTATGAAGATACATGAAAATTCTAACATAAAAGGGTGCAAGTTATGAAGAGATGAGTATTTTCCTCTTATGCCTATTGGCATAAACAATGCCATTCAGGACCAACAAAAGATCCCTTTTGAAGAATATCCCAAATGAGATCCTTGTTGCTCAAGATCAATCGCATGAAGATTTTTTATTTGATGGGCTCTCAAGTATCTAAATGCATTTCCACCACTAGGTAGGTACATCCTCTCTATCCCTCTTGGCAAGAGCCTTATATCCTAATTTTGGTACATATTTCCTTGATGACTTCAGGGACCAAATCAATTGGTCTTTGTCTTCTCTAATTTTGATATTACTAGTTTTTAAAGAATTTGTGTAGCTTTGCCAGTGATTGTCCTCTCTAATTCTAATATTACTAGCTTTTAAAGAATTTGTGTAGCTTTGTCATTCTTGTGTAGTGGATATTCTTCTTCAATCCTCGAGTACATTGAGGACAACCAACATTTGGCCATATAAATGTTGACATAACCTTGATTCAATAAGCAAGTTAGAAAAACTACCAACCATGGAACACATCATCTGCTGATAACACTATGAAACCCTAAAACTGATCAACAATCTAGGTCCAACCTCAACACATTAATATTGCTCAACAATACATTAACTTTTCAGACACAAACTCTAGCCATCACTCAACAACTTACCAAGACATACTAAGCCTTAGCAATGTACATACATTGGCAAAACCCTAATTGCTCAAATTGGCAATATGCAAAATGAGTTGCTAAACCACAATCAACCCTGCGATGTCACTATCATAACTAGCAAGCACTATCATCAACTACTTCAACAAGGTTCATTTGTGTTATGATCCCAATGCTTCTTCCAATTTTCAATTTTGCTCAAAATTAAGCCCATAAACCCTCAAATTCATTTATAACCATATAGTATGGTAAACCATTCTACAAAATAACACTTTTTCGGCACTATACTACAAATTAATCAAAGGATACTACTGCCTATGCTACAAAATGCTTGACAGATATGGCAAAGAATGCAACAAAATGAAACTTTTTTTTTGTTTTTTTAAATTTGATTTGTCAATCCATCGAATTGCGAAAAGACAATACATTCATGCGTGCTAGTAGTTTTGATGCTCTGTGATGCTTGGCAGAACAACATATAAACTTGCGAAAGATCATGTTTCAATTGAATTAAAACTACAAGAACACCATTCACATACGCTAACTTGATTCAAACCAGTGACCTTAGCTTGACAAATCTCATTTGTTGCCAACTCCGCTGTACAATTTCAGTTATAATAGAGCCCTCCTAGATTAACTTTATTATCAAACAATTTTTGAATAAAAGAGTCGGGGGTGTTCCACTCCATGAATCATCTTATACATGGAGGTGGAGGTAATCTAATGGTCGAGCTCACAGAAAAATGACGATTATCTATTAAGGGATTTTTGAGGTCTAAAAGGAGCTTCCTAAGGAAATAATAAAATAATAGTTAAACCAATAAAATAATATTTATGAATTTGCATTTTAATTTTTGCACCACAGTCCATGTAATCATGGTTAAATTCAATTGAATAGGTGTACCCAAATAAAATTAATAAAAAAGTTGTATTGATATGACTTTAAATAAGAATGAGTTTTTCAAGACAATGTCATTATTATTGAACAACTAATGCATTTGTCCTTTGTTCTTAAATAACTTAAAATAAATTATAAATATAAATTCATAAAATCAAAATTTATATTATTTAAATTATATAATAACATGTGATTAATATACTATATGAAAACAAAACAAAACAATATTATAAATGTAATATATTAATTTATTTAGTTTTTAATATTACATATTGAATTAATTTGATTTATAATATAAAAATGAATACAATATATATTCTATAACATTTAGATTATTTTTCATAATATTATGTATAATAATATATAATATCAATATAATCATAAATCTAGTTCTTTTTAAATTTAAAGAAAAAAAATATTGAAATAGATTTAATTTATATTTATAAATATAATATAAAATTTATATACGTTGAAATTTTAGATTTATTTTGCCCTAAATTATGGTGAATCTAATATACTTTTTTTAACATACAAAAGTAATGTATATTTATCATTGTACAAAACTAACATACATTTTTTCTTTAATTTTAATATGTTTGTATTGTTATTAATATTATAATAATATTATTCATAGATTTGATTTATCATAAAATTACAAGGTTACACTTTATTTATTTTGATTTCATATATATAATATATACGTAAAGATATTAACTTATGATTATTTTGAAATTATAATATTAAATAAAATTAGATGAATATATAATTTAAAAACAAATATATATAAATATACAACTATAATATTTATTGAAAAATGTGTAAAAACATGAAGATTATGTAAGAATATGCATTGTTTCTTTCAAAAAGCATGAAATGACAATAATAATATTTTATTCAAAAAGTGTGAAATGACATTTATTATTAGTATTTTACTGTATGATTTTAAAAGTACTTAGAGCACTACCATGGCTAACCATGAGTTTTTATCCACCATTGATAATGTAACAAGTAAGTACCTTTAATTCAAACAATGCCATCTCAACCATTGGAGATGATGTCATCCCCTAAAATGTTATTGGTTATCATAAAGTGAATTTTGATTGTACATTTTCCTTAAGAAACTCATTTTAGACCTCAAAATTCCCTTAATGCATTACATCATACATAAAATCAAGTACATAGTGTACATTGAGTTAGATGGAACGACAATTCTGAGCATATGTCTGAGGTTCGAGTTGTGTGTTGGGTCCTTGTGGTTTTTGTATGTAACTCCTACTAACATAATGCGACCTTCATCAAATTTATATGGTCCACCACTAAGTCACTGTGGTTGGTCATTAGAAATGTCACTGCTATATAATTAGATTTCCACCAATTTGTATCCCATCTCCATTTCGTCGTCAATGTTTAAGACATTGCTATCGATCTGCTGTATAAATAGCCCAGAGCAAATCAACCACAGTATTGGACTTTCAACTTGGCTATGTTATCACATACTTCCACTATTATATTGCTACTACGAAAAATATTGTTCCAGATGAAACCATAGCTAGAACACACGAGTGCTGTTAGAGAGACAAGCCAATAAACTTGAACTAGACGATATGCAACTAATAACTCTTCCTTGCTTCACCACAAAATATCTGTCATCGATATCATTATTCATTCACAAGTAATTTTAGTTAAAACTAGACCAATCATCGTATGACCTCATAATCGGACAATAGGGTTTAACATTGAGTGCTACATCACTCAGTCAACGTCGATCTCAACAATTTTGTTGAATGCCATAGTTCAAGTGCCCATTCCACCATTTCAACATAGGTGGATATAGGTTACCACAGGGGCAACTTCATGCTTCAATAGTTTATTCCCATTTGTTGCTGCATACAAAACAACTTCTTTGTAAATTGAAAGATTTCGACCTTCGCTACTATAAGTTGGTCTCAAACTTTGATCCAACAAGTTGCAGACAAAAAAAAAATCGCCAGAATAATTCAGAGAAGCTTAGCTTCTGCCCAGAACAAAACTTTCACTTCTTGTCACAAATTCTCCGACAAGAAACACTGGATTGCAATTGAATTGTAGACAGATCGAAAAAACAAGACACAACGAACCAATTCCCAAATGTCTCATGTGAAGATCCTGTACCATAACAAAAATAGGGCTGCCAATACTGCTCTTGCATTTTCGACCAAAACCTCAAAATTCCCGAGTTAATTGATGATTGAAGATGATGCATAGAAACGCTAATCAGATTGCTCCGTAAACCCATGAGAAAACCAGTAGCCAAGAGAAAAAACTTGAACCGAAAAAATCTTTCCAAATTTGACCTACTCTAGATAAGAGTGGCTAATCCAGGCCGTAGGGGATCCCTTCCAAGGATGTGCATATACTCATATGTTTGAAGGGAAGAAATTCCCTTGTATTTAAACTGGCCACAAGAATTTCTAGAGGGGGGCAAGCTAACATGTTCAAGGGAGGGAGCAGACCCTTCAAATTTCAAATTTTGAATAGTTTCGGAGCCAAAAACTCCTCCAATATTAATATTAAATTTATAATTTATCTTTAAAGAAATCTCCCCCTTCATTTTGACTTTGACTAGACTAGGATATCCCCTTCTAAATTTTACTTTTTTGGGATAATATAATAGTCCTTGTAGCATATCCTTTGGTCCTTCTTGATCAAAATTTGGGGCTCTAATATTTCAACAAGCATATCTCCCCAACTGAGATGAACCACAAGACATGCCACATAATTTTGGAATCTACATGATGAGGAGAACACAATGGAGATGGACATTCAAGAAAGTTTACTATTTCTCAGCTTCAAATTCTTCAAGAGGTGCGGGGAATCTAGGGTTTACTAGGGCATCTTGTCATTTGGAGCATCAATCAATGCAATCCAAATATATATTAAGAGTGTTCAAGAACCAATGTTGGCATTTATGACAACACAATTCAACATGAATATTATAGTTGGTGCACGATATGTGTTTGGACTTGTGATGGTTTGGTTAGTAGGGAAAAATTCTGTACTAATTCTCATTTATAAATGATTTCTTGATGAATACATGGATTTATTTCCTCGAGAAGAAATTTGAAGCCTTTGAAAAATTTAAAAAGTTTAAGACTCTCGTGGAGAATCAGACTGAGAATAAATTAAGGTGTTGAGGACGGATAATGGTAGACAATTTCACGGAATGAATTTGAGGAATTTTGTAAGAAGTGTAGTATAGCAAGGCAGAAGACTACTTCATACATACCTCAATAAAATGGAGTCGCATAAATGATGAAATGAATGTTGATGGAAAAAACAAGGATCATGCTCAGTGGTTTGGGCTATAACATGAATTCTGGGTAGAGGAAATGGATACAACATGTTCCATAGTAAATTGATCACCCTCATTAGTGTTGGATAACAAAACTCCACATGAAGTATGTACTAGTAATAAGCCATTTATTAAACATCTTAGGGTATTTGGTTGTGAAGCTTATGTACATAATATGAAGGAAAATAAGAGCAAGCTAGATAATAAAGATAAATTTTTTATCCTTATTGGCTATAAAGATGGTTTGAAAGGTTATAAGCTCTGGAACCCTAAAACTAAGAAGGTTGTATATAGTGGAGATGTAGTATTTAAAGAAAACAATGGTGTCAAATAGGAAGTCATACCAAGGGAGAAACAACTATAGAAGATAAAATTTGGATTAAAGAATGGTGAGCTGGACTCTACAAAAGAACGTGAATAAGAAGAAGAAGGGCTGCATACTCTGGTATTTAGGAGATTGGTTCGAGAAACAAGGCAACTAGAAAGGTATACTCCATTTGAATTTTTTTCTAAGTTTGTTTTGTGATCCTAGAACTATTAGGGAGGGAAAGGATTCAGAGTATAACAAACGCTACAAAGGCTATGGTTGAAGAAACTACAACCTTGGAAAAGAATGATTCTTGGGATCTAGTGGAGTTGCCAACTGGAAGAAATACCATTGGAAACAAATGGGTATTTAAGAAGAAGTTTAATGCAGATGGAAAAAAGGGTAAATACAAAGTTCCATTAGTAAACAAATTTACCAAATTAATGAGAATTATGATCTCAAAATCATAACTCTATCCCTAAAAATCCATATTCTTATGTAAAAAACATGAAAAAAATACTCCAAAATGTAAAAGCATCACATTTTTTCATTTTATGGTTAAAATTCAAACATTTTTATGTAATAAGCTTCTATTTAATTTGCCCGAATTTTAAAGGGTTCTAATTTCTAAATTTTAACTTAAGGAGATAACTCCGTAAATCCAAGTAAATTCAATAATGGACAAAAACACCAATAGTTGAAATTTGTAGATCCAATACTAGTTTATTAAATAAAGGCTTTGGAGGAATTTTTACAAGTTATTAAGATGAAAACATGATTTTATTACTCCAATAAAACTCACCCAAAAATTACTGTGAAGGTTGGGTCCCAAAATGTATGGTTCTCTAAATCAAATAGATGCGACCCAATTAATTTAACTCTTTATTGGCGCCTGATGGAATCTGGAGAGTACTAGGCACTAGGATTATCCCTTGCTGCTAATTTGGCCCACGATTTGAAGATTATGCTTCACATCATTCACAATTAAACTCTACCTTTTGCTACAACCACCCCAACAATTAGAGATTTCATATTTTGTTCTCAATTATTAGCATATCAGTCTTCGATGTCCCTTTCTTCTAATTGCTTGGTGTGACATGATCCAATCAAGGAGACCATGCTCGAATTTGGGAATGTTATGGAATCCAACCTTTAGATGTCAAATGGTAATGTGGCTCTCTTTGAGGCACGAGTTGGTAACAAGATTGACCTTGAGAATATTTATTAATTTCGGCCCTCAATTGTCAATAATAATGTGGTATGATAAACTTAGCCCTAGGAATGACTATTGGATTCTTCCCTTGTCTGTCAATAGTACTATAACCCTTAAGACACAATTTTAAATGGAATTGGTCGGTCCAAGGAATAGACTCAATCCTTCATCAAGTGATCTCATGGATCTTCGAGGAAATTGATCTATAGATCAGAATTTGCTGACACCTAATCCTAAGGGATTGGGTGAAATTGTACATTAGTGTAAAATAGGAAATAAGGAAGTCTAAGAGACATTGGGAAATGAATCCCAACAGTCTCACCTCCATGTATATATTCATGAGCACCCTCAATCAATTCTCACGGTTCATTTTGTGGATTTACCTCCTGGCCTGACATTGTATCAGAGCCAACGCTATTTCTGACATTCCTACCCCTGTAACTCTCTCCTGCCCCTGGCAGACTTGCCTCTCTGCGTGGTCCTGGCAGAACTATCCCACTGCTGCATTCCAGATTCGATTTTTTTATTAGCCTTGAGCTCCCCTCCACAACAGAGCGTACTGGTGTTTACGCTCCCCTACAAATCTGACTCCCACAGTCGCTCCGGGAACCCTCCCTCCGCAATGTCTACGGGATCCTCCTCTTGGCTCCCTCTGCGCAGCTCCCACAACGTTCCTCCCACTGTCATCTCCCTCCGTAGCACCTACGAGCTTCCCTCCTCCCTCCCTTCGCTGCCCCCTTCTCCTGTCGTCGCTCTCCCTCCTGCAGTGCTCTCCTCCACACTCCCCTCCTCCCTCCGCTCCCTCCTTCGCCCTCCCTCTGCCTTCCTCCATCCGCCGTCACCTCCCCTTATTTGACCTCCCCAGGTCCGACCTCCCCCGGGTCCAACTTCCCCCAGATAACACCTCTGCAAAAATAAAAATAAAAATATATATATATATATATATATATATATATATATATATATATATTTTATTTTATTTTTGAGTTTTTGCAGCAGAATAAATTTTTTTACACCAGAATTGAGTCTTTTTCCAGCAGACTACGTTTTTTTACGGTACATATTTAGAATGCATTCTCTCATATCTATTGTGGGAGTAGTTCTCTCTGGCAAGGAGAACTATCCTGAGTGGTCTCAGAAAATCAAGCACACTCTCATTTTTAATGAGTCATGGAGAGGAATTTGTGAAGGAGAAGGAGACAATGCACCGACAAAGTCCACCTCAGACAAGGAGATTGCCATTTGGGAAAACAAGAATTGAAAGGCCTGTGCCTTGATTTTTATCTTTTGTAAATGAAGAGGTGAGTCTGGTTTTCAAGCTTTTACGATTATCAATTGATGAAGAAGAACCCGAATTTTCCAGTGTCAGAGAATATATGTTGATGTTTCGAATCTCCATGGAGATCCATCTTCAGGACGAATGAATGAAGAAATGAAAGGACTCTATAAATTTGACCTAAGTCCTTCTTTCATTTCTTCATTCATTCGTTTTGAAGATGGATCTCCATGGAGATTCGAAACGTCGACATATATTCTCTGACACTGTGGAAAATCCGGGTTCTTCTACATTAAGAGGTGAGTCACCATATTACACCATTTTCAAATTCCTATGAAGCCTTGTGGAAATTAAAAGAACTCTATTACTCACATTCAGAACTTGAAATTGTTCAATTAATGATTAAGCTATTCAACCTTGAATTGAAAAATGATGACCCTCTTGCTTTAGCATCATAAGTAAGATCTATCATGCATGACACTAGTGTAGAAGTTGACATACCTCTCATAGCTTATGTTAAGGCATTGTATCCCACTTACTCACACTACCTTGAGTCATTGCAAGTAAGTGGAAACCTCAAGAAGATCACCTTTGATTCCCTTGAGAAAAAATTTATAGAAAGAGAGAAGTCTTTTGGAAAGAAGACAACTCTTTATCTTCTGAAGAAGCTGTATGTTTCACACATAGAGAGAAGAACCATGCTTGAGATTCTTCTAGAGGAAGAGGTGGACGAAGAGGACAAGGAAGAAGAAATTTCAGAGGAAGGGGGGGCAGACAAGCTCAAAGTGAAAAATCTTATCTTCATTGAATACGCTGCAATAAAGATTGGCATGATGCATCTACATGTAAGCTACCTTGGGATAGAATTGAGCAGCAAAGAAATCAAGAAAAAATTATAAATCATGATAGAGACAAAGGTAAAGCACCTGAATCCACTCATTATGTTGTAGCACATTGTAACATTGGAGTAACTGAAGAATTTTTTAATGCTTCACTTACTTCTTGGAGAAATTATTGGTTGCTAGATTCAGGGGTAACATGTCACATGACTTTTAGAAAATATTTTTTTGAAGAATTTACTTACAAGGTTGATGGAGAAGTATAATTTACAGACAAATCTAAACTCAAGCCATCAGGGCTTGGCACAATCAGGGTTAAGTTTCTTGGTCTTCCAGACCATCTTCTACATGAGGTTCTATACCTCCCTGAGTTGACGAGAAACTTGTTGTCCTTGGTCCACATTCGCCAGCAAGGGCACTCCATTCACATGTTTGATGGAAAGGTTGAGGTCAGAAAAGCATTAGATCGCTCACTTGTTATGAAAGGAATAGAAGAATGAATACTCCTAATGCTGCAAGGTACGTTTGCTCATGCACAAAACTTTGCATTTAGTTCTCACTATGATGAAGATACATTCCCATCAAGTCTTTTGTGGCATGCTATATTTGGACACTTAAACTATGACAACCTTCGATTGTTGAAGAAAAATGGTGTTACTGGATTGCCTACAATTCCTAGGAAACTTCAGCAATGTGATGCTTGTATTCTAGGAAAGCATAGTAAACAATCCTTTCATGTTTCACATTCCAGAGCACATAGAAAACATGAGCTTATTCATTTAGATTTATGTGGCCCCATGCCTGTTTCTTATGCAAATGTAAATAAATATATGATGACATTTATTGATGATTACACCAAAATGTGTTGGGTTTAATTATTGAAGAACAAATCTGATGCTTTTCAAACATTCAAGAATTTTCATGCATGGATTGAAAATGATGCACAAACTCATATTGGCTCTTTGCGCATTGATAATGGAAAATAATACACTTCAAATGACTTTGAAAACTATCTTAGCCAACATGGGATCAAACATCAAACAACCGTGCCTTATAATCCCCAATAGAACGGTGTAGCTGAAAGAATGAATAGGACAATTTTAAATATGGTTTGCTCCATGATGTTTTTCAAGAATGTAAAATTGATGTTTTGGGTGGATGCAGTTCTATGTGTTGTGTACATAAAGAATAAGTGTCCTTCTCATACAATAAAAAATAAAACTCCTTATGAAATGTGGCATGGCCACATTCCTTCGGTAAAGCATTTCAAGGTCTTTGGTTCCACCTGTTATGCTTTGATACCTAAGGTACAAAGAAATAAACTTGTTGCTAGAAGTCGAAAATGTATCTTCTTGGGGTATTCCATTACCTCCAAAGGATATCATCTCTATGATGAAGTCAATAAGAAGTTTGTAGTATCTAGAGATGTCATATTCCTGGAATCTTCCAAGATCGACGATGTTGTTGAGCGGCAGTTTGATCGCTTGGATAGATTCACACATGCAAAGTCATTTCAAAGTTTGATAATTAGATTCCACATATTGAAGGGGAGATTCCTATACTGAATCAATCCGTGGAATTGCCTTCCAAAGCACTCTCTCCCCCACATGATTAACCAACCACATATGACACCTTGAATGATGTGATTGACATAATTGGGAGACTAAACCTTGATTCAATCTCAACTCAGTCAAATGAGAAACCTGGGCCATCTGAGAAAGGTCCCCTAAAATGGATGACAAAGACACTGGAAAATGTTCATCCTGATGAAGTTGGAAAGACAAGAACAAGAAGTTCCACTAGGCAAAATAGAGGTGATGTAGATGATTCTGATTCCCCTATTGATATGGATGTTGCTTATAATTGTGAATTGAATTTTTCTACAGATCTTGAACCAAATTTCTTCAAAGAAGTCGCTTCTCATGATGAATGGAATGAAGCGATGAAAAATGAGTATGATGCCTTGATAAAGAATGGCACTTGGAAGCTGGTTGATCCTCCATTGGGAAACAAACCATTTGGTTGCAAGTGGGTCTACTAGAACAAGTACAAAGCTGATGGCTCACTTGACAAGCACAAAGCCAGGATTGTGGCAAAAGGTTTTTCATAGAAAGAAGGGGTTGATTATGAGGATAATTTCCCCCCCATAGCAAAATGGGCCACCATCTGGACACTCTTTGCCTTAGTAGTTTAGAATGGTTGGAAAGTCCATCAGATGGATGTAAAATCTTCCTTTTTGAATGGAGATCTAAAGGAGAAGGTTTTTATGTCCCAACCAGAAGGATTTGTTGTGAAGGGCCAAGAAAACAAAGTATGCAAGCTTATAAAATCCTTGTATGGCCTCAAGCAAGCACTGCGAGAATGGTATGAGAAATTAACTGAGCATCTTCTGTAACTTAACTTCAAAAATTTTGATCTTGATGATGAAACTTTGTTTGTTAAGAAAGTTGGAAAAACAGTTGTATACCTTGTGGTGTATGTAGATGATCTTTTGATGACAGGGAAAATGAGAGTTATATTGCATCCATAAAGAAGGAATTGAAGAAAGGTTTTGAAATGAATGATTTGGGCTATGTTCACTACTATCTCGGTATTGAAGTAACTCAACATCCTAAATTTATATTTCTTTCTCAGAACAAGTACATTGGAGATCTATTGAACAAGTTTGGCATGGTTGAATGTAATCCTTTGACCACTCCAATGGAACAAAAATTGTATAAGTTATAAAATATGCATGTATATCTTGGATTCACCCGATCTAACAATGTACTAAAGTTAAATACTAAATCGCTTCTCCAATTATTTTGCGGAATTAAAAACACAATCGCTAATCACATGAACATGAAGAAAGATCAATCACACACAACACAGATAATTTCCTGGGGAAAGCTTACAGCTAAAAAACTCCACTATCTTCTATTGTATATTAAGCATGGATTATGAAACAATTACATACAAAGCTCTTCTCACAAGATCCCTCTAGTACTCAGCTAATTATCTCACACTGTCATATTCAAAATTGACCAACACATAGCCAATTCTCAACCTCCAAACAACCTGCCTTGCTTGCGCAATCCCTAATGGTAAATATCCCTAAAATATATGAATTCTTGCCTGCCTTGACTGCGTAAGTATCATGGGCACTCCAATGGGTGTTTGCCTACATGTGTGCAAGCAATCCTACAACTGATAGTCAACCTCCCTTTCACCTAGAACTCAACTGGGTCTCCACTGGATCTGACATGCAGGCAGCCAATAATATTAAATCCTTAGTTGCATGTGAGATCACTGATTGTGAATTAATTAATATTTAATTCACTGAATCTCTCACTAGTGTATCTTCAGTTACAACTAGCACAATTGAGTTTAAATCACTTAACTGAGTTAAACTGATTTACAACTTGCACCAACTTATGCACCACTACACTTCGAACTCTGTTACAAATAGAATGACTCTGCATGCCTCACCAACAACCGCTAACTCGAAATCCACTAGCTAACTGAATTTATCACTTTATGTTAACTCATTCAAGTCCACATTGAGAATATATTACAGTTTAATGTCCATCTTAGTTAAGGAATAACAAAAATAGACATGCACCCAAAAATAACATTTTGGGCCCCACCCTAGTCTGGGTGCTTAATGCACTAGGCGTGGGTGTTGAATCTTCTCGTTGAATCTCAACACCCCCTCTCAAAAATAAATGGATTATCCTTCACCCCGATCCTGTCTCTATGGTATTTGGATTTTCTCCTGGTGAGCGCTTTCGTTAGAATATATGCATCCTAATCTTCCGTGGGAATGTACTGAAGCAACATGATTATTCTCTACACACAATATCTGAGATGATGGTACCATATATCTATATGCTTCGACCTATCATGAAACACAAGATTAATCGAGAGTTTAATGCAACTCTGATTATCACAATGAATCACTGTCAGATCCATCTGAGAACCAAACAAACCAACCATGATCTTTCTCATCCAGATAGCCTCACATGCAGCTTGACTTGCTGCCATGTATTCTGCTTCCGCTGAACTGAGTGCCACAGATCGTTGTTTCCTGTTGTACCAGGAAATTTTTGTCGATCCAATGCTAAAGATACCCCTTGATGTGCTCTTTCTGTCCGATGGACTTCCAACCCAATATGCATCCGTGAAGCCATGCAACTTCACTCCATTCGTTTGTCTGTACCATAGACCGTACTCTAATGTGCCCCTCAGGTATCTCAGGACATTCTTCCCTGCCTTCCAAAAGAGCTTGGTAGGCTTAACCATAGCTTGACTCAGCTGGTTAACTGCGTAGCAAATGTCCGGTCTCCAAATACATTAGTGAACCCACTAACTGTCGATAGACAGGAGCATCCACTACCTCTCTAGAAGTGGCATCCTCTTTCCTCTAATTTCCTGGAAGAGGAGTATCCATGGGTTTGCTGCTCTCCATGTTAAACTTACCCAGTAGCTCCTTTGCATACTTTCCTTGAGACACAAAAATTTCACCATCCCACTGCCATATTTCCAATCCAAGGAAATAATGAAGGAGTCCCATGTCCTTAATTTCAAAATCCCTTGCAAGATCCTCCTTGCATGAGTGTATCAGCTGCTCATCACCAATCAAAATTGGATCATCAACATAAATAACAATGATAAATAGCTTATCCTCAACCACAATCTAGTACAAGTTTGCATCTACTTCACTTTTGGTGAAGCCTAGTCCGGTGAAATCTCTGTCTATACGAGTGTACCAAGCACGGGGTGCTTGCTTCAACCTGTTATCACCAAAATAATTATCAAGGGTTGTTATTATTTTTTGGTTTAAAGAATATTAGAGGTAACCACAAACCTACCTTTAACCCTTAGGATCTAGCCTTCCTAATGCTCAGAGAGGGCTCTCTCTATATGATTTATCTTTGTTGATTGTAGTGGATTTTAGGCTAGTTATGTAGGGTTATTTGGGATTTGTTTTAGGATTTGGTTTGGTGGTGAAATCACTTACTCAGATGGATAGGTGTAGGTTTGTATTCCATTAGGCTAATGGAGTCAAAATGTCAAGCAGTAGAGGCAGGATCAAGGTTCTAAAGGGAAGTATTCACAAGGCAAGATAGTTTAGTCACTTCAGATCCTTAGGCTGATGGTGAAAATGGTTTCAATCAGGGTAAGAGAGCAATTGAAGGTTCTCAAATCTGGATAATGAGTGAAAAGACAGAGGTCAATCGAAATAAGGGAGCAATTAAGAATTCCTTTATCTAGATATCAGAAGAAAAACATATAAATGATAAACAGTTCAAGACAGAGTGTAATTAAACATATTCTGTAATAACATTCTAGTTATATCATTTAGATTAAGCAAACATATGAGCATGTGAAAAATTCAGAAATAAACAATTGAACAAGTAGAAAGTACTTCACTATAATGGCCCAACACATGAATCCTGTAATATAATCTCTTTATTGCTTTAATCCAGTCTGCTGACTTGAAATTGGTACAATCACCTTCAGGTTCCATAATAGTACAACTATAGAAATGTTCAGCAATTCATCCACACTCAATACTTCAAAATGATAAGTATTTATACAAAAACTCTTACAAAATATCCTAAAAAAACTTAGGAATTATTCAAGGAAAAATAAATATCTTCATGCAAGAAGATAGAGACAACTATCTAACTAATGCAAGCTTTCCTTGCTTTTATTGATTTGCTGCTGATTGGTCTCTTGATTGTTGCTCAACGAAGGCTGTAGTTAGGCAGTGAAGTGTCCTCTACGCTGACAACTTTATTTCTGTTTTGATTTTCACTCTGACCTTTCAATCTGATACACTTTAAACTCTGCTTTGTTAATTTCTGATTGACTTTAACTTTAACTTTAACTTTAAACCGATACTCTTTCACTGTCATGTTTTCACAGTAAACTGTGACAACCCTGTTTTATCTTTACTGCTCTGTTTTTACTGCTGTTTTCTTCATAGTAAATTAGTTATCTTTTCCCAGAATTCTGTCTCTGGCAATTTAATTTTCATCATCCTCCTGAATATTTCATCTGCTTTAGTGTATTTTGAGAATGTAGGCTTGTTGACAAATATGTGTTTCACCTCATGTTGTAGGTAGAAAAGATTCTCAAAGTTTTTGTAAAGTACCTTCCCTGTTGGAATACATTGCATGGCTGAGTTATTGGCTTGATCCTTACCCACTTCTCTCATCTTATTATCATAATCATCCTGCTTCATTAGTTTGTCTTGAATAACTAATGGATTTGGAAGGCCTTTCTGCCTTAGGACATCAAACTTCATCATGAATCTTGTGATGGCAACTTGCATATTTTGGCATTTCTCTTCTAGCTGTATCATCAAATTTTTTAGAAATAACCTTCCTAACTTCTAGGATGGTTTCTGTTCTATCATTAATTCCAATTTCTTCTAGCTCTTGCCTGTTCTTATAATTAATAAATTTGATGATTTCAAGAGCTTCTTCAGGTTTCTTGCCAAGTTCTTCTTTTATCTTTTGGATAGCTTCTCTTGCTGATTTGACTAAGTCTTTCTGTTCATAGATAACCTGTATGGATGGCCAAATGTCATTGACAGATTCAATGATATTGGCCTAAAGTTGTCGTTTGGCTTGTGCCATGAGTTCTTTTAGTGTTAGATCTTTCTCTAACTTCTTCAATTTCTCATTCAACATGTTAGCTTTTTCTTCTTCATTCTTGTGCATTATCTTAGCAAGTTTCTTTTCATCTTCCAGAATTTTACGTTTTTCTTAAAGTCTATTAATTTCATTTGTCTGAATAGACATGTCCTGCATTGCTTTTACCAGTTTACTTGCTTCATCTGTAGGCTGTGCTACTGTTGTTGAAGATTCTGTTGCTGAAGTTGTTGATGAGGTGACTGGAAGTGATGTAGCCATTGGGACTGTAGTAGCTAATGATCTGCCAATGTGGAAGGTATAGCAGTAGTGATTATAGGGATGACAGTGACTGGGACTTCTTCTGTTCTATCCTTTTTCTCCTGGACCAACTTGTCCATTTAATTCTCCATTTCTTTGATTTATGCAATAAAATGGAGTATGAGATTCATCATCTCATATTTCTGATTTGCATCTTGTAACACTTCCTTTGCTTGAGGATGTTCTGTAGGAGGCAACTTAAGTTGTTTCTTTAATGCAACAATGTCTGCATTTTTCTTTTTAATCAGTTCATCTGCAATTTTGACATTACTAAGATCAAATCCTACTTCAATAGCCAATTCTTCCAGTGATTTGATTCTATTATCTTTTGCATGTGAGGATGATTTTTATAACTAAAGCTGATCTTTGATGTTTGCAAGAGTATTTTGGAGCTTCTGTACACTAATGGCCTTGTTTTTCATGGTTGAGTAAAGAATTTCACCAGCTTGTTTGTGGAATTCTATCTGATCAATAGGATGAAGATCATCTGCTTGAACTTCATATGATGACTTTTTGTAATCAGTTGATGATTTGGGATGCCTTACTTTAGGCTGCAGGAATTTCATTTGCATTTTCCTAGTCTTATAGTCAAAAGCATAAAGAAATCTACTCTGGTCACTGGGTGATTGTTTCCAATACTGATTATATGTATCAGTCTTAAGAGCTTCATTTCTCATCTTTATCTCTCTGTATTTCTACATAATGTCCATCTACTTCTCTGCTGGTTTGCTGGAAGATGACATTTCAACACTGTGTTGCTTCTGAATAAGCTGGGTGTTTGAAGTTGTAGGTTGATGTTCTTCTTCAATCACTGTAGGAGGTGCATTGTCCTTTGTTGCTGTATGTTGGGTATGTGTTATATTCTTTCCACGACTAAGCACGCGCGGGGGGGTAAGAAGGGGGGCGATAGCCCCCCCTTTGCGCTGGGCTCAACGGGGGGGCGGTAGCCCCCCTTGTCGGGGTTCGGGGCAGCACCCCGACGAAAATTTTTGGTCCTTAATTTCCAGTGGGTAGTCCGCGCCCATGGTTTTGTGCATGGTTTTGCACATGGTTTTGGGGTACGATGGTTTTCGGCCCCTGGTATTTTTTGTAGATCCGGTTAAGGGAACTACAGTTATGTTCTAATCCAGGGTTAATGGATTGGGGTTTATGTATGCTTCAGCATGTATATATATGTGTTGTAACACTAAAAGGAATATAATGAAAAATCAAGCTGGTCGTCCCGATTTGGGATCTAGGGGAAAATCTTTGTGTTTATCTGTTTTATGTTTTATGCTCTCGCTATTGTTTATTTTCTGTTATAAGATTCGTGTGTAGATAATTTCTGTTCAGGGTTAAAACCTAAATTTGGTATCAGAGCTGTTTCGGCTTCAAGGGGACGCCTTTGTTGTTGAGGGTTTTTTGCTCGGGCCTGTGGTAGACCCTGTGCAGTGGGAGATCTGCGAGATCGATTCTTGCGGTGAAAGAAGATGGCGAGCGGCGGAAAGATAGAGATCGAGAAATTTAATGGTCAGAGTTTTGAGTTGTGGAAACTCAAGATGGAGGATCTGCTGGTGGATAAAGATCAGTGGATCGCGGTAGATCCGGGTACTAAGCCAACGGGAATGTCAGATGAAGACTGGAAGAAGCTGGATCGGAAGGCTAAGAGCACAATACGGTTGTGTGTCTCAGATTCAGTATTGTTGAATGTATCTGGGGAAGCTACGACGAAGAATTTGTGGGAAAAACTTGGGACTTTGTACCAATCTAAGTCTCTGGTGAATAAGTTGTTCCTACGGAAAAAGCTGTATAACATGAGGATGAAGGATGGAGACTCGGTGACAGAGCATCTGAACGCCTTCAATACTGTGGTAAGTTAGCTATCATCTATTGATATTAAAATCTCAGATGAAGATAAGTGCATCAGTTTGTTGTGTTCTCTACCAGACTCGTGGGACAGTCTGGTTATTGCAATAGGTAGCAATACAACTACCTTGAATTTTGATGACATTGTCTCAGCCTTGTTGTTGGAGGAAATGAGACGGATAAATATGGAGGGTCAGAATGGAGATGCCTTATCTGTACGAGGAAGGTCCCAGAACAGAAACAAGAATAAGGTTTCGAGTGGGAGATCTAAATCTAGAGGGAGATCTAAATCTCCTGGAAAGTTTGTAAAGGTGTGCTGGAAATGCGGAAAGGAAGGAGACTACAAAAAGGAATGCAGATCTAAAGCTCCTGAGAAAGGAAAGGGATCTGATGAAGCTCCTTCTGCAGAGGCAAAAACCACCTCAGATGAAGGTGGGGATGTGTATTTGGCTTCTTCTTCAAATACACATGTAGATCATGAATCATGGTTGATTGACTCAGGTGCATCCTTTCACTTCACTCCCCATAGGGAGTGGTTCTGCGAGTATGAGAAATATGATGGTGATGTCTTCCTAGGGGATGATAGGAAGGCCAAAATCTTCGGACGTGGAAAGGTAAAGCTGAAGCTACAAGGTGGAAGGATTAGAACACTTCCTGGTGTTTTGCATATTCCTGCATTGGCCAGAAATCTGATTTCTGTAAGCAAGATGGATGATGCAGGTGTAAAAACAGTGTTCGAGAAAGATGCCTGCAAGATGGTTCAGGGAGCACTGGTATTAATGCGAGGAGTTCGGACTGGAACTCTGTACAAGCTACAAGGTAGCACTGTTATTGATGGGTGTAACAATTCTATGGTTCCTGAAAGTGGAGCGGAAAGCCTAGCTATCTCTGGAGAAAAGACCATGTTATGGCATCAAAGGCTTGGACATATTGGAGAGAAGGGCCTTCGGATACTGCATAGAAATGGTATGGTAGAAGGTATGTCTAATTTCTCTCTAGATTTTGATTTCTGCGAACATTTTGTATATGGGAAGTATAATCGGGTGAGTTTTCCTTCTGGTGCTAAGAGGGCGAACAAGATATTAGAACTTGTGCACGGTGATGTGTTTGGACCTGTGTCAGTTCCATCACTGGGAAAGTCTGTGTACTATGTTTCATTCATAGATGACTTCTCAAGGAATACATGGATATGTTTCTTGAGGAAGAAATCTGAAGTCTTTGACAAATTTAAAGAATTTAAGGCTCTGGTGGAAAACCAGACAGAGAAGAAGATAAAGGCGCTGAGGACAGATAATGGTGGGGAGTTATGCAAGAATGAATTTGAAGAGTTCTGTAAGAAGTGTGGTATAGCACGACAGAAGACTACTCCATACACACCTCAGCAAAATGGAGTTGCAGAAAGAATGAACAGAACACTGATGGAAAAGGCAAGAAGCATGCTTAGTGGTATCGGGTTAGGACAAGAATTCTGGGCAGAGGCAGTGGAGACTGCATGTTACTTAGTTAACAGATCACCTTCATCAGCGTTGGAGGATAAGACCCCACATGAGGTATGGACTGGTAAGAAACCCTCTATTTCACATCTAAGGGTATTTGTATGTGATGCATATGTACATGTTCCAAAGGAGAAAAGGACCAAGTTGGATAATAAATCTGAAAGGTGCATCTTTATTGGGTATAAGGATGGTTTAAAGGTTTACAAGCTTTGGAACCCAGAAACAAGGAAGGTTGTGTACAGCCGAGATGTGGTGTTTAGAGAAGTGAAAGATGTTGTTAAACATGAAGTCCTACCAAAGGAACCTGAGAAGACAGAGTTTGAGCTAAAGGAGGATGAATCAGACTCTACAACAGAAGAAGACTCAGAAGATGAAGAGCCACAAACTCCAGCTTTGAGAAGATCAGTTCGGGAAAGAAGGCAACCAGAAAGGTATAGTCCATCTGCTTTCTGTTCAAGTTTTTCCTTAACTATAACTGATGATGAACCCAGAACTGTCAGGGAGGCAGTAGATTCAGAGGATGGAAAACTCTGGAAGGAGGCCATGGTTGATGAAATGGCATCCTTGCACAAAAACGATGCATGGGATCTGGTGGAGTTGCCGGCTGGAAGGAAGCTCATTGGGAGAAAATGGGTGTTTAAGAAGAAGATGAATGTAGAAGGCAAGGTGGAGAAATACAAAGCTCGGTTGGTAGCGAAAGGTTATTCCCAGGTGCCGGGAATTGATTTTGGTGATATTTTTTCTCCTGTTGCCAAATTTACTTCTATTAGATTACTTTTATCTGTTGCTGCTGCATTTGATTTTGAGATAGAACAGATGGATGTGAAGACAACATTTCTTCACGAGGATCTAGAAGAGGAGATCTACATGAAGCAACCTGAAGGCTTTATGGTGAAGGGTAAGAAAGAACTAGTATGCAGGTTGAAGAAGTCTCTGTATGGGTTAAAACAGTCACCAAGGATATGGTATCAGAAATTTGATACCTATATACGGGGACTTGGCTTCACCAGAAGCAAGGAGGATCACTGTGTTTATTTTAAATTAATTGGTGACCGTGTTATTTATTTGCTCTTGTATGTGGATGATATGTTGTTGATTGGAAATGACAAAGAAATTATCCAAGATTTGAAGACCCAACTGTTCTCCAAATTCGACATGAAGGATCTTGGTGCTGCAAACTATATTTTGGGCATGGAAATTAAGAGAGATTGGTCAAAGAGGAAGCTCTGGTTAAACCAGAGGAAATATGTCGAGACTATATTGCAGAGGTTCAATATGCATGATAGTAAACCGGTGAATGTTCCTATTCCTGTAGGTGTAAAGCTGTCTGCTGAACAGTGTCCCAAGACACAAGAAGAAGAGGAGTATATGTCCCGTGTTCCATATGCAAGTGCAGTGGGTAGCCTGATGTATGCAATGGTCTGTACTAGACCGGACATTGCACATGCAGTGGGAGTATTGAGCAGGTTTATGTCAAACCCAGGGAAGGAGCATTGGACAGCAGTGAAGCGGGTTTTCAGATATTTACGTGGCACTAGTGATTATGGCTTGTGCTACCAGGGAAGACGAGGATTGGAAAGAATGTTGGACATTCGTGGTTTTGTTGATGCAGACTGGGCTGGAGATCTGGACCAAAGAAGATCTACAAGTGGGTATGTGTTTAGCCTATTTGGAGGCGCAGTCAGTTGGATGAGTAAAAGACAGTCTGCAGTGGCTCTTTCAACTACAGAGGCAGAATACATAGCAGCCACTCATGCAAGCAAGGAAGCAGTTTGGTTGCAGAGATTGTGTTCAAGTATGGGGTTGGTACAGCAAGCTATAAGGATAGGCTGTGATAGCCAAAGTGCAATTTTCTTGGCTAAGAACCCTGCTTATCATTCAAAGACAAAGCACATTGATGTTCAATATCACTTTGTTAGAGATATGGTTGGGGCTAAAAGGGTGTTGCTGGTAAAGGTGGACACTTTGAAGAATGTTGCAGATGCATTGACGAAGTCTGTGAGCACTCAGAAGTTCTCTTGGTGTAGAGAAACAATGGGTGTTGAAGAATTGGGCAAATGACTAAGCTCTCTTGTGGCCCCCCATGGAAAGAAAACAACAAGTGGGAGAATGTTGGGTATGTGTTATATTATTTCCACGACTAAGCACGCAAGGCGATAGCCCCCGCTGTCTTTGAGCTCTCTGCCCCCTTGTCGGGGTCAAAGGCGACGCCCGACGAAATTTTTTGGTCCTTAATTTCGGTGGGTAGTCGCCCATGGTTTGTGCATGGTTTTGCACATGGTTTTGGGCTACGATGGTTTCGGCCCTTGGTATTTTGTAGATCCGGTCAAGGGAACTATGGTTATGTTATAATCCGGGGTTAATGGATTGGGGTTTATGTATGCTTCGGCATGTATATATGTGTTGTAACACTAAAAGGAATATAATGAAAAATCAGGTAGTCGTCCGATTTGGGATCCAGGAGAAAATCTACGTGTTTATCTGTTTTATGTTTTATGATCTCGCTATTGTTTATTTTTACGTTATAAGATGTGGTATGTAGATAATTTACATTCGAGGTTAAAACCTACTTTGTATACGTATTAATCTATATATTGTTTCTACTCCTTCATTGACGGGATTTAACTTAGGTTTATTCCTGTACATCAATTTAAATTTGGTTTCATTTGTAGTCTCTGCAGTATATGATCCTTCCTCTCTGATTCTCTTTGAGATTTTATCTTCTTGGACTAGAGTTTGCAAAGTTTGACTAGTATCACCTTGTTTCTCTGCCTCAATCAAGGTGTTCTCCAACCATTAAGACTAGTTAGAGTATTTTTCAATATCTGGTTTCTTCTCATGTACATAAGGAGTGAGTTTGCATTTAACTCTCATTTTACTTATTACTCCTAGAGGATCATAGTACCATAGAAAACTCTTACTAAATTTAAACTCCTGTAAATACTTTTCAGCCTCTGGACCTGCATCTCTGCTGTTACAAATGAAAGGGCCAACCTGATTCTTTATTTTGAATTGTGTCTTCTTCTTGGCAGCCAGGAAATTGATTGCATCAAAATTAATAATCTGCCTTATATACTCAAGGGAAAATAACTTCATTGGGAGGTATTTGGGCAGTTTATATGGAATAAGATTTTATCCATATACCCTTATCTCAGTATGGTTTTGGTACAAGTACCAATATCTTGTCCTATTATGCTCTAAAAACTATAGGACCTTCTTAATTTCCTCACTAATTCTGGGCTGCCTCCTGTTGTTCAACAAATTGACTATAGGATGAATGAAGGAATCAATAAACTCTATAAAGGTAGACTGTGTGGAATCTTTTCTTATTAAAGGAGTCCAAAATATGACTGATTGTGGGTTTCCTCCAACATCAAGCTTCTGAAGTTTTATGGAAAAATTTTCAGACTAAAAGTATAAAAACACGTGGAATAAGACTGAGGAATACTTGAAAACACCTTCAGAAGGCATTTTGACCAATGGTTCATGAATATTATCAGCAAGGTATTGGGAAAAACTAAAAATGGTAGCAGGAGGCTGACCATGTGTGAAAGTAGACAAAAATCCTAGCACTGCAACGTTAACATGCTCATTTGTGAAATAACCAAGAATAAAAGACAACATGGAGATGATAGGTCTTGTTCTTTCAGAATATTTTGTAGATGGGTAAGGAGGGTTTATCTTGGGAATTTCTATAGAGGAAGGCATGAAAGTTTGGAATATATGGAACTTCTTGGGGAAGTCCATATTCAGGTATAGCTGTGTAAGAGCTTCAATGGATAAAGGAATTTCATCTGGTCTGTATTTGATCTAGAGAATTTGGTTGATTGATTCAACAATAATAGTAAACATAATTTCTTTTTCAGGGTTTATTGTGGCTCTCTGATCAGGGAAATAGCAGGATTTACAAAGTCTGATTACTTGTGGGCACTGGGAAGTTTGTGGGAATACATACTTTGGAAAATTGGATTCCTAGATAAAAACCTCATCTACTTGGTCTAGGGATTTTTCATGGCTCCAATAGTGGAGCTCAAGAAGATTAAATTCCGTGGCTGTGTCATTAATCTTGAAGTCTCTATCAGCTAAAGGAGTGTGTTCTACATCTACAACAGGGGGTTGTAGAGGATTGAAAGATACAATGCTTTTGGAAGCCATTATTTTGTTAATTTTACTCAATTTGATTAATATTTGACTTAGAAAAACTGATTTAGGCCTGTAGGAGCACCTCAGACATATAATAACAGTTTGTAGACTGATTTAGGATGAAACATGGGTTTTTAGCTATGGTCTGCAAAGGTTTAATTGCTCAAATTTTCAATCTCTGTGATTTAAGGAAATTTTAGGCCTCATAATTTCTATGAAAATATGTCCAGGGTTTGCAGAAAAGGGTTGGGAATCTACAGGGATTTATTCAGGTCTGTAAATGAAAAGGATTTAATTAATCAAAATTCTACTTCTGTGACAAAAGCAATCTCAAGACATTAAATTTCTGGAAAAGGACACCTAGGGTCTGTAGGAAAGGATTGAAAGGCACAAAAGGTTTCCTTTAGTTTGCAAAGGCTTCTATTTGAATTAAATTACTGATTAATTTATTTTTTAGATCAAGAAACAAGCCTTTTATTTGAGGAATACCCGGATAAAATGAGCAATTTTAGTTGCAGAAGGGTTATGAGGTACTGAGAAGGATTTCTAAGGCTCCGCTGGTCTTTAATAGTGCTTTAAATGACTTATGCAACAGTTGTAGCAGCAAATTGGTGAATTCTATTTGAATTTGGCTTAAAAACAGAGTCGGCAACAACTTTTTCGGTCTGGAATAGCTCTTTCTGCGCAAAAGTATAACATAAAAGGTGTAAAAGGATGCGAAAGGCGGCTATATGGTATTTTTAACAAATAGTGTTTACGTTGAATGCACGGTCAATTTGAATTGACATGGTGGTTTGCGCAGTGAGCAGGAGAAACCTTTTAGTGGTTTTCACATGAGCCAAAGAGGTCAGGCGATATTTTTTGGGTCGATGCGATCAATTAAGAATTGGCCACATAGTAAGGCACTGGGCTCCGAAAACCATGGATATCGCATGGTCAAGGGTATGCTAATGATCGCGTAATGAAATGTGCGATAGGCGGTAATGGTTGTCGGATCTGATCGGTTAAGATCTGACGATTGGGACGATGCGATGGAGTCGCCAGGTTTTAAAAGACATGGGGCCTGAGATATTATGCTATGCGGTAGGTTATATGTATATAAACTATGGTTTAATACACATGGGGTTAGGAATTTGATGCGATTGGTTATACATGTGATATGGTCGGGGTTTATATGATATAACCAATAAGGTTAAGGTAAGTGGGGCTTTATAATATACAGGGATAATAATAACTGGGCCCAAAATAAATCAAAATCTGTGGGAAATTAAACTATAGGTTTAAAATAAAATTATGGCTTGGGAATTTATAATTAAGGAATTAATAAAATATGAGTTTACGTGTATTTAAGGGAATTAATACATAAGGTTAATATATTAATAATTAAATGTAATGCGGGATGTTAAATACACTAAGTATTGTGTTAAAACTAATATTGGGGATAGATATTTTCACAATGGGGCCCGACCTATAGATTTAAACATTTAGACTTAGGATAAAGTATTTTTTAGGGTTTTATGAATAAAAGGAAATTAATAAAGGGATTTTTACTTTTCCAAGGATAAATGTGCGTTTTAGCTTAGGAAAAGGGGTTTTATAAGGAAAAATGAGTGACTAATGGAAAAAAGGTGAAAATGAAGGGGAAAAGGTATTTTTACAAGGGGAATGATTTTGAAAGGAAGTTAGTAAATGAAATGACCAATTTTCTGATGTCCATGCTTGTGAAATGCTGCTTCTGCCTACCCATCAACTACCCTAACATTTTTTCTTCATTTAAATGGGTGCATTTGAGCTTGCAGACCCTTATTCATTTTTCTTTTAAACAACAAACTAATTAATTCTATCCTTATTTCTTCCAAGGGCTTAGATTAAACTATTGAGCTCCTTATTATACTCTACCTAATTACTAATCTGCCACGATTAAACAGTTTGGCTAGATCTTTATTCTCTATCTATCAACATGAAATTTAAAGCATGAAAGGTCAAGATTAAGTAGTTTGACTTTCATGTATTGTGGCATTTTTAACAAGCTGCACACAATATTATTTTGGCAAAGTGATGTAAAAAGAAGTGGCATTTGAATTTGCATCACTTTCATGATATATTTTTATCTCTTTTTTTTTTGTTTGGGGTTCATTTTTTATTCTTTTTTGAACATTTTTCTTTCAAGTCCTTTGATTTTTCTTTTAGGAATTTTACCCTCTTTACATTTTATTTTTATTTTTTTGATATGGGAAAACAATTTGCAACAAGAAAAGTACGTACATATTACAAGACTAATCAAATTCAATTCAAAATTATGAATCCTATTATGGGGACCCTAACACAGCCTCACGATTAACTCTTTTGAGTCCGCACAAAAGTGACTCATTGTTGAAGATCTTGAAACGTTCAAGATGATCTATGTACACCTCTTCCTCAATGATCCCATTGAGAAACACAATTTTCACATGCATCTGATGAATTCGCCAGCCCATCTGCGTTGAGAGTGCAATGATGGATCTTATGGAAGAGTACCTTGAAATAGGTGCAAAAGTCTCATCATAATCTATCCCCTCGATCTGTGAGAATCCCCAGGCCAAAAATCTAGCCTTGTATTTCTCCACACTCCCATCAACAACTTGCTTTACCTTGTAGATCTTTCTAGATCCAACCACTAATTTGTCGACCGGTCTTGGGACTATCTCTCATGCAATTTTCTTGAAAATGTAGTCATACTCCTCCACCATTGCATCGACCCAATTAGGCTGTTCTTGCCCGGTTCCTAAAAGAATATGGTTCGGTCATAATAATTTGATAATTTTCTCATAGGCCATGTATTCGGTAAATCGGTCAGGTGAATCGGTCGGGAGATTGTCTTTGTACGTAGCCAAGTAGGGGCTCCTACATTCTATGCGGCATCAAGTCTCGGCTATCGACTTTCTTGGTGTGCCTTACGCCGTTTTAATGGATGGCTCTGCATGAGTGTTTTCCTCCACTCCATGAACCTCCTCATGTGGTTTATCCACATATTGAGACTCATCCTTGGGAATCAGTAGTTCCTCATGTGCATGTAAGTCCAACTCCCTCTCAAGGGACAACCACATGGATTTCTCCTCATCAAATTTGATATTCCATCGCACAACATTCATTCCGTTGTTTGGAAAATACACACAATAATTATGGGGTGTTTCTGTGTACCCCACAAAAATCCCAACCTTAGCTGTTGGTTCGAGCTTCTTCCTGGCGTCCTTGGTCACATGCACATAAACATATGAGCCAAAAATCTTAAAGTGTGAAACATCAAGTTTCTTACCAATGAAAGCCTATTCAAGTGTACTCATTCCAAGTACTCTATGAGGACAACATTTTTTCACATGTACCGTTGTATTTCATGCTTCCACCCACAAATGCATCAGTAGGCCTTGATCATGCAACATCGCTCGTGTTGCACCCACAATAGTTTTGTTCTTCCTCTCCATGACCCCATTATGTTGCGGGTTATGAGGCGCTATGATTTCTCTTCGAATTCCTTCTTTTGTACATAAGTTCTTGAATTCGTTAGATATGTATTCTCCACCATTATTGCTCCTAAGAGCCTTCACTTGCTTCCCCGACTCTTTCTCCACTAGTGCCTTAAACTCACAGAACTTACAGAATGTTTGATCTTTCTTCTGCATGAAGAAGATATAGCACTTACGAGAAAATTCATCAACAAATATTACATAGTAATTATGTTTTGTTTTTGAAGCAACGAGAAAGGACCACACATGTATGTGTGAACTCTCTCAAGGATCCCCGAAGCTCAGTTTTCCTTCTCATGAAAGGTGGCCTTTACATATTATCCCATAGTACATCCTTTGCATGTGTCTTACTGTGCAAGTGTACCCCTGGGAAGACCAGTAGAAATATTTTGCATGACTTTCAAGGATCCATGGTGAAGATGGCCCAATCACCTGTGCCATAATTCGCCCTCATCCCGGCTCACCATTTGATTTGCCTTGCCCATCATTGTTGTGCAGCCATATACCTCTAGCTTGTAGAGATTATTAACTCAAATCCCTATCCTCTTGGCTTAACCCATTGTTTTATGTCACAAGAAATATTTTCCATCACTAAAAACAACATCATAGCCTCTATCCTCCAACATTGCGACTGAGACCAAATTTTTCTTTAAACCTAGTACATGCATCACATATTTTAATTGAAATGGTTTACCTGACTCCCTCTGAAGGGAAATGGTACACGTCCGTGCTTAACTGTCACCTTCAGTCGTCCCCATCTCAATATGCATATGGAGATCTTTCTCCTCAGAATCCAGTAACTACACTATTATCTCCTTTGTCGACAAGAAGAGTGCCACTTTCAAATACACGGATCCCAATGCAACGGAAACCATCGTCGATCAATAGAAATTAAACTCAGTGAAGCCGAGGACCTCACTAGGCACACGGATCAACAACCTTCTTCTTCTTCTTCTTTTGTGTGGACAGTTAGTAGCAAAATTCCCATGTTTGTGACAGTGAAAACACTTCACCTTGGACATGTCCTGCTTCTTGCCATTCTTGTACTCGGATTTAGAATGTAGTTTATTCCCCTTCCCCTTCCTCACCTTGGAAACCAAAGCACAATCCTCTTCATCGTCATTCTTAGTTGACGATCCATCTCTCTTGTTACGTCTGAACTCCTCCTACACCAAATCTGACCACAGTTGTTCCCTATCTGGAAATTTTTCCCTTCCATTGACAGAGTCTTGATAACTGTGCCAACTCTTGGGAAGTCCTAGGAGATCCAAGCTCATACAATCATCGTCAAAAACTGTTATTCCAACACTCCCTAGTTCATCCCAACATTGGACAAACTTTGTTAGATATTTTGGAATGGTGTCGCCCTTTTCCATCTTGATCTTCCTGAGTTTATCTTTGAGCGACAATTTCCTATGGTCGCTGCTACTTTGGAATAGATCCATCAATGCCTTCAACATTGCATATGGTGTGGATTTCCCATGGAGGCTTGAGACAATGTGGTCTCGTACTCCCTCCAACAGGATCCTCCTCGCCTTTGCCACTTTCTTTTGCCATGCATCGAGTTTAGGAACATCTTTGCAATGAATTCCTTCAACCCATTGTCTTCGAGTACTGCCTCCATCCTATCCTTCCAAGAAATGTAGTTTGAGCTGCCCTCGAGTGCATACTCTAACCTCAAGCCATTGAAAGCCATTTCGATCTTGAATAAGCTGTAGCACCAAGAAATTCTTTCTGGAAATTTGAATTCTATCCAGTCACAAACTCAACTCCCGCTTCACTTCTGTAATTTCCCGTGCTCTGATACGTGTAGAAATTATACAACATGAATGTATATCTTGGATTCACCTGATCTAAAAATGTACTTAATTTAAATACTGAATCACCTCTACAAATATTTTGTGGAATTAAAAACACAATCGCTAATCACATGAACATGAAGAAAGATTAATCACACACAACATAGATAATTTCCCGAAGAAATCTTACAACTGAAAAACCCACTATATTCTATTTTATATTAAGCATGGACTATGAAAAAATTACATACAAAAATCTTCTCACAAGAGCCCTCTAGTACTCAGCTAATTGTCTCACACTGTCATATGCAAAACTGACCAGCACATAGCCAATTCTCAACCTCTAGACAACCTGCCTTGCTTGCACAATCCCTAATGGTAAATATCCCTAAAAGATAGGAATTCTTGCCTACCTTGACTGTGAAAGTATCATGGTCACTCCAATGGGTGTTTGGTTGCAAGTGTGCAAGTCAATAATCCTACAATTGATAGTCAACCTCCCTTTCACCTAGAACTCAACTGGGTCTCCACTAGATCTTACATGCATGCAGCTAATAATACTAAATCCTCAGTTGCATGTGAGATCACTAATTGTGAATTAATTAATATTTAATTCACTTGATCTCTCACTAGTGTATATTCGATTACAACTAGCACAACTGAGTTTAACTCACTTAACTGAGTTAAACGTATTTACAACTTGCATGAACTCATGCACCATTGCACTTCGAACTCTGTTAAAACTAGAATTACTCTGCATGCCTCACCAACAACCTCTAACTTGAAATCCACTATCTAACTGAATTTATCCTTTCAGTTAACTCATTCAATTCCACATTGAGAATATATTACAGTTTAATTTCCATCTTAATTAAGGGATAATAAAAATAGACATGCACCCAAAAATAACACTGTGGGCCCCACCCTAGTTTGAGTGCTTAATGCAACCAGGTGTTGAATGAAACCAGGTACTTAATGCACTAGGCGTGGGTGTTGAATCTTCTTGTTGAATATAAAAAAAAATCGAAGCTCACATCCATTGAAGGGAAGGAATTTGAGGATGCAACGAAGTATAGACAACTTGTAGGAAGTCTCATCTACCTGACTACTACCAAACCAGACATCTCATTTACTGCTGGAATCCTCTCTAGGTTTATGAAAAAGCCTTGTGAAGAACATTGGTCTGTTGAAAAAAGAGTTCTAAAGTACTTGAAAGGGACTCAAGACTTTGGACTCAAATATAAATAGGTGGGTGACTTCAGCTTGATCAGATACTCTGATTCAGACATTGATGGAGACAAATAAACTGGGGTATCTACTCCAGGTTATACTATGAGTCTTGGATCAAGTCCATTCACGGAGATCACGCAAGCAGTGACCGGTTCCAACGAATTCCACAAATGAGGCGGAGATATCCAGCAATTAGCGGCTACATCGATAAAAGGAAATTGTTTGGCTCAAGAAAATCCTAGAAGATTTTCACATCATGAAACAAATGCATTCAACTCCACTCATGGTCGAAAAAAATTCTGCAATAAAGATGGCGAAGAACCCAAAGTTCCCTGATCGAACAAAGCACATCAAACAAAATACCATCTGATTCGACATCATGTTGAGGCCAAAACTATCCATCTACGTCATTGTTCCACAAATGAGTAGGCTACTTGATATAGCTTCACCAAAGTGCTTGGAAGAAAAGTTTGAAAATTTGAACGATGCTTTGACTCACCAACATACAGCTAGGTGGGGGGGTAATGTTTACACCGAATCCTAAGGGATTGGGCGAAATTTTACATTAGTGTAAAATAGGAAATAAGGAAGTATAAGAGACATTGGGAAATGAATCCCAACGTCTCACCTCCATGTATATATTCATGAGAACCCTCAATCAATTCCCACGGTTCATTTTGTGGAGTTACCTCTTGGCATGACAGAATCCTTAGGTAAATTCTTTGCCTTCAAGATGGTCTGTCAATGATACACCCAACCTCTGAGAATTTTGTTACTGATTTATCCCTTGCTTTTCTTCGTAAGTGCGACTTTACCTTGACAAATGGTGCGGGTTTCTATGCTATGCAGTCAGAAGAATAGTCACATGATATGCCTGAGTTCATCTTGTTGGTCTCCATGCTAGCAAAATGGGTTGGGCCTTGCATACAAGAATTAAATATGATATACTGAGGGAATCAACCCCTATATTATTACATAAGCAGACTTATGTCAGTATGACTAGGGGGGAATCACGACCCTTTCACTTATGGATACGTTTGATCCTAATATTTCCTGCTTTTCTTAGCACAATACGATTCAAGAACCTTAAGGATGAATTGTGTTTGATGAACTTAACTCCTGGATTGAGTTAAACTCAACCCCTTTAATCAACAATTTTGACCCCCTTTAATTCAATGATTGTGATCCCCATAAAATATCATGAACTTGACATTGGAGAACATGGTATCAAATTTCCTTGCTAGATGATCCACTTGGCCCCTTAACATTTTGATCTTCCCGATGCTAATTCCAACCCGCCACCAATTCTACTCTTGTAAGCGCTACGTGTGCATCAAAATAATTTTTCTAGGGTGGATTGAGGCCATTGAAACCAATTCCAATGAAATAATTGACTATGGAGTGTCTTCTGACCTTGAAAACAATGATCTACAACTTGGATATGTATCTCAATACCGAAGCTAGTAATATGAAAGTTTCCCATTTTTACTCAACATCTCCTAGAGCTCCTTGACAATTTCTCAATAATTCACCTTCGATGGCCTTTCAATATCCTTCTCCATTTTTATAGAAATTCCCTTCTCTGAATACCACAGGTTACTTAATTTCCCCGAAAGTGACTTCTACCCCCTTTTTTTAATTATTATTCTATTTTATTATGACAATCCCTTACTCTTCATATCAATAGCCATGGGATCTAGATAGGCTAAGAATCAGTCTCCCTTTATTTTTAGAAGTCATAAAGGGACATTACAGTCCCCCCTTCGCAAATTTTTCTTGTCCTCAAGCAAATTCCCTCTAATACCATAATTCCAGACAAGCTAGTTGAAGGCTTTGGAAACAAATTGTTGCACCATCTGAAATCTTCCCAATTTAATAGCGTTTCTACATGTTATGATGCCATGAAGTAATCTATATAAACCAATTCCCATAAAAAATCCCAACGAGGTTGAAGAGATTGAATCTTCATGATGGCCCATATGCTTCATGATTTCATTGTATTTTTATTGGATCTCATGTTGTTGTTTAACTCCTCTTAATTGCAAATCCCCTTTATGTTTAGTCTTGCACCTCCATCCAAATTATTCTTGATTAATTTATATAAGCCGCTCAATATGGTTAGGCTCTATTTTAGTCATAACACTTAGCCTTCACTGTGAATTCCCCCCTTCTTATGAATTAGATTGGGAAATGATTAGATGAGTATCTTGCGATGACTCCATGTACTTCTTCCCACTTCTTCCTGCCATTTTTTTGAGTGTAGAAATCTTTGGAGGATCCTGAGTCATACCTCTCAAGACTACCCTATGACCTCCCTTTATTTTAAATCCCATCTCCATGGTATAATATTTCTTCCAATGCTTCCTAATAGTGATAAGCCATTGGACTCCTAGTACTATGTCAGAATTGGACAATTTCACCACGTAAAAATCATCAACCACAGTGTAGTTTCCAATCTTTAACTCTTCTTTTGGGACTATCTGATTGCATGCCATGATGAAATCACAATCCATCTCCACATTAAAGCCTCCAAACTCCTTTGTTGGAATGCCTCTTTTAGCTATTAATGCCGAGTCAATAAAATTGTGGGTTAACCCGCCATTGATTAGGATAGTGACCTGATGCCACTATATGGAACTTTTGACTGTAGAGGTGTTGTAGCTAGGGATTCCTGAAAGTGTGGCTATGGTGCCACCTGTTGTTGTTGCTTGTCACACACACCTAAGTTAGTGAGAGAAAACCCTTAACCCCACAAGGCGTGGTTTGGTGGAAAAACTAAGAGATGGGGTTGTCACCTATTCCCAACTCTCTCTGTTTAAGCTCTCTCTTAGGTAAGGTAAGGTAAGGGGGGTGGTCCCTAAAAAAAAAAAACTAAGTTAAATGGTGAGATGTGGGGTTTCTAAGATATGTCAAAATTTGGATTACTCCAGATTATGAGAAAATATAATGAGAAATATGAAATGAAAGATATAACCATCAACACATGAATAAAATATTAGCATACATAAAACCAGTGCCTTCAATATTGATTAAAATAATTAATACTTGCTTAAAAATGAAATGTTTCAAATTGAAATACAAGTAACCATGTCAATCAAACAAAATATGTTAGCAAGATATTATATCACATGCAAGATATAAACTTGCTTTCAATAAATGCTTTCAAAATATATAACCATTCACAAATCCGAAGCATGTAAGGAAGCTATATAGAATGACTTGCAAAGGGAACAAGTTAAAGCTCTACTTGCAAAAAATGAGCAAGATGATACTTGCCTAAATAAGATAATCAATTCAAAACATTTTCATCAATGACAAGTAATTTATAAGTAAATTTGTTAGCATGGAATGCACTTAAACTAGGATTAAACACAATTATCTTGGTTAATTTTACTCTAAATGCTTATTCTAGGTGTAACCTTTCTTTCTACTGTTTTGAAACAAGTCTCTTATGTAAGTTGTGGAAGGGGTCCGAGGAAAGACAACCAAGGCTATATTAATGATACCTCCCTTGGATTACCAAACACACCCGATGTCTTCGGCGCTGCAGAGACTGTGCATCTAACGACTACAAGGTCACCGTGTTAACCACATAAGAAGGTATATGTCCTTCAAGTTGATGAAATAAAGGGGTCCCTAAGAGATGTCTTTCAACGAAGCTTATGCTTGGAGGTAAAGTTTCATTAGAGATGAAAGCTACGTTAATAGTGCCTAATATGCTGTGCAAGTAATATTACGAATGCTTTGAAAAAAAGGAAATTCTTCAGAGTAAATGGATATATGGTCAATGAGATAACTTAGATAATTGCTCAAAGTTGTACAAGATACAAGAACATAGCTTCATAAGCACATAAGATTGTAAGTTACTCAAAGTAAGTGCTTTTACAAATGATATATCAATGATAAACCAACTAAAGCAATGAGATGAAACTTCAAAGTATGACATGCTTGCCAAAGTGAGCAAATAACTTTAAAATAAATGGGCAAATAACCAGTGAGCCTATAGTGAGAGAAACATGAAGCAAGTCGTCAAATTGACTAAATCAAACTTTTCCACATGAATTGAGATGCATGTAAATTACTTGCTCTTGAAATCTTGATAGCAATGCTTCCATAAATGAGGAAATACCCAAAGTAAAATTGCACCAATGAATTCAAAGTAAAAAAAAAAAAAAAAATGTAGCTTAAAGTGAGCAAGTGATGCAAGTAAATTTCTTGTAGATAAATTTGCTTCCAGTAGACAATGAAAATAGAATGCTCAAATATTCAAGATAGCAATGTAGTGTAAAAATTAAGCATGCATTCAAATATGCATGAAACAAATTTGTCAAACTAAATGGAGATGAATTAATAAACTAAACTAAAGCTTACCAAGAATGCAAAGTTCTTGTATGTAAAGAAAGATTTGCTCAGCATAAATCATTAACTTATAGCTGAAAGCAACAATTAAATGAAGGATGCAAATCTCAAGTAAAAATGTAGCAAACTTAATTCAAACAAAATTAAAATGTGACGAGTGAGATTGTGTAAATTTTAAGCATGCAATTAAAATGGAAACCAAGAAAAAGAAAATTTTAATCCACCCACATGTTTCTCTCCCTAAATGGAGAGAAGGGATGCCATGGGTGAAACCCAAGCTCCCACAAGAAAAACCAAGTCTTTTTATTAGATTGTTACAAAGATGAGAAACCTTCCAAAGGATATCAAACTAAAAATTCAAGATGAATCTTTTACAACATATGAGGCTTTTCAAGCACAATTATATTTCCTTCTTGAAAGTCAAAATTAGAAACTAAGGTAGTTACAACAAGAATTCTCTCAAATTTTAAAATGTTAGGTGTCTCTTGGTATCCCAAAGATTAACGTCCAATGGTGGATGAAATATTGCACAAGGAAAGGAGCTATTCTTCAATTCCCATGACCTAGCTAAATGACAACCCTCCTGAAATGCCCACAACCTCCTAGAAGATGAACTTTGAAGGCTTGAGAGGTCCTATAAGAAAAGAGTTTTCCTCAAGTATGTTGTTATCAATGCTCCAAATACAGGACGAAAAAGAAAGACACAATTAGTGTAGAGAGAACAGGTAAAACAAATAAATATCATACAAATAATGTACAAGAAACCAAAATCAAGTGATGAGAGTGAACCCTATCACTTTCTTTAGTTTAGAAAATGCTCTCAAATAGCTAATATAAAATAAATGAAGCACTTTTTGAAAATATTTAAAATATAAAATTTTTGCTTGGATACAAGCTATGTCCAAATGAACCCCTGCAAGAACACTTCTTCGTAAGATGAACTATGAAAATCCAAATAACAAATGAGAGTTCCTTTGAAGATGCTTCAAGAGTGGGTTGGTCTCCCAAAGACATCCCCTCACGCTTGATCCAACAAAAATAATTCTTCTACAATACTCCAATCACAGGTTAGTCTATATATATTTAGAGAAGAAAACGACGAATTGAAACTTCTAGAAATTTATTTGAAAATAAACTAGAACTTCCAACATCTAGAGCCTACTTCCAATATCAAATGTTAATTCAAGATAGTTTTGCACTAGCAAGTCTACAAGAGTATATGGAAAATGAAATAGCTCAAAACATAAATAGAAGATATTATACCAATAGCTCACAATGCACCATGCTCCAAAGTAAGAACACCAATGAATGGGCCCCTAAAGTATTTTTATTTCAATTCTTGAAAAGTGTACAAAGCAGCGCTTCCGCAAGCACAATAAATGGTAAACAATTGATTCCACATAGTGAGAGCCCATGACTATATTATATAGAAGTTTGGGATCCAATACCAAGGAAAATGGTGATAATACAAATACAAATGGGTGACCACCCCAATGCTCTATCATGCAAATTCGAATTTCCCAAGTGGAAACATGATTTCTTCCTTAGAGGCCCACGCAATCCTTGATGAGGGAGTTCGAATTATATGAGAGGATATGTGGGAGAGTGAAGTGGAGTGGTAGGAGACCACTCTCAACCTCACTAAAGTGAACTCTATTCCAATCTCAAGTCAACTCATAATATCTCCTCGAAGCTCGAGTTAAGTTCCTCAAATCATGGATCTTGTCACTAGAACTTGTTGTCTTCTCTGCAAAAAATTTGATATGCTTGATTTCTGGCTTATGTGGCGTCCACATCACTTGGTAACTCAAATTTGACTTTTATATGAATTTCTACCTCATTTCCACATCATTCGAGCATGCGTGGACATTTATTTTCTCCATTTATTTAATTGTTGGGTTAATTTATTGCCACATTTTCCACAAAACTTTGGAAAAGTGGGCTTTTGGGGTCTAAAAATTATTTTTTACCCCTCAAAGTGTGTCATAGTAGAAATTTCAGAGTGATAGGTGTAATTTTGAGCACACATACCCCATACAAATTCTCTAGAAATCACTTATATATTTTACATTCATATTTTATTCAAATTTCCACCATGCGGAAAATTAAAAAAAAAATACAAAATGACCCCTAGACCTAATCAAATTCCATGAATTGTTTGTGCGATCTAGTATGTTAATATACAATGACCCTAGACACTATGACTCACCCAAGGCCTCACCATAAAGCTTTACTTCGACTTTGGGGTAATGCTTGGAGGAAAAAACTCAATTAATTATTAAGTCCACATAAGGATATAATAATTAACCAAGTGAAAAAAAACTCCTAAAGTAAACTGACTTGATGACAAGGTCCCAAGTTAACTATGACTGTTATATGACTCAACTCAACATACTAGTATCGCTCTACATCATCCTCGCAAGGTTTGTGGAATTTGGGTACAATAGAAAAAGATGAGAAGAAGAAGTAGAGTTGAAAAAATCGAATGATACGATAAAATTTGATGGTACATGAAGCCTCTGATACATCATTGGGCGTGGATTCTTCAAAAATATTCAGGTGCCACTCCAGTGGTCAACACCACCTATTGCTTTTTCCCTTGCTTTTTCTTTTGAACTAGACTATTCATCATTTTGCTTTGGTCATCTTTCTTCTTCTCCCTCACTTTTAGAGAGCACCTCAATTTAGTGCACTTTTCCATTTTCCTTTCATGTGTGCCTTGGATTCCAAGGCTCCTTGTAGCTATAATATAGCCTCTTTCTTCGTAACTCATCTAGAGTTCTAGGGTCCAACATGCTCCTTCCGGTCTCCTCCTCTTGGGGAGGTAGCTTATCTACAACTTGCTGAAAAGGTGGTGGTTTGGGAGATGCTTTATTTTTAGGCGCCACATCCTCCATATCCCTTTTCTTGGAAATAGCTTCCTGGAATGTGATAGGCTTAAAATCCTTGACCCAACCACATAATGGTTCAACTAAACCCTTCGTGAACAACATCACCAACCTTTCCTAAGAGATATATGTAATCATCACGACTAATCTTTGGAATTCTGAAATAAATCTATTTGGACTTCTTGTTTGTTTCAATTGTGCAAGGCCCCTAAAATGCAGCTCTAGGTCCCTCTTATCAGACCTACAAATTAATATTTATGGAAACTCTAGATAAGAGTTGATGTTGGACTTCCCAAGTGTGGTTAACCTGTGATACCACCACTCGTGAGTTTCACCTTCTAGATCTTGAGTAGCATACTGGATTTCCTTTGATTCCCTCACGGAATTGAGCTGAAAGTATGTGTCGAAATGACGCACCCAAGCTCTAGCTAAACCTCCTTAAGTGCCATTGAAAATGGGTCTATTTATTTTCCTGAATTTCTTTGGGATATCATTGTTCATCCACCATTTGTTAGAGTCCCTCAATCTGCGTTTGTGCTTTATGGCACAATAGTCTTGGAATGACATTTGGGCCTGAAATTCTACACTCATTCCCTAGTACTTTCTCAATTAACCCAAAAAAAAATCACCCCACCTTCGTTGGTTATCTGCTTTATCTTCCAAAAACTTGGGTAGGAGTGGTCTTAACGAGGCTGGTTTCACTGGTGGGGTGTACCGTATTAGTGGGGTTACTAGCCTCCACATTGTTATCACTCAAAAATATTTCCTTGGTTGTAAAAGAAAAAACCCCTAAGGTAACTCTTTCAAACCAACTTCAGGACCAAAGGCTATCCCTTTCAACCCGAAGAAGGCTCTCTCCTTTACAATTCAACTACCCACTTTCACCTCAACAGTTGGTTGTGTCTCTAGTACAATGGCTAGATCATGAGTTTAGTAGGGTTTTGGAAATGATTTTAAGGCAAAGAAAGCGTACCCTTGGGCATGGAGTCATAGAAATGTAAATGAATCGGCGATCACTAGGATGTTGGATGTAGTGACAGAGGCTAAGAGAAAGACAGTTTATGTTATCCTTAGATAACCTTGCTCTTGAGAGTGGTAGGAGAAATAACAAAAAAATATTTTAAACAAAGCATCTAATTGAAGAATTTTGTTCAATATAGATAATAAAAGTGTTACTTGAATGGTAAAGGCAGAGCGTGAAAGAGAAGCATGAATTCCACCTTTAATACCTTCATCCAAGCATAAAGAAGAGAAAAATTGAATGAAAATAACAAAGGTAAACACATTCACCAAGAAACAAACTAGAACACATCAACACATGCATTCTCAGCTTGAAACACTATGTTCTTTTGATCACTAGTTACCTATGACTATCCCACATAAATATAGCACATACACAAATTACAATTCTTTCTCAAATTCTGAACCATTGGTTTTCTTTCATTATCAACTTTATACAGTATTTACAAAACTATAACCATGTTTTCATAAAAACCTTAATTACAAATTCCAAAAATATCTAAGTAAATCTCCAATTAAATTAAATACACTACATTATTTCAATCATGAAAACAAGATGATAATTGATCCAGGTGGATATTGGTGGCCACCCGCCTATTCCACTTGGGGCCCCACCATTTTTTCTTTCAGTTTTTTAGTTTCCTTAATTGTAGCACAATTTACTATTTTTAGCAGTTTTTTGGGTCCTGAACTTCGAGAGCTGTTTTGAGACCCTAAATGACGTTTTTTTGGAAAAATAGGAGCAACATAGTAGTTCCTCCGATGTTTCTTACATCAAAAGTTGGAGTCCTTGGATAGATATTTCTAACGAGGTATTGTGCACGTCAAACTGAGATCGTATGCCGAAGTTACGTCCTCGGGAAGTTGATGTACCAATTTACCCTAACAGGGCCCATAGATTTGGCGCTTCATCTCCTAGGGTTAGGTTTTTGGTTGTTTAGGGTTTTCCATTGTTTCTCAATAAAAAATAGGCCCTCGAGCCTCATTGTAACACAGTTTAGAGGCATGTATCCACCACATCTCTTCTCAAAGATAAGGTACCAATGCCCTAGCTATTTTATTTCCATTCTGTCTGTAAACAAATTTTAGTTCTTCGATATTAATGAAATGAAGTGTTATTTTCGCAGCATCTTTGTATTTATGGTTATATGTGTATTCTGTTGTGTTCCTGCATAAATTTTGATCAATAATATTCTGTATCTGAGAAAAATATTGTTGTTGAAGGCTTGGCTGAAACTAAAGATTAAAAATGATTATTGATATTTTGCCCAGATTTTTTGAAAACCTTGCTTCATCATCATTATTGGTGTAGAAATTCCTTCCTTGAAATTTGGTCTTGATCCACAAAAAAAGGAAGTCGGAACGTAAATCCTTTCTTCAGTGTTGTATTTTCTCCACACTACTCCTTGTTTCCTTCAAAAGTAGTCTTTCCTCGAGCACTGACGAATTAATTGGCATACCTCAAATTGAGAGAAAAACTGGGCACAACTGACATATTAAATGTCAGTGTTGTCTCAAAACATGTATAAATTTGAATAATAGCTGAATTATTCACCGAGATTATCCTGATTACACACTATTTAAGCTTCATGCATAATACATAACCTCTTCTACAATTGATCATCAATTTGCGGAAATAGAAGTAGTCGCATGCGCACATTAAAACATAATCAAGCACACATAGAACACAGTATGTAATGGGGAAAGCATACAGCTGAAAACCCCCAACTATCTGTATATTATAATGATAGAGAACATGTAACAATACATAGCACAAACTCCTCACAAGCTCTCAACACTATCTCCAATTGTTACACACAAACTAGCTCAGATCTGAACAAGTCACAGGTTCAAATCTCCTCCACTGTTTGCCTGCCTCTACTGCACAATCCAAGATGAGAATGAATGAGATCCAAGTTCGAATCCCCTTGGCTTGTACTGCGCAATCCTCATTGGCAATCTCAATCAATGTGTGTGAAAATCTCATGCACAGCTATAGTCACAACTGATAGTAGACTCACCCTTTCACCCACCTCTAACATTGGTCTCCACTGAACTGTCCATGCATTGCAGTTAACTGATGTGTTCTTTAGTTGATTTATGAGTTAATAATTAGTGAATTAATTAATAATTAATTCACACCACTCATCACTAGTGTATTTATCAGCTAGACTAAATACAACTAGTTCAACTAAGTTAAACTGAACACAACTCCACCAACTGTCTCATCAACTCCACCAAAATCTGCCACATGAGTTCTAACTGAAGTCAACCATGCAATAGCTCAACTAACCCTTAGGAAAAGCGTATTTCCTTCTGTCAGCTGCATGTGCCACATCCAAGCATCAAATTGAAGTGCTCCAAGAGGATAAGATAATGTTTATAGTCTAAATATTATTAAGGGTTAATAATATTTGACTGTTCTATTTTTAGCCCGACAGTCTAAAAATAGAAACCGCCCAATGTCTAAAAATAGAGGTCCATATATTTTTACCAACTCGACCAATCATCCACAAATAGCATCCCGCAACTTATAGAACATGATCCATATGTCTAAAAAATAGACATAGTCTAAAAATAGACTTTGCGACAAAAAATCACCTGTGTGGCCCCCCACCTAGTTTAGGTGATCACTTTCCAACTATGATCAGGAAAGATGTTTCAGAATGCCTCCTTCACTGTTTCTTGTTGCAATCTTCAACAAAACATAGGGAAATTCGCGCTGACAATCTAATTGTCAATGCTCATCCAAAATGAAGCAAGAATATCGTTGATGGAATAACGATTTTCGCTCCATCAGAATGCTCCCAAAAGACTGTTGGAAAAACAAAACTCCAAAATGTAGATGTTTTAGTTTAGCTTGCTAGCTACCTCCAAAAAAATATCAACTTCACTTTGTCTCCCTTTCTTAGTTTTCTTGGCTTTAACAGTAGGCTCTGATGCTTTGACCCTTAGGCTTCTTAGAACTCATAAGCTTCTCTTTATTTATGATCAGATATCTTTGAGGTGTACCATCTATCTCAATGACTTGTTGTGCCACGCTATGGTTTTGTTTAATCTTGAATTTTAGCCTCAACTTGTTCAGTGGTCTAGTGTGAGGCCTTCTTCCCCCTTATATCTCAGCTAATGTGGGATCCTTAACAACCTTTTTTCTCCATCTCAGGTCCAACAACTTTAGCCTCTGTTTGCTATGTTTATTTAGTGGCTTCTGAATGTCCAAGAGATTGCATATGAGGAGGGGACATGGTTTTCTTTTCCGGAAGTCTCCTACTTCTTGTGTAGATTTTTTTCAATTCAGGAACTAAAGGAGGAGGTCCTACCGCATCACCTCCTCTACTCTAAGGTCTAGGGTGGTTAAACAAGATTATTACTTCTTTTCCTTTTGTTGATGGCTTTAGGTTTGGGTGAGACAGATTCAAAAAAGCCCCCCTGTTAACACTGGAAAATCATACAGCAGAAGACGACAACAATTAATGTCGAGCCCAAGGATTTACATGAAAATAATACATTATGGAATTAAAAAGTATTTAAAATCTCTAAGGTTTTGAGAAAATCATATTTGAACTAGTCATAAATTCTCAAATGCGCGCTTTATCCTTTGAGAAGAGCGCCTTCTGCTCGCCTTTTTACCCGATACGCGCGCATTTTTGGAAATGGAAAAAAGTCACTTTTCGGGACTACAACAAGCAAATGACAGTTACTCCTTATGTGAAAGCAGCCTAAGGATAGCCACCAACGCCTCCTTAGACATTATGTGAGCACAAAAAAGAATATTTGAGCACACAATGGAATCACACCTCTCCCTTGGGTCACCATCCATCATGTACCAAGGGAGGGAAGGAGGATTTGAAGCTCACCTATATAATCCCACCAATAGATGAACAAATGGTGATCACAAAGTTATGTTGGCAAAATTTTCCTAAGAAACACCAACATTGTGTATGACCCGGAGCTAGAGCTAAAGAGGACTCGATAGTTGGCCACCCAACATCTTAGTCCACCACATCAGAGAGAGAGAGTGAGACTGCATCAGAGGCAAAGCTTGGAAGGCAAGATCCTTGCATCGGGACCTAGAGCCATTGCCTAGGTGCTCTTTGGCAAGTGGATAAAATTTCTTCTCCATTTCGAACATTTAATAAGAAGAGGCCATCGAGCCATCATTTGCATTATTATCATTTGGAACTCTCTATATAGCTTCTATATATTTGTGTTTTAGTTTTAGTTTAATCAAAGCATACTTCAACATATTATTTCCATTAAGTTTTATGCTTTTGAGCTCCCCCCACTTTCTGCCTGTTACCAATAGTTTAGAGAGTAGACCACACTCTCTAAGCTTGTGTGATTTTGTACACCCGTGCAACTAATCCACAACAACACCCCCCATAAAAGAAAATGCTCTCATGTTTTGTTAACCTTCCTTAATTTTTTTTCAATTAATAATTTAATTAGGCTTTTGTGATAAATAAAGTGGGATGATGCATCAAGTTTGGCCCTCACTCTTGCTGACATATGTTTGAGAATCATGCATAATAATAAAGGGGCGTTCATTCTCAGCTATCTAGCAATGTGAGCAAGAAAATGAAAAATATATAGATTGAGTCTATTGAAGCACCCTTCACAAGTAAAATAAGAGTAAGTGATCCTAAGGAGAAGGTGCCATTCATCCTTCATCCAAGATCTCCACACCTCAAACTGCCATGGTATGTCCTAATACTCATCCTTTAAGAAGAAAGGAATGTTAACTCTAGCCAAAATGTGGCTTTTAAACTAGCATTCTCCATCAACAGGGATGCATGTAGCCTCTACAACCACTCTTTGTGAGAGGGAAGGAAATATATCCAAAAGTAACTCCCTGACCATCAAAGCCTTCAACAAAGGCTTGAGCAACCCCATCATGATAACCGTTGCACCTGAAAAAGAATTTGTCACATCCAACCTCCCAAAATCTCTCTCGAATGTTTGGATATGCTTTGAGGAGATCAAGCCCCCGACGCTCCCCCTTGTGCAACTTGTTCTTTTTTCCCGTAACTGCCACTGTCCAGAAACATAGACAACAGAAATGAGAGCAAAAGGTGATCATGAATATGCACGATTCTGAACTAACTATTCACCTTGGCGAATATCATGACAAAACAAATTAACCCTGCATGATTCCTTTCATAAAACTTGGGATTAAATGTGATGACGAAAAAGTAAATCTAAACATGATCGACCATACCACTAATTTACAATCATTATTACCCTTTGGTGGTGGAAATTCAAATCAATTTCAATATGAAATCACAAAGTAACATATCACACCATTGATTTGGCTAATGCTCGCTTGTATTGGTATTGGTTCCTCTGCTAATGTGTGAGATATCAACGCTTTGAAACTTGACTCACATTTTTTAAAATCTGTGTTGACGATCCAACCGTCATCGCCTTTTTATTATTATTATTATTATTTAATTTGTGTTGAAAATCCAACCATCAATGCCTTTATTCAACATTTTCAAATTAGCGTTGACAATCCAATTGTCAGCGCGTCTAAATTTTGAACAAAAATTTAAAATTGTTGAACCTTGTTCTTCGAAGCTAAACTAAGATAACACCCATTATGACTATCGTCTCCTCCAAATAAACTGTAGTTTATATGTGATCCTTATCCCCCTAATTGGGTCTATTATCACAAAGACTGGCCATGGTTTGTGCATCTTCTTTTAGAGGTGAAGCCACCTCATGTTGAGCCCCTATTACCATTTGAGCCATTTCACACGTTCATGTTCTAATTCTTGGAGTACCTCTTGTTTCCCTCTATCTACGTCATTCCAGATATATTTTAAGCTTTCCAATAGTTGATTTTCACGACCCCCATCTGGTATTTTTCTCTCTTTCATTCTTCTTCCTCCTGAAGGTTATGTTTCATCTTCTAGAAATATCAACTGATAACCCTACTAGACTAGTAGGTTGACCAACTCTAATACCATTGTAATGAGCCTCTTTTTAATGTGCAAGAATTTATAAGAGCGTAGTTTAAACAAGAAATTATTTCGCTTAGAAAATAATGGGTTTTTCAACACGATTTTTTACGAAATCTAGCAGAAATTTTTCGAAATCCCGGAGGGCGTTGAATCCATTTCCACTATTAAAAAAACGATTCAAACACTCATAGTTTTCGATTTGTTGAAATTTTTTTTATCAGATTCCAAAAAGAAAATCATCATCCCAAAAAAGTTGTCACCTGCTTAGCCAAGTCCATTTAAAAGGGTCATAATTTCTAAATTTTCACTGTAGGAGATAACTCCATAAATCCAAGTAAATTCAACACTGGAAAAAACCAATAGTTGAACAAAACCAAAAAATGTTGTAGATCTAATACTAATTTATTAAATAATTACTCTAGAAAACCTGGTGTTATTACTCCAGTAAAACTCGCCCAAAAATTACTATGACGACTGGGTCCCAAAATGTATGGTTGTCTTCATCAAATAAGGGTGGCCCAATTAATTCAACTCTTTAACAAGTGTGTGATGGAATCTGGAAAGTATTGGCCACTACCTTATCCCTTGCTGCTAATTCGACCCACGGTTTGAATATTCGACCTCACAAAATTCGCAATTCAACCCATATGCTAGAGTGACCCCAATAATTAGAGTACTCGTCTTTTGTTCTCAATTGTTAGTAGATCGTTCTTTGATGCCCACTTCTTCTACTCACTCGATGTGACATGATCCAATCAAGGAGACAATGCTCGACTTTGAGAATGTTATGGAATCCAGCTGTTAAATAGTAATGTGACTCTCTTTTACGCACGATTGGGTAACAATCTTGACCCTAAAATTATTTGAAAGCCTTATTTCCAAGGCTATAGGCCCATTAATGTTCTAGATATTAATGTTATGTCTCATAATCATGACAGCTATTAATAATATTTCAATGAAAAAGTATGTACATTTTCATGAAAAATACATATTTGTTTTATAAGTTATTTTTAGCTTCGTGAACATTAAAAATACTTTTTTTTTTTTTTTATTCATGAACTTTTCAATTTTCTAGCAATTTGATAATTCTACTTCCAATAAGTTCCACTCCAATGTAATTAATGCAGTCTTCCAATTTTAAATTTAGATAACTGCTCAGAGAATTTATCTTAAAATCATATTAAACGATATATATATATATATGAAAATCAAATTCAAAGCCTGATGAGCGGTTTTCGGTGGATCTTCGTTTCTGGTGAATATATTTTAAAATCATATTAAGATATATATTTATGAAAATCAAATTCAAAGCTAGATGAGCGGCTTTCAGTGGATCTTCGGGTGATCTATAAGTGATCATTCACTACTTTGTGGTTACACTCTTGAAAATAAAGTAGTTATAACACATTGTAATACAAACTTGTCCAAGAATGTTTCTATTTAAGGTTCTATAGATAGGTTCTATAGATAAGTGTGATTATAAAGGTTTTTCTTAATGAAATTGGTTCATATCTTTAAAGTTTTTATATACATTTTTATTTTTTAAATAATTATTAAAAAATATTAAAAAAATATATTACTTTTTATATTATAATAATTTTATAATATAACGAAATTTATTGTACAATATTTAAATGAAAATACCAATTGTTGATTTAATTTTTTTAATAAGTTTGAAAAAGAGTACAAACTAAGGGTTGACATTTTGAAAAGAAATAGATATACTATGTTTCAACTTAAAAATATTTATTTATTGTTTGTGTGGTCTTGTTTAAACGGTGATGACGTGGAGTGTTATAGCACTCATCACAAGTTCAATTCCGTTCCCCAATTGGTTTGGATTCCATGGAAAGTGTTATGCATTTTTGCTTTAAATACTCATTTGAATAAAGTGTAATGGATTTTTGCTTAGTAATGTAAGGATTGCTATTTTTCATTAAAAAAATTTCAGTATATAAAAATAATATTTTTGAGTTAATTATTAATTATATAGATAAATTTAAATTTTCAATAAAATAGATTTTAATTTTATTGCTTTTTGAAAGAAAAAAAATGGAATATTTGTTATTTTGTTTTGTAACAATTTAATGATTATATAACTTTTTAGATTATTTATTATTTTTTTATTAAATAATATTATATTAAAAATAGATATGTTATTATATATTTTTAAAATATTATTTAGATGAAAGATCTGGCTAGAGATTTAAATAGATAAAAAGAAGAGTTAACTAGCTTTTATGATATAGCAACTAGTTTGACTTAAAAATATAATAATTTTCATTGTTTATATATTTATATATATAATGTTAATTATTTAATTTTAATTTAATTCCAATTTGATATATATTCAATTAAAATTAATTAAATAACCATTCAAATTTTTGAACGATACTTAATGAATGGTCAATTTAATTAATAATTGTATATTGATTTATAATGTTTCTAAATAAATCTAATATATTTATCTTTGTTTAAAAATATAATAATTTTAATTTTCATATTTATTTTGTTTAATTTTATTTTGTATTAATTTTTTCTCATAATATCTTTTTAATTTTTAATATTATATTTTTATATAATTAATATCTCTAACCTTTTTTTTTGTTTATCTTTGTTTTTAAATCCTTAACTATTACTGTGAAATATAATCATATAGAGAAGGTGTCGTTATCATATAAGTTTGTAGTGCAACAAGTATTGACTATATTGGTCATTTCAAGATTGAGAATGGTCATGTGTGTTGTAATCTGTCCAATTTCATCTCATTGGAGCATGTATAAGTGTTATTGAACTTTATAATAGGCTCAATATTGAAGCTTATAAGGAGGTTAAATAGCTTGCTTTTAAGTGTGAAGATAGAAATAAATAGTCTAACCATTATGTTAGGGGGGATTTGCTTGCTCAACTGAAGGTTCATCGTTCTCTTCATCAATGATTGATAATTTCAAATATAATATCTTCTTGACGAGGGTAGTCCCCTTGTGGTTTGGGATTGTCCCTTGTAGTTACAAAACGTCTATATAGAGTAGTATCTCTTGTTTTGCTTCACTTTGTTCTACCACGACCTTTCCCATTATCATATTGGTATGCTAGTAGAGGTCAATAGTATACATATATTATATCTATCATGAATGAGTGTTTCCCAAAGTTGGAATCCAATGTGTAATGTTTTTCTTAACTATTATGTCTCAAAGGAAACATATTTCCACCCTTCCTTGATATTCATATTCATATTCCCCTCATCTATGTCTCTCATGATAACCATGTGAGGTTCTTGGGTGCAACTTAATTTGAAGAAGAGTGAGCCATGTGAGGTGCTTGGGTGCAACTTAATTCGAAGCAGAGTGAGGGTCAAACGGGAGGGGGTGATACGTGTAGCAAGAAGAAGCCACAAGGGAGTTGAACATAGTACTTATCACTACCAAGGAAAGTACAGAAGGATGGAAAATAATAGCTAGTCCTGGCCATGCTTAAGTAAACATAGATGTGAGATAATGGAGGTTGAGCTACATGGGATTGGAATGAGGAAGACAAAGAGGGAAGGCCTTATGATAGAAAATGTTAAAGAATAGATAAAAAATAAATGCATGAAGGATTTGGGGGTCTGAGAGACAAACGATACATGCTTAAAATAAAATAAAAGCATGATTTTGTGCCAAAATGTGTAAGTTTTGAAGTTTTCCCTTCAATGATCCACAACCAATGCAATCAAGGAAATCCTTTAAACTAAGTGATAATGATAAATGCATGCAGGAATTAACAATAATGAATGCACTTTTAATCTAAAGTGATGGACCTTAACACCTTACCACAGAGATGAAGATATAACAATTTTCTTATACATTAACATAAAATTTGCATGGAGACTAGAACTTATTACTTGAACTTTGGTAGAAGATGAATTGTTGAGTTTTGGGTTGGCACAGAGAGGTCCCCAAGTCGCTAAGGTGAGCCTGAGGAAATTGAAGGATAAACAAAAGAAGGGACCGCATAAGAGATATGATGCTCGATGAAGTGGATCTCTGAGAACCACCAAACTTATCACCATGTAAAAGGGCCACATTCTCATCCTTCACAAATTTAAGCATAAATACTTAGAATAGGTCTACTCATACTTTTAGATGAAGGTGTGCATATAGAAAAACTTCACCACTAATACTTCCCACTCCACCTACCATGTCCATAGCTGCCAACCTCTAATAAATTCCTAGAATTTCATTTTTTATTTTTTGTAGAGCTTCTTCATGTTGCCAAAGTTGTGTCCAAGTGTGTGCCACTGTTCCTTATATTTTTTTCTCTTTTCCAAACTAGTGCAATTGAGATAAAAATTATAGTATAAGGGATATTATATCATGAATTCATATGGGAGCCAGGGATGAAGCAACTTCCACCCTCTTAAGATATTTCTTAAGAGGAGAACCATCAACCTGCATTACAACCAACCTCTTCTAGGGAATGACACTAGGGGAAATCCCAACTTGGTTGCATGTGATGTGACTAGGGCGTTTATTCCCCATGGTGCAGCAGAGGATTTTCATGTGAGCAATGGGGGTGGGAGCATGTTGTGACTTGAGCCTCTCGTGCATACTTAATATGCATTACTGCTTCTCGATGGTTCCTTTGAGGGTGAAACTTGGAGTTCTAAAAATGTCATGAAATTGAAACATTGTCATGTAGGTCATTAAAAATAAAGTCCCTTTTGCACTAAGGTGAATGGCAACATGGGTTTGCCACACTATTTTTAAATATTTGGATATGAAACCAATCAATGAAACTCTATTGTGGCAATCATGTCTTTGATTTGGGAGATGATGGTTTTGATTCTAAGATCCTTTGCATAAATATTATTATGCATATTATGAATGAGGATTAGAAAGTATACAAAGAAAATGATATGACGAGGGTAAAGAGAGAAAGATGTGATTAAGTCTGGGTAGATTACTTAAGATTCAACAATATTGTTAGAGATGACCCTTAAATTCCAAAAACAAATTCCTTATAGAATTCCTCCGGGGTGAAAGACTACCTCCTTGGCACCTACCTCCCCTGGGTTGTCTTTCAAGGCACCATATAAAAAGAGAATAAAATAGTTATTTTATTTCCACCATTTGGAAATTATTCTTGAGAGATATGAAGCTACCACCATTATTAAGAAGGGGATATGTATAGATAAAGATAGAGGATGTGATCTAAAATGAAAACTTGAAGGTGATAGGAAATATGCAAGTTAAGTTTTATGTCTTTTAGGCAATGGATCAATTTGCAAAAGCACATAAATGTAATGGTTATTAAACTCAGTTTACAACATAAAAATAGAGACAAATATACCATGCACAACAACATAAGACAGAAAAACGATAAAGTTCACCCCTCTTGGGATACATCTCTTCGTCCATCTTCCAATGTTGGACCTTTTTCATTAAGTGCTAAAATATTTGATTTCATGGATTTAAAGTGCTGAGAATGAAATAATAATGTCTCTAATGGCTCCATAACAGTAAAATCCCCTAATTTGGGCTCTTATTGAGCTCAATTTGGCCAAAAATTGAGAAAGTTATGCTCCAAAGAAGTTTTGTTGCTAACTGCTCTTCAAACTGGACTCCCATGCTAACTGTTCTACAAATTCCACCTTTTTCGAAACCGTCTAGCAACATTTTTGCCTGACGCCGATGAGATTCCTGTTGGTTTGGGTGCAATTTGTCGAATGCTTTAAAATCCCAATGACCCCTATGGGCGAAAAATTAGGGCCACATGGGTCCATGCGCCTGAGGGTTGGGGCTAACCACCCACCACCGTTGTCATAAGCCCCACTTCCTCCGTGCCATAGTCATATTACCACCACATAATCCTTGGTTGGCCTCGAATTTTCACACATGTTAGTTTGTCCACACCCGTGGTTCTGACCGCTCCATAGGACCTTGGCTAGGGCTAAGGGTTAGCCCCCTTCATCTGCCACCACTTCAAAGCCTCCACTGTTGATCTCGTGGTAACTCATGAGATCAAAATCTGGGGCCTTACCCTGACATTATTTCGATAAGCACTAAACTCACACTGCGCTATGGTTATATGCCATACCTTGTGGCCTTGGGCTGGGGCTAATCCCCAAGCCCTTGGCTCCTCCTCCTGCAATTCCATGGTTGCGAGGTGAACGAGGGCCATGGGCTTAGCCCTGACCCCATTCCCCAATGCAAAATTGTTGAAAGTTTAAATAACAATTGGCTACCATAGTAGTTAAGAACCACCTGAAACCCATTGGTAAGGCGTTGCTCTGTCTAGAAATAGGTCTCGTATTCAAACTCGTGGAGGCTCATTCATCCCTTAACCAAAATTTTAGACCTGTTGGGGTGCCACGTGGTAGCTCATGATTGGGTCACATGGCACCCTATAATTGGTACAACATAACAAACCATAACCAATCAAAAACTAATAAAAAAACCAATTTGGTGAGGCCACTTGGCAGCCTGCCATTGGCTCGAAATACAAAGTCAACCTTCCCAGTCAACCTGCCCAGTCAGCGTACGGACTGCCCAGTCAACCTATGGACTGCCCAGTTAGCAATCTCGCTCGTCAGGCTACAAAAATTTTAGATGTTTAGGAAAACAATCAAAATGCAATATCTGTAGCATACACTATTGGTTTTGAGTGATTAAAGTTGTGTTGGATTTAGGGCAACGAGATCTACGGTTTGCACTACTTTTGAGCACTTTGATTTCTGAGCACTATATTGATCCCCTAGATCATTCCTCCCCACTGGAAGCTCTTGGGCCTCCAAAATATCATTTTCAATTAATAAACATATGTGAGTATAGTTCTCTCACCCTTCTAATCTCAATTTATTTGGATTTTCTTGGATTAGTACCTTTGAGCCCCACACAAAGGTACTCCACGTTCCCTCGTTTTGAATTTCTTATTCTCCTGTCAAGGATGGTATCTTTTTGAAATTATTCAAGATATTCAGGAGAGAAATCTTCAATTGTAGGAATATGAACCTTCTCTCCTTAATCTTCATTCAAAGGAGGTTCATATAGTCTCAAATTTTCCACATTAACAACTGCATAGATTTGCATATATGTAGGAAAATCTAACCGAAAAGAATTATTACCAATATTTTCTAAGATATTGAATGGACTATATCTAATTGGTTTGACTTTTTTACCTTCTCCTTGAAGTCTTTTTTTGCTAATGTAAAGTCAAAATTCATCTCCCACTTGAAAACTATGATCAACATCATTCTTATCATGTTGTGTCTTATACTTGGATTGACTCTTTTCCAACTATTTTTGAACCATCTGATGCACCAATTTAACTTGTTCAATGAATCGCTTGGCCTTATCTATGTCACTATGTCCATCAATAGCAACATATTTCCCAAAGATAAAATATAAAGGAGACTTTGATAAGTATCCCAAGCATGCCTCAAATGTAGATGTTTGAGTCGATGAGTGCTTGGCCTGGTTGTAAGCATGTTGGATGTAGAGAAAGTGTACATCCAAAATTTTAGGATTCTTTCCACGATAACCATGAAGGATATGTACTACCGTTATGTTCATATAACCTTGATGTGATGTACAGAGAGAGTGTCAGGAACATCAGAGGAAAAAAAAACAACTGAGAGCTCAATCACAGCGGAAATACACCTTAGTTTCATTAATAGGGCATTATTCTTATTCCTCTCTCATGTTCTGACCTTGGACATAAGGCCATCAAGACATCCAATGAGATCACCCATAGATTGTCCTCCATGCCCACCTAGACCCACACCCCACCTATCTAATATAAATTGATTGAAGGATGGATCCTCAAGCCAAGTGGAGTTGAATTTAAAATGGATGCCCTTCCAAATTTCCTCCATTCTCCATCTGAGAATGATGGGGTAGTGGTCAGAGATAGAGTCTTGTATAACATAAGATCTATAATTACCCATAGATTCAAACAATCCCTGGTGGATAAGAAAATGATCCAATCTTTTCTGCACATATTCATGAATGCAACGACCATTTCGCTAGGTGGGAGCCAAAGGGCTAGGGAGGAAATCATGCAAATAATGATCATCCCATAGCTGTAATAGATAGTATGACAAGGGATCCCCATGGGATGTGATACCCCAGTGCTCATGAGAAATAAAATAGCATTGAAATCACCAAAAATTATAAGAGAACTAATATCCATGATGCCAGAGTCACGGATCCTATCCCAAAGGTGCCAAGGGTCCAAGGGATTAGGTATTTGTATCTCATTTGAAGCATATTCTAAGAAGAGAAGAGTTTCTAGGTTTTCCGCTTGGAGGGGTTTTTCCCTGACTCAGAGCCTATATCTATGTCCTCTTTTTTTGTTGCAATTTCTTGATATTATTTGATGAAGAAATATAACTAAAGAACATAAATAATATAACTAAATATTCACAAGAAAGTATCAAGGATAAAGAAAATAAGATATAATCGCTGCCACCTTACATATTCTAACAGACCCATAGGGCATGGAAGGGAGAAAAAATTCCAATTGAAGGGCTTTCTCCAGGCTTGAAAATTCAACACAAACTTAAAGTAATTAAGATCCAAGGGATTAAATTATAGTATCTATGAGCCCAATTGAAGGCACACCACAAAGATGCTTTCCGGTGCTTAGGTCAAGTAATTAACTATTCCTGAAACTCACCATCCTCTAGGTAACATATGAGAATGGAATGCCATCCTTCTTTGGTCCTAGGGCTCATCATCGCTTCTCTCTACAAGGGTTAGAGCTATGCTTAGACTACCCCTGAAATAATGCTCAAATGACAAGAGTTGCCACATTTCCATATTTCGCCTTGCGAGAAATCTTTCCTGCATTAATCTTGCATACATATCTAGGGCTTTACACATGCTGGTGCATGTGATGGGGTGGCCACGCCACCATCCATCCTTTATTACCTTTGAAATTGTGACCATGGCATCGTGAATCCCACAATCCACCTTGATCTGGCACACACCCCGATCAGGGGAGAAACAATTGGATTTTAAACTCCAATGCTTCAACCATTTTCTATAGGATTTGTGTAGGCGTATAACCAACATTTTTCACTCTTCTCAAACAGAGGAGTAATTTCTTGTTAATCCATTTCAGTATCAAGAGAAATCAATTTATTCTACAAATTTTCTCTTTCCTTTGATCATGATGGGAAATGATTTTTTCCGCGCTCTTAGTTTTTGTTGATTCTGCTTTATTTTAGTATCCTAGATAAAAGATCATGATGCTTGAACCCAAATACTACATCAAACAAATGATAGTTAGAAACTTGGAACATGGAGCAACAACAGTTTGACTTGAAAGGGATGGGTATATAGTGGAGGTACTCTTAGAAAGTCAACAAAATAGGTTCGTGGTCCTAAAGGGAAAAGGGGATACTGGAAGAGATGTGTAGATTATCAATAATGAAAGTGATCTAAGATAAGAAGTGAACGAGGAACTCAATTATATGACAAGGGCATGGTATTATATTTTTCAAGATCAATCTAACCTTGGAGGATTTGGAGCCAAAAAGGTTATGGTCCATAATGATATCATCCAACTATTTTCTAAAAGAGTCTCAAATATGTACTTCGCCTATTTTTTCAGAAGGAACATTGACATAATGTGTTATCCATCAATTACATAATTTTCAAGATGGATGGGATCTTTGAAGGATTTTTTAATGAACTGTCACATTCTCATTTTACCCAAAAATGAATTGGTGAATAAATATTGAATTATTTCTTACCAAAAAATGTTGAAGTTAGCACTATGAGGATGAAGTATGTTGATTTATTTGTATTTCCATTAAGGATCAGTCCCATAAAGTGAAAACACTTTGGGTGGCCCTCCGTGAACTAACTACGTCAATGTTATTAATTTTCCAAAGTTTGTTTTATGTTTCCATCACAGTACAATATTATAATTTGGATTCCTGGATGAGGGAGATAATAATTGTATCACATCATATCAAATCCCTCACAACTTCTAATATCAAAATTACTTATCACTTAATAATGTCAAGAGGTCAACTTCACTTCATAGTAGAATAATTTTTATCCAACCAATGAAGGCCAAACTAGTGTATATTGGGACTCATGATTCTTATCTTTACTTGTTTCTTCTACCCTTCCTTGTTTTCTTTTTTCTTCTTGTCTTCATTAAGGTACACCCTTCTTCCTTCTCATCTTCTTTCTAGATCTAGAAATATTGTTTACTGATTTAAATCCCATTAAGAAGAGATTTTGGTTTTTGCAAAAAAATTTAAAGGACATTAATGTGATCAAAATATTCTAAGAGGAGGGTTTAGAGGTGAGAAAGGGAGAGGATTATGGAAAGGAGGTTCCATGATCTACTAGATTAGTGTGTGATAAGGGGGCATGAAAAGATGTTAGAAAGAGGAGGAAAGAGAGTAGGAGGTGAAGAGGTTGGATTAGAGGGAGGGGATAAATCACACAGAAGGATTGGAGTATTATTTCAAAGAAGAAAAAATGTATCAAGAAATGCTTTAAGAAGGTCTAGAGGGATTTTTTTACCACTACTAGTATCCCAAGTGGAAAAGGGGAACTACAAAAGAGCGACAAGTTTGTGATGTTTTGCAAAATGGCCATATTCATGTGATATTTACACTTAAGAGGAAGATACCCATAACCAATTTATTGAGGATGTGTTCAATTATCCAAGGTTAATTTTATGGCTTCTAGAATTCCTTTTATCAAATCAAATTTTACATAGATTCAAGCACAAAGCATACAATCCCAGTTTTGATTCAAACGCATCTATCTGTTTCCTTATGAATAACACATTGCTTCTAATGATTCATTGATTCAACAATGAGGAGTGACATGAGGAATATGGACCCAAACAACAATATTGAGATCACATCCACCTTGAAATAAATTCAAGGTGAAGGTCTATATGCCCAATGCATATCTCTTGGGGCCATGAAGCGGGGGCTCATCTATAAATTCACATCCCTATCCTCTTTAAGCTCTAACAAGATAGTGTAATGCCCTCTTCAATAGAAGAAAATATAAGATAATATTCATTGACCGATTCCATCAAGAGTATTTTAACCCATTCATCCATGGCTTTTGGGAAATGCCATAGGTTAATGAATTCATAAGTACGAGTTGTTTCTACAAGAGTTATAACTTTGAGTTATTGTGGGAAGAAGTTATACATTAAGGATGAATTTTACTCTCTTTACAAAGTAAGAAGTGAGTTTGGGGAGTTTTCTTAAATACAATGAGTAATATTAAAAGGTAAGCACACTCTAGGGGAATGAGTTTTCATAAATCTCCACTCCCAAATCCATAGCCAAGAAGAACACCCAAAGGAATAACAAAAGAATGACAATGGCTAAAGATTGGAGCTAGGTTAAGTATGCACACTCGTGGAGAGGGGAGTGAGCTTGCATAACTTCCCCTCCCATATCCATAGAAAAGACGAAAGAAAAAATCAAATATAGATTTTAGATTTTCGAAAAGATTAAATATAATTATGATATTAATAAAATTGGATACCAATTTAATGAGAAAAACAAAAACATATTCTATAAATAAATGATGTTTTAGTTTATAACATCATAAATTCTATGAGCCCTCTCATTGGAGTTGATCTGGAAAATTTTCTAAATTAAGCAATGTAGTGGTAACTTATAAAAATGATTTCTCATCCTAAATACTCCTTATCATACCGAAAACTCATTAATATGTAAGAATTTGGGCTTGGCGGTTTTCATTTTTTTTCTTAAATACAATGTGATAATGTCAAATTGACGAGAGTTTCATTGGAGGCGATATTGTACCAGAGACATTGAAGTAGATCTTGAAATGCTTAGTCTTTTCAGCATTTATCGGCCATTTGGGCAGAGGTTTGTCATTTAAAAAAGAAGAATAAGTGTTTCTCATATATGCATGTTGTGTCTGGATACACACCCAAGAAAAATACATTTTCCTGGTAGTGGCTAGGAGAGGAGAAAAAGTAGGGTGAAACCCGATGAAATAATTTACTCCATTCCCAGATGTTAACAGGCACTGGTCATCTGCTCGATAAACGACCTTTCGCTAAGAAGGATGCCACATAATATCTGTGAATTCGTACTCAAGGCTAAACTATTTTATCATGTTTCGAGATCGAAGTCATCTTGCTCAATGTTCGTTATAGATCACTTGAACATATAACGGAATTGGATCTCGCAGCCTTGACTGTCTTTGATAAGAAAAATTTAGATGTACTCCCTATAATATCGCCGAAATATGTTGCAAACATTACTGTCCAAAAGATCAAAAAATCAGGATCCTAGAATTTTAGAGTGAGACAGAAGACGAAGGAATTATTTTGGGGAGAGATTCTGAACCTTCAAGAGATTCCTATCATGCACTCGGAGGAGGATTGGGCCCTTAGATCAAGCCGCCCACAAAAGGGTGGGACATGACTTCCATTCTGTCTCTCAATATTAGAGGGTTAGGTGACCCCTCCAAAACTAGTTGCCTTAGGGATTTGGTCAGGAACCATCGGCCTTCGATAATTTTACTACAGGAAACTCTTTGCCTGCGGAATACTGCAATGGAATCTATAATTGTGATTTGCCGGGGATGGAAGACTACAGGTGTAGACTCTGTTGGAAGATCAGGAGGTTTGGCAATTGGCTGGGATGATCAGCTTTTTAACCTCATGGCTTTCAAATTTTTTGGAGGCATCTTTCTATACGGTTATTGCAGGGGGATTAGCGAGGAGGTTTCCATCATAAATCTATATGCACCCTGCCTTCTGAAGTCGGATTTCTAGAATAAGATGGATAAATGTGGTGTGCTGGATCTTAAATACCTTATGCTGATCGGGGATTTCAACGTCGCACTTTCTGTGGAAGAGTCTTGGGGTAGTAAATCAAGAATCGACCCAGTGGCTGGAAGGGTATCACATATTTTATACAGCCGCGCCCTTGTAAACATTAAAGTATTTCCAGTTGTGCCTACTTGGACAAATCGAAGATGTGGCAATGAATACATTGCAAAAGTGCCGGATCGTCCTATGGTCAGCTCTGAAATGATTAATCACTTGGGCCACATGCGCCTCTCGGTACAACAATCCTCTCTCTCGGATCACATGGCTATCTGTTTATCGTGGAGGCATGAATCCAGAAAAAAAAGGGCCCCTTTTAAATTCAACAAGTGGTGGCTATCAGACCCCGAATTTATTTAAATGGTAAAAACTTTCTGGAAGGATGATTGTCTGGCGGGCGAAAGTACCCATGCATTCGGTCTGGCAGCTAAAATGAGGGCTTTAAAAAAACTTGTAAAAGGTTGGGAACGTGACAAAAAGGATGCACAGAGGAAGGAACTTGCGGAAGTCTCGGATTACATAGCCCGCGCATATGAATCTTCTACAGTTCACCCTGCGGACGAGGGATTTTATAAACACTTAAAAACTCTGGAGGCTCAGAAGATTGAGTTACTGAAGGTGGAAGAGATCACCTGGATGTTAAAAAGCAGAAAACAATGGCTCAAAGAGGGTGACCTAAACACCAAGTATTTTCATGCGTGCACATCTGGAAGAAGGGCGAAAAATGCCATATGGAGTATTCGCACAAAGGATGACACCATGATCTCTGATGAAGATGGGATTAGGAGGGCTGCAGTAGAACACTTTGAGGATTTCTATAAGAAAGATGAGGAGATCTCCCTCCTCAACCAACAGTGGGTTGTAAACCACATCCTGGAAATGTTTGACCAAGCGACTGCCGAGGATTTCATGAGGCCCGTTACCAAGAAGGAAGTTCAGGAGGTGCTAAAGTCTTTTGCCAGGGACAAAAGCCCTGGGCCGGATGGATGGCCGATCGAAATCTATATTAGTTTCTTTGATTTAATGGGGGATGATCTTCTGGACCTGATAGAGCAGATCAGAATAAAGGGTCATATTCCAGGTGACTTAAATGCCACATTCATAGCCCTGATACCAAAGTCCTCGGACCCCATTACTTTCTCGGACTTTAGACCCATTGCGCTGTGCAATGTCTTGTACAAGATCTCCTCAAAAGTTATAGAAAACAGGTTAAAAGGTACACTTTCTAGGTGGATCTCGGAAGAACAGTATGGTTTCCTCAATGGTAGATCAATCCATGATGTTGTAGCCATCGCACAGGAAGCGATGCACACAATACACGACCAGAAGCAGGCATGCATTATTTTAAGGTCGATCTCTATAAAGCTTATGATTCTGTAGACTGGTCATTCATAAGACTTGCCCTTTTCAAAATAGGTCTGTCGTTGCCCGCCATTAGATGGATCATGGCGTGCATCTGTACGGTGAGAGACAGTGTTATCATCAATGGGATTACTTCTGCTTTTTTCAGTGCTGGACGTGGGCTGAGACAGGGCTGCGCACTGTCACCGCTCATTTTCCTCCTTGTCATGGAAGGTTTCGGCCGATTAATAAACTATGCTTCTGAGGAGGGTTTCTTTACAGGTTTGTCGGTATCCCCACAAGTCAGGATCACACATTCTCCTTTTTTTGATGATTTATTGGTGTTTGGTAATATTCTTCACAAACACTGGGGTTTTCTACATACTTTGCTGGACCAATTTGGCTCTGCCACGGGGTTACTCATCAATAAATTAAAATCTTTACTGCTTTTTGATCACGGGGAGGTTGAGGAAGTCCAATACATTGCTGATATTCTGGGGGTGAATGTCGCCAGACTATCTGAAGGTGTCACATATTTGGGTTTTTGACTAAAGCCTATGCATATGTAAACAAAGATTGGGAATGGCTCATCGAAAAACACAGGGGTAAAATATCAAAGTGGACAAATCGGTGGCTTTCCTTGGGTGGGAGATACATTTTAATTCAAGTTGTACTATCCCAACTTACGGTATATTGGGGCCACCTGTATTTTCTCCCGACTTACATTATTGAGAAGATAAACACTGTCGTGGCTCACTTTTTATGGACTAGAGTGTGTTCTAATAAAAAGTACCATCTCTGTAAACTGTCGAAGGTTTCTTATCCTAAGGTGCTGGGGGGGTGGGGTCTGCTGGACCTATGGACATTCACCTTCGCTTTACTGGAAAAAACTATGTGGAGGGCGCTGACGGGGAGTGGAATCTGGTCAAACATTATGGTGGACAAATACATGGGTGTTCGATCGTTGGCTGCATTTATACAAGGTCATTTTAACTCTCATAAGCGGGCTTCCATGATATGGAGGAGCCTATCCAAATGCCATGATATTATTACACACAGATTGGTATGGAATTTTGGAAATGGGAGGTTGATTCCCATCCCTTGCAACACCATTTTGGGCGTACAAGCAGGTTTTAACATTGAGTTGGAGGTTTTCCACAGGCTCTCTCATAGAGGCTTCATCTACTTATCTAACATCATATCATATTGGGAAGTCGGTGCTCCTCTTTGGAAGCCTTTTGATGCTCTTGGCATGCGGAGCGGCGACAGGGGAAATTGGCAGAGATTCATCAGCTCTCTACAAGCTGCTGGTTTCTTCTTTGATTCTATGGGGGACCGGATCGTATGGGGTGGTTCGTCCAAAGGTACAAACATCTGCGTCAAGGATCTCTATCAGCACTTAAAAGCAGAAGGCCATACTACTTCTGACATTCCTGGTTTCTCCAAGGTGTGGAAATGGAAGATCCCTCATAAGATTGTACTTTTAAATTGGCTGCTAAGAAAGGGAAAGATTCTCACGTGGGAGAATCTACAGAAAAGAGGTAAGCATGGACCGGGGCGATGCAATCTTTGCAAAGAGGAGCTGGAATCTGTATCTCATGTATTATTTGAATGTAAGGCATCAGTAGGCTTATGGGATATGTTCTCCAATCTGGCTTGTACCCCATCATGGAGACCGCTTAATCATAATCATGCATATGAATTCTGGTCTTCTATGGGTGACGGGAATAAGGCCCTCCCTTATTATGTATGTTGGGAGATCTGGTGCACTAGAAACAATATGTTGTTCAATGAGGCATATTTTGATGTCACAAGGATATACTCTTGAGTCTTGGAGTGGCTCCATATTAATCATGTTCCGACAAAGGAATGCAAGGACCTCTCCATCAGAATAATACCTCACTGTATCCATCTACCGACACGATATTTTGATGGAGCACAATAGCAAGGCCTGTGTGGATGCGGTGCTTGGCTCAAAATGGATGGCGCGGAGAGGTACCATATCATCTGGAACGGGGGCCTTGGAACAAACAATAAAGCGGAGATTATGGCACTATGGAGCGGGCTCATGGTGGCTTATCATTTAATGATACCAAGCATTGATATATATGGGGATTCTCAGATTGTTATTGATGGCATTTCTGGCAGGTCCTCTCTCAGTTGTACAAAACTCAGTGGCTGGATTGATCGCATTCGCCACATCCTCTCAAAGTTTCAGAGGGCTTCCCTTCATCATATTTACAGAGAACTAAATGGGAGGGTGAATGGGTTGTCTAAGAAGGGGCTGGAACAATCGTTTGGATTCATAACAGTCAAACTCTACAGGGACAATAGGGAGATGGCTTCTTTCAGATACACATTTTCGGATGTTGTAGCTGGGTATTATTTTGGATTCCAAGCGAGCTTGATCCTTCAAGAAAGCCTGGATTTATCATATATATTCTCACATGGATTTCTGTCAGTCGGGGAGCGTATTTAACTCTGCAATATATCTCACAATGAGCCTGACATCACAATATGATATTGTTTTTTTCATGTCGACAGGTTATCCCACTGCTTACATTTTAAGCGATGCTGGTCAATGGGTATTGGGCTCTTGATATTGTATGGATATCAAATGGACGTCGACCCACTATACTTTTCTTTTCTTTTGTACTAGTTGCTTTTTCATCTTGTTATTAGAAGTCTCTGGAAAACTTGGATACTTCTTAGAATTCGGCATTATCATGAGGTTCATACTGGTTTTATATCTTGTCCCTGTATGGTGACATGGGGCTACTTATCATTGTCTGGGATGGGGCACCCTTTTTCTCTGGATGGATAAATTGGGTTACGATCTATAGACATGAATATGTATATTGGTTCATGGAAAGTTTTCTTCATATAACATAATCAAAACAATGTTTTTTCTCTTGTGAAAAAAAAAACAGATAGAAAAACTTAAAAGTCAGTAGTATTGATGAAAAGAAATTATCAGCGTGGCTATAATCTTTCATCCCAATGATCAAATCATCGGTCAATACAATGAATTTGTAAGAGAAATCCTATACATTTGATCATTAAGTAAAATGAGGAATCAAAAGATATTGTACAAATATTACAATCCATTCATACTTGAGAAATGACTTGAGAACCCCCAAAGAAACTTTGAGTGCATTTAGATCCTCGTCTGCTTCAGTGAGTCTCACAACCATAGCATATCCCTCGTCTTTCGAAGCTGGCACTACTAATCTCATGCCCACAAAAAATTCATGAACAACATTGCCTTTGCCGAAGAGGCAACTACCATGAACAATAGTGCCTAGCATTCCCGCTAGAGTTAGAGGTGAATTGATTTCTTTCATTTGGTATCCTGTATGTTTGAAAAATAGAACCAGGAGCGGCTTTTCCTGCCACAGTGCCCTCGCCACTCCTCCAGCAATCAAATTTGCAGTTTAACCAGGGAAAAAACAAAATCACACTAAGCGGGCGGGTAGGAAAATTCAAATTTAAATCCATGGTGGGGAAATTCAAAATCCAAATCTTGTATTTAATAAGCAGTCATCTGATCGAAAAATCTCACCTGACAAGTACTTATTGAGACTCTGTACTAAGTACGGTGAAAAGACACACCCGGGTGGGCTATTGCAAATTCGTGGGGGTCTTGCCTGCTCGGAAAGATGGAGCGATCAAAAAATGAATGGCCATGAACTAACATGCATGCTCATGGTAGCCATGCTTCGTCCATATCAAGGGATGTAGAGGGTGTACTCAAGGGTATTAAATAACCTATGGTCTGGAAAATATTACTTGTCAAGAATATTTATTAATTTTGATTTTCGACTATCAATAGTAATTCGACACGATAAACTTGGCCCTGGAATGAATCTTGGATTTGACCCTTGTCTGTTGATGTTATTATGGTCGAGACATTATTTTAAATGGAAAATGAAATGATATTTTAAGGTTTATGAGATTAAAAATAGTTTATGGGCTATCTTTTTTCTAGTTGTGGCCTTTTGCAATTTAATCTTTTTCTTATTCAAATTGATGATGAGCTGGTCTAACCTTCCAAAAATCTCCTAGCCCAAAAAACAATCCCAATAAAATGATGCTAACATATTCCCACAACTTTTTTTGATGTAAACTGATCCTTCCTCAAATGATCACATAGATATTCTAAAGCAAGCGATCTACAAATTAAACTCCTTAGGTAAAGTATAGACCTTCAATATGGACTGCAAATGCTACACTCGACCTCTGAGAATTTTATTTTTGATTTCTCCCTCGATATTCCCATGATATCCCTAATCTCAATGTATTGGTCTCCATGCCATCAAAATAGGTCAGATCCTGCATAAAAGAATTCAATATGTCGTAGTCTAAAAAACCCACAAAATAATCCGTAATTTCTGGCAAGATTATGAAAAATTCCAGCAAAGATTTTTGAAAATATGGGTTACAGCGGTTAAGATTTTGTGTGCCGTAAGGGTTTTTGATGGTGTTGAATCCATTTCCCATCAAAAATGCAATTCAAACACTCCAGTTACCTGATTTTTTGAAATTTTGTTTACTAGATTCCGGAAAAAAACTATCGCCCAAGATATTCTATAGACAACTCCATTCAATATGATAGATTTATGATAGATTGAAAGACTCAACCCTTGTATTAATACAAATGTTGACTTATGTTAGTTTGACCAGAGGAGAATCGCGACCCTTCTGCTCATGGATACATTCGATCCTGATATTTTTGCTTGGCTCATCACAATAGGATTCAATAATCTTAAGGATGAATTTTGTTTTATGAACTCAATTTACAGATTGAGTTAAACTCGGCCTCTTTAATCAAAAATTTCTCCCCCCTTTAATTCAATGACTGCGATCCTTCGAAAATATCATCAACTCGACATTAGAGAATAAGGGATCGAATTTCTTTACAGATGATCCACTCTGCCCCTTAAGACTTTGATCCAGTCAGCCCCTTAAGACTTTGATCTTTGTGATGCTAATTATGCTCACGTGGACATAATGTGTTCACCAAAATAATTTGGGTTGCTGGCGGCCACCGAAAATAATGCCAATGAAATAATTGACTAGGGAGTGTGTCTTCCAACCCCGAAGCCAATGATTTACAACTAGAGTATGTCTCTCAATAATAAAGTTGGTACACGTATCAAGGTTTCCCCTTTTTACTTGGCAGCTCGTGTAGCTTCTTAACAATTTCTCAATAATTTTCTTTTGATCGCTTTCAATCCACATCTCTATTTTTACAATAATTCCCTCCTATGAATACTCAATATATTGGTCACTTAATTTCCTTGAAAGTGGCTTTCTACCTTATTATTATTATTATTATTTTTGGCAATAGTCTATCGGATTTGTATAGGCTAACTCAATCCTTTTTTGTTTCTAGGGGTTAGAAAAAGACATTACATTTTGAACTATTGCATTCAAAATTAAATATCATGACTACGAAAGATATGAGAAAACACCTTGAAATTCAAAAGTGGTGATGCAACATCACTCTTTTTTTAGGGTTAAATTCCATCATTTTTCAACCACGGCATTAAAGACCAAATATCATGACTACTTTTTATAAATAATTCTTTTATATGTTTTCAATCTTTTAATATATATATATATATATATATATATATATATATATATATATATATATAAAGTGTCCAGATTTTTTATGAGGAGAATCAAACAGAGAAGAAATTAAGGCGTTGAGGATGAATAATGGCAGACAATTCTGCAGAATGAATTTGAGGAATTCTGTAAGAAGTGTGGTATAACAAAGCAGAAAACTACTTCATACATACCTCAACATAATAGAGTTATAGAAAGGATGAAGAAAATGTTGATAGAAAAAACAACAATCATGCTTAGTGGTGTTGGGCTAAAACATGAATTTTAGTCAAAGACAATTGATATGGCATGCTGCCAAGTAAATTGATCACCCTCATTATCGTTGGATGACAAGACTCCACATGAAGTATGTACTAGTAAGAAACAATTTCTTAAACATCTTGGGGTATTTTGTTGTGATACTTATGTACACAATCTGAAGGCAAATAAGATTAAGTTAGATAATAAATTTGAAAAATTGTCTTTATTGGCTATAAAGATGGTTTGAAAGGTTATACTTTGGTATTGAGGAGATTGGTTTGAGAAATAAGACAACTAGAAAGGTATACTCCACCTAAATTTTATTCTAAGTTTGCTTTGTGATCTTGGAACTATTAGGGAGGGAATAGATCCAAAGGATGGAAAACTCTACAAAGGCTCTCGTTGAAGAAATGACAGCCTTGGATAAGAATGATGCTTGGATCTAGTGAAGTTGCTAACTGGAAGAAATATCATTAGAAACGAATGAGTATTTAAGAAGAATAATGCAAAAGGGAAAATGGAAAAATATAAAGCTCCATTAGGAAACAAATTTACCAACTTAATGAGAATTATGGCCTCAAAATGAGAACTGTAGTCTTAAAATTTCATATTTTTTCGTAAAAAACATGAAAAGAACAGTCCAAAATGCAAAAGCATCACGTTTTTCATTTTATGGTTAGAATTTCAACATTTTTCAACCAATGCATTGAAAATTAAATATCATGAATACTAAAGACATGAAAAACACCCTAAAATGTAAAAGTGGCGATGTGGCATCACCCTAATTTTTAGTGTTAAAATTGCAACATTTTCAACCAGGGCGTTAGAGACCAAATATTATGAGTACAAAAAACCTTTGAATTCAATACTTAAATCAGAGAGTGGTTCTACCATAATAAATCTACTTTTAAAAGTTAAAATTATAACTTCTTTGAAATCCTAGACAATTTGTCTCTTTACAATGAGGCATTATAATTACAACATTTTCAAACTATGATTTATAACACATCACTCATGTAAACAAAATTATAAAAATACCATTTAAAAATAATATAATTTTTTAAATTAAAATATAAATTATTTAAAAAATAAATAAATAATAAAAAATTATTAAAAAACAAAACTTTAAAACAAGTAAAAAATTAAACAATATTAAAAAAAAACAACAACAACAACAATTAAAAAATCTATATTAAAAAAATGGAGCAAAAACTTAAGATCAAAAAAAAAAAATTAAGAAAGAAAATTTAAAAAAATTATTTAAAAAAAAAACATATAAAAAAACATTTAAAAAAATAAAAAATAAAAAAAAATACAAAAATTAGACTCATTACAAAGTGGGGGTGATGCTTGGCCTTGTAGCTCCTTCGACAACCACTTGAGGCAACTCATGCAACAACCTTAGTTGTTGAATTAGCTGCCTAGGCCGATTATAGCAAGGGCGTCGAGAATCGCTCACACTTTATAACGAGTCCAATTTTCGTGTGTTGAACCCCCACTCTTGATGTAGTCAAGATCGACTACAGTGCGAGCCAGGGGGGCCATCATTGCCCCCAATTTTAATGAAACCATTTTTCGTGTTTTATTTTTTTCTTTTTAATTATGTTTTTTTAATAATTATTTTGTATGTTTTTTTATTTTTTTATTTTGTTGGTTTCTCTAATAATAATGAGTCCAATTTTTATGTGTTGACCACCTCACCCCAGCTGTTTTTCTACAACCACCTTAGGCAAGCCTCGCAATAACAAAGCCTTTCATGTGAAGTTCCTAAGGTGATTGCAGCGGGAGCAAGGGGTCGACACACAAAAATTGGACTCATTAGAAAGTGGGGGAAATGACTGGCCACCACCCCGCTCCACCTACAACCACCCTAGGAACCTCACACGACAGCCTACAACCACCGTAGGCAACGTCATGAGTTGCTTAGGGAAAACACAATGGGAGAAAGGGAACCAAACATAGCCCTCCTTCTCCCATTGCATTCACCCTAGGCAGGTTATGCGACATCCTTGGCTAATGCATGAACTGCCTAGGGTGGTTGTAGCAGGAGTTAGGGGGTTGACATTGCTCCCACTTTATACTGAGTCTAGTGTTTGTGTGTCCCCCACTCTTGCTACAATCGCTTTAGGCAACTTGCATAATAGCCAAGGTTGTCTACAACCCTCGCTACGGCATGGGTTGCATAAGGCCACTAAACGAGCATGGGGGTCGACATCACCCCCACTTTCTAATGATTCCGTTTTCGTCTTGCTCTCTCTTTCTCTCTCAATTTATGTTTTTTAAAATTTGAATTATCATTTGAATTATTTTTTTCAAATTAAATTGTATTTATTTATATTTTATAATGTTTTTAAATTATTTTAAGATGTATTGGCTACTATGGATTACCTTATCGGGTGAAATCTAGAATGAGTAAACTCGATGATATAGCTTTGAAGTGAGTGGAGGGATCAAAAAGAATCGATGAAGGTGAGTGGATAAGTTTTTTATCAGGGAGAAAATAAGGTATTTGAATATGGTATCATCGGGTGGAGCAAGGATAAAAATTCTGTCACCAAAAAAATGGAATGAGTTATACAAAAATTAGATCAATGACAATGATCCAAAAACTTGAAAAAGAAAGAAGGGGATACTTTTTATCAAAAACTTACAGTAGCTTTCCAAACAAAGGCTAAGAGAAAAGAGAGAACAAGAATAATAGGCATTACATTGACAATTGGATTAGAAATCGCATAAGCATTAGGTAATTCCATTACCATGTGTTCAGCGGCTGGAGCAACTATTTTCAAAACGAAATGATAGAGTTGTCAGCTCAAATTTAATTTATATTTTTATAATTTTTCTACTTATACTAATAATTTTTTAATTTTTTTTAAATTATATATATATATATATATATATTGAATTATTCTTTTGAATTTTGAAGGTTTTTTTTTTGTTTTAAAAAAAAATTAGGCTAGGCTTGTGGGACTCTTGGAGATTTGAAATGGTGAGTTAAAACGCTTTCAATATTAAACATAAATATTAATAATAAATTAATATTATTAATATTATTATGCTCAGGAAAAATTTGCATAAAAAATTGTAACCTATAGCACTCAATGATAAATTAATAGCATTAAATAGGAAAATTGAATCATATAGTCTTGCTTTAGCGGGAATTAATAAATTGAAATGTGAAGTCGATAAATTATTTTTTTCTTAAGGACTTGTGTACATTTTGGTGGGTAGTAATCACTAGTAAGTCTACACGTTTACAATTTTACTCCTATATAAGTGAGAAAAACATAAATAATGGTGGGAAGTATTCCTCAAAAATATATTTATTTATATCTTGCTTAAATTATAGTGGGAGGTAACTCATGGTAAATATGTTATTTACCTGGATATGAGGTATTTTCAAGGATTCTATTTGTGGATGGTTCTCGTGCTTAAGAATACGAAATCAATACCCAAATTTCTAAATATCATGCATGGATATTGCAACCATATTCATAAATTGTAACATAAAATATGTAAGGCACTTTTCCACTTGGAATTATATTGTGTAAAGGCTGCAATAAGGCCTTCAAGTTAAGGTTCAATAAAATGTTTGAAAATCATTTCTTTAATAATATTGAAAATAGATATTTAGTTTTCAAAGTCAAATGTGATACTCCTTTTTTTTCACCAAAATTATGTGATACAATTTCAACCAAGAATTTGATTTTTTTTATTGTCTAAAATACATTTTTGAATGCATAAATGTATTCAACACCCTGAAAAATCCTTGGGTCACTGGAGAGATTAAACAACTCAAAGTCAAGTTTTCAATCTTTTTCAACTTTTGATTAAAATTAACCAAAAAAAATATCATGAAAATGGTCATTTCATCTATAAGTTAGACCCCACACACACCCACACAAACATAAAATATTACAATTTTCATGTTGGGTAACATAAATTTATATCAACTTTTTTATTTTATTTTATTTTATTTTATTTTAATATTTTTTTCCATTATGAGTAAAACTTGTAATTCCTTCCTATTTCAATGTTCAACTTGAATAAAATATTTGAATATCCATGTTAACTAATACTTTTTCTGTAGCACAAAAATGAGTAATTTGGTATTAAGTCTGCACCCGGTCGTAGCAAGTACATGAGAGTTTCATTCTTGAAATTCAAATTTGACCAAAATTCAGATAGATGACTCATGGATTGCATAAGACTCCAACACTACTAACAGTAGACTCAGTTACATCATATTTACACAATTTCAAACAACAAACCACATAGAGAAACTGTCTTAAAATTTAATCATTCTCGGTTGTTGGCTTGTTAAGATCTATGTAATTTTTTCGTAAATTTGCCTAGAGCTGGTAAGGACTTGTGGGAACATCTTAGGGAAGTTTGAGATCCATACTAATGTTCTAGAGCACATCAACCTCATTTGTCAAGCATAATATCTGGCATTGGAGCGACATTAGATTATATGTTTGAACCACCTAGGTGTGATACATTTGGCAGGACTTAATTTGCAGGTCATAATATGCTCTATGAAGGGCTTCATGAGCATAAAAACAATGAGAGCATGGGCTTTCCACAGAAGAGGATTCTAAGTTGGAACTAGAATTCATTAGGGAGCTCTGAGCAAAACTTTGATCAATCTTTGCAACAAATGGGAGTGACCCAAAATTCCCCTTGGTGGCTTCAAGACAGTGAAAACTGGAGGGTTTTAATTCCACTTTTACATTTTGTATGACTCAAGCCCTGTTGGAAAATTGGAAACGCTGAAATATTTTCTCTTGTTGATAATTACTTTTAATTTCCTTAAGTTATTATTATCTTTCTTATGTTCTTCTTTTATCTTAGTTCATCAACCAATTACCAAAACCAAAACACTAAGATCAAGGACACCATATGTAGGTGCACAACCAGGGAAAACCCCTATATAAGGGGGAACCTAGTTAAGAACTCTTCATTCAGTAATTCAAATTAGATAGACCAAGACCCTAGACCAACAGACCTTCCTCCTCCACCAAGTCAACCCTTAAACTGTTCTTCCAACCTTTAAAGATCAAATGCAACAATACTACATCAACCCTGCTTCAATATTGCATCAATACTACATTAAAGACATTTTCGACCCTACTGCATCAGAATTTCAGCCCAGCTTCAATACTGTAATTATGGCCCTCCAGCATCTTCAGTTCCTTCGCACGTGTGAGACAAGAGAGAGAGAATTTCCTTAGCAAAATATTGACCTCCTTCTTCTTCACTAGCCCTTTCCTTCTTCCTTCTTGAATTTCACACTCTTTACTACTTCCAGCTACTGCAATTCGAACTCGTGTACGTTCTCCTCCAAATGAGTCGAATTGATGCTTATATATAGTCCTTCTAGGTGATCTAATTCTTCCCTTGAGGCCGACTTGGTGGAGGAGGCCTAATTGACCTATTTTACATTAAAATAATTTTTTTTCTTGACAAATAATTCCCAAGAAGGGTTCTTTACATTATGACATGGACAAGGACACTTGACATAAACATAGAAGCATTCAATGGAGGTTTTACCTAAAAATAATTGACCCAAGCAAGAAACGCGTGCTTTAATAAGTCAATTTATTTAATAATAAAATTTATTTTTGTTTCTTTTCATAAATATATTCAAATACAATTATGAAAGCCAACACTAATTACATTATTAAACTAGCCCCACAAAGGATATGTGAACCAAGTAAAAATATAAACAACCCAACATAGAAATCTGTCACCCATTGAACTGAGGACATGCATAAAGCTCCACGGAAGGCCAATAGAGCTACTGAGTTACCCAGTTGAGTCTCAATCCACCTTTCTAAATTCCAATTCACCCTAAGATCGTCCCAAAAAAAGCCTACAATTCTGGAATTTTTATTCAATCATAATTCAGTGCAAGAACCAAAGTTAGCAATAGCAACAAAGAAGTACCTTCCAAAATTGGAATCTAGGTCAAATTGAAGACTATATGAAATTTAAGCTCCGCCTTTGTCGGGGAAGTCTTCGAACCAGTGATCCCTAATCTCCAGAGCTCCCACAAGCTAAAATTCATGTCCTCCCAATTCGCCACCCAAAAGATCAGCAACAGAATACGGAAGCGGAGCTCTTCACAAAGTTGTTGAAATATGGGCTCCCTTAACGCCACAATTGAGTCCTAAGGCCGACACAAGACCAAATTTCCAAACTGTTGTGGAAATGACGCTCTCTAATGTGTGAATTCAAACACAAATGGAGTTGAGGCAAGGGGGAATCCATATTTATGACCGCTTCCATTGTCAATCCACCCGAATTACATCCTCCGAACATTAAATTTCCTTGTACATCTTCCAACGAGATCCATCATTATTCTGTAAGGAAGGAAATTCCCAGGATGGGATAGATAAACGCGGTTACTCCAAGCATGCAAGGTGAAAGGTAAGATCATTTCATGGTAGAGGAACATATTTTTTGACATGTTGTGAAGGGAAAATTTTCTATCAGAGAACATGACCTTCGAATTATTGAAATGAAGGCAACAATTTAAGTGGGAAAAGCGGCAAGTGATGGAGGGGTTATAAGAGAAGGAGGTAGAGTATATAGTTATTCTTTTAAAGTCCCTGAACGAATGAGGGAGAAGCTTAGTAATTAACCAATAGATAAGATTCATATGACTATTTATGGGATTGTACATGGCCTACTCTATTCATTAATTTCTAGATTGGCTTCTTCCACAGAGAAGGCTCTATTTTCTTGAAATCTACTTCCACATTATTGATTCTAAGAATATGGTATAAATTATTTGAATGGAAGAGTACTGCTAAATTTCAAATTCTCTAGAGAACCATAACAAGAGAGTTGTCTTTTGGACTATGCTCACTATTGAGATAATGGATTGTAAGCAATGAATCTCCTAAGACTATAATGTCTTCCAATCCTTTGTCTCTAGCTATGCATAGATCTTGCAAGAGCCCATACATCTCTTCTTTGTTATTTGATTTCCTTCCTAGTCCCCAGGATAATTTTACCTTCGTTATTTTTTCAGGATTAAATAAAATCTGTCCCCATCCCCCCACCCTTGGATTTCGTTTAGAAGCCCCATAAAATTGTAATATCCATTTTTGTTATTGTTTCTTCCATTATTCCAGCTCCATGGGAGATAAACGCAACTTCCAGCAAGGTTGATACAATTTAGAAGAGGGAATCTGAGAGGGAAGGCACAAGAGAAAGTGGGAATCTATATATTTATCTTCAATATCATCAGGAGAAGAGTCTTTGTGAAGCGAGTTAAACTAGAGATAGAGGGAAAAGGAATTTAAAGCAGTAGATTTGGCTGATAAGGGGAAATATTTAAAGATCACAAAGTTTCGGGAAAGCCAAATTTTCCAGTAGATAAATTTGGGAAGGGCTATCTAAACTGCTTTAAAGGATGATTTAGATTGAAGGGATCCCAAATAGTTCCTATTCCAAGAGGAAAAGAAATCGTGAATGCCAACTGGCCATCAAATTCTATGAGACAGAGGACCCAAGGTGAAAAACCAAATAGTTCTGGCATATGAACACTCTAGAAAAGGATGGGGAATAGATTCCTCATGGTTTTTTCATAGGGAACATCTTGAAGGGCCCTAGATCCCTTTCTTCCTGAGGTTTTCTAAGGTAAAAATCTTCTTGTGGACAAGCAGCCAACAAAATATATTCACTTTTAGAATGGAATTTGGTTGGACCCACAGTTTTCTCTAGATATAATATTTGGCAGGGACTTGAGATTGAAAAGGTAGGTCCATATATCACTCTTTGACTAATTATGATGATGCTTTCCATCCAATTTTATCATAAAGGTTACTATTTATAGGGGCACTGCTAGCCATTCTTTTCAAAATCTCCCCAAGCGACTTAATATTATCCGGGAGGTCACCCACATTCCAACCTGACCAAAGGTCTTCCTCATTCCATTGTGACATGTGAGCAAGAGTATTTATCCCCTTTAAATGCATATGGGCCATTAGGGGGTGTAATTCCTCAATTTTCTCCGAAGGCTTGTTATAGAGAATCAAATCCACCCACAACCTAATGCATTATCCATTCCCTGGGATCCAGTTAAGATGAGAGTTGATCATAAAATATGTCGATCTGATGAGTTTCCAAATAGGATATTTTTCCTATATGATTGATTCGCCTCTTATTGTTGTTGGTACTTTTCCTTCAGGATTTGGTCCCACCATGAGTTTGGTTGAGTCCTCATTTTATATTCTAACTTCGCTCAAAATGAAATATTCAACAAAGAAGGATTTATGATACCCAAGCCTCTATGCAATTTCAAAGCTCGAATGGTGGCACATCTTATGAGATGAATTTTTCTTGTTGAGGACTTACCTCCTTCCCATAAGAATTTTCGTAGGAGGGTCCCTAGTCGAAGCAATATGAACTTGGGGGCCAATAGAGCAAAGAACTAAAATAAAGGAATTGCAGACAAAACTACTTTAGAAAGAAAAAACTATACTTGCCATATTTAGCAAGCAGGCTCCCCAATTCTCCATTTTGATTCTGATTTTGTCAATAATATTGTTCCATGGTTTATAGGAGGATTTATTAAAGCATTTCGACATCCCCAGATTTTTGAAATTTGTCCAATCAGTCGCCACTTTGAAATACAGTTTGTTTGCAATTTTCTTTTGACATATTATACTGATATTCCATGTGAAGATTTGGGATTTGGCCTCATTTACCATACCTCGATAAGCATCTAGAATTTTTTCTAGAATCCTTTTATATCTTTGAGCTATCAGAACTGAGGCTCCTCCTAGCAGGATTGTGTCATCTGCGAACTGCTCATGATTAATACTTTTAATACTCTCTAAAAAGTGAGTCGTTGGTAATTGGTTCATGCTTCTTTCATGTTCCAAACGCCTAATTGGGGAACCAACCATGATGATATACAATAAGGGGAAAGGGGGTATCCTTGTCGAAGTGTGATTGAGTCTTTGAAAAATATAGAACTTCTACCATTGATTAAGGGTTCGATCTATGGATACCCAATAGAGAAGGTGACCCATTGAATAAATTTTTCATGGAAGCCCATCCTTTTCGTGACTTTGAAAAGAAAGTTATGATGAAATCTGTCAAACGCGTTTTCTATATATCATATTATGACTATGCCCTGATCGCCTCTTCACCGGCTCGAATCCATTGCTTCCTGAATCATAATTCTGTTATACAAAATTTGCCTCCCTGGAAAAAATCCCCCTTGATTTTTAGATTTTTAGAGATAATGTGAGGGATAATTTTCTTAAGTCTCATTGCCAACATTTTAGAGATGATCTTGTAAGATGTGTTACAAAGGGATATTGACCGAAACCTGGTGAAGGAAAAATGATTGTTCTCTTTAGGAACTAGAGATAAGAAGGAGGAGTTCACTCCCCCTCCCATAAAAAGTTTCTTAAGCAAATGTCGAATCATTCTTACCAAGTCCTCGTGAATTAAGTCCCAAAAATGCTGATAAAAAAGAGCGGGGAAGCCATCTGGCTCCGGAGCATTATCTGAGTGGAAGGAGAAAACTACTCGATTTATTTCTTTTGTAGAAGGAGGGACAATGCAGGGGGCGTTCATCTCATCTATAACAAGCATAGGAACATGATCCAACATGAAATTATCTACTTCCTCATTTATTTGATCATGGGCCCTGTACAAATAATTTAAGTGAGCATATGCAGCTTCTTGGATTGTCTGGAAATTATCAATTTTTTTACCCTACAGCTGAATTTCTGAAAAGTTATTTTTTTCGCTCCCTATTGTTTGCATGGTTGTGGAATAATTTTGTATTCCTATCCCCAGATTTTAACTAGACGCTTCTCGATTTTAATCTCCAGTACCCTTCTTCCTATTTTAAGAGTGCATGATAGGATTTAAATGTATTTACTTCATGCTATAATAATAATTATGAGACACTCTTTGTTTCCATCTCATGTTGTATTTGTTCAACTTGTTTTTCCAAAGATAGGATAGGTATCTGGTTGTTTGATTTCGCTTTCTTTAACCATTTCTTAGTATCAGCTTTGAGTCTCTTTATTTTAGTTTCCAAAATACAAATAGGACTTCCTTCTGCCCACTAATTCCATGAAGTGGCCACTACCCTTGAGAACCATGTGGTTTGAAGCCAGAGAGCCAAAAATATAAAAGGGATGGGATTGTACTTATGAGGAGGGCCCAATTTCAGCAAGACCGGTCAATGATATGATCCATTCCAGGGAAGAATGAACAATCGAAGAACAATATTCAAATAAATAAATTGTTGTAAATCCAAAAACCTGTCTAATCCTGTTGCAATGTGGCCAGGTCCAATTCTCTTGTTATTCCAAGTAAAATGCATATGGGGAAGCTTAATATCAATCAATTGCAAGGAGTGTATTAGGTATTACATGGACTCTTGGAAAGGATCCCTAACAAAAGTCCCTCCTCTCTTATCCTTCTTATGGAGGGTTGTATTAAAATCTCCCCCAATAATGCAATTATTTCCAAATTCTGAATCTTTTAAATCCATGAGAGATTGCCAAAAATATTGTTTTTCTCTAAAGTGGAGAAGCATGTAGAAGCTAATCAAAGTGCATACCTAATTAAGGTCCAAGATCTTGAATGTAGTGGCTATCAAATGTTGCATTTTAGAGTTATTTAGAAGCTTCATCTTATTAGGATCCCATAAACTGCCCAAACCTCTTGATGCGCCCCGTGAGCTGACTGAGAGGAGAAGGATCTTATTCCAAATATTTTTATCCTTGGATGAGATATGATTCTCATCCATTTTAGTCTCCTAGAAGAGGGCTACAACTGATTTTTCCTTAACTATCAACGATTTTTCTTATTTTATTCTTTTACTAGAGCTGAAGCCCCTGGATTTCGAGGAGACAATATTTATTACTTGCTTTTTGAATAGGTTTCCCTCTTCGAGGGGCCTACTATCACTCCCTTTTTTCCTTCTTTTCTTCCATGGCTAGACAATTGGCGAGGAATGGTGCTCCAATATCCCATACCCTTGTATTTCTTTGTTTTCTCTTTGCAAATTTCCTTGTTAGTTTTCCTTCTTGAACATCTAGTCTTCCTTTCCATTTATTTAGTTTTTTCAACCTCTTATTTCTCATTTGTTGAACTAGCCATAAGAGCAGGAGATGTTGTTTCCTTTGATGGATGGTAAGCATATTCATCTTCTTCCAACGAGTTGTCTCAAGAATGGAGGGAACCTCCAGGAGACTTATTCTCATCCACTAGAATTTTCTCAGGGCTTTGTACTGAGGGGGTTGTTGAAGAACGGGGTCAGGATATTATTGCGAGGGGACTTATTCCTCATTGAGGTTGGTCAGAGCTTCGAACTTATTCTTCACACCTTTTTTGCTTCCATATTGACTCGAGCCCTCTTTATTTGCACTAGTATTACTTCCTTTAGTTGTTGGGCAAGTTTTGATTCTTCGGGGGGTTTTTGTTTGTTGGGGCCCTTTATTCTTTTATATTGTTGCCATTGATCCCCCTAGTCTCCATAATTTTCTTGTGTAACTCAATATTTGGTTCAATTTCTGGCAAAGTGTATGTATTCGTCGCAGATTTGACATTTAAACACACTCTCATCTTTACTGATTTGTGGAGATGAATTTGTGAAGGAGAAGGATACAATGCACCTGCAAATCCCACCTCATACAAGGAGATCACCATTTGGGAAGACAAGAACAAAAAGGCCCATGCCTTGCTTGTAACATCTATAAATGAAGAGGTGAGTTGCCATATTTCACCATTCTCAAATGCCTTTGATGCATTGAAGAAGTTGAAATAATTGTATGACTCAGACTATGAACTTGAAGTTGTCCAATTGATGATTAAATTGTTCAGTCTTGAATTTAAAAATGATGAACCTCTTTCTTTAACATCAGAAGTAAGATATATTATGCATGATATTAAAAAAAATTGTGTTGAAATAGACATTCCTCTCATAGCTTATGTCAAGGAACTATACCCCGCTTACTCACATTATCTTGAATCATTGAAATCAAGTGGAAATCTCAAGGAGATTACCTTTGACTCCCTTGAGAAGAATTTTTTTAAGAGAGAAAAGGATTTTGGGAAGAAGGAAACTCCCCATTCTTCTTAAGAAGTTGTGTGTCTTTCACATAGAAAGAAGAATCATGCTCACGATTCTTCTAGAGCAAGAGGTGGCCGAAGAGGGAGAGGAAGAAGAAATTTTAGAGGAAGTGGGGTAGACAATTTCAAGGAGAAAAATCTTATTTTCATTGCATACATTGCAATAGAGATAGACATGATGCATCCACATGTAAGTTTCCTTGGGACAGAATTGAGCAGGAAAGAAATGAAGCCAAAGGTAAAACCCATGACAAAGAGAAAGGTAAACCACCCAAATCCACTCATTATGTTGTTGTACATTGTAATATTGGAGTAAATGATGACTTGTTCAATGCTTCACTTGCTGCATGGAAAAATTATTGGTTGCTTGATTCAGGAGCAACTTCCCACATGAATTTTAGGAGAGATATTTTTGAATAATTCACTAACAATGTTGATGGAGAATTATATTTGGCAGATAAGTCAAAACTCAAGCCATTAGGGCTTGGCACCATTAGGCTCAAATTTCCTGGTCTTCCAGACTTCCTTCTACATGATTTTATATACCTCCCAGAGTTGAGGAGAAAATTATTGTCTTTGTTCCACATCTGCGAGAAAGGACCCTCCATTCATATATTTGATGGAAAGGTTGAGGTCAGAAAATCATGAGATCACTTACTTGTCATGACGGGGAAAGAAGAAGAAATACTTTTGAAGTTGCAAGGTACCTATGCTCGTGCAAAATGCATCTCATACAGTTCTCATTATGATGAAGGTACATTTCCATCAAGTCTTTTATGGCATGCTAGATTTGGATTATGACAACCTTCCTATGCTGAAGAAAAGTGGTGTTACTAGTTTGCCTATAATTCCTAGGAAACATAAGTAATGTGATGCTTTTATTCTAGGAAAACATAACAAACAATATTTTCATGATTCTCACTCTAGAGAACATAGAAAAATTGAAATTATTTATTCAGAATTATGTGGTCCAATGCTTATTCCTTCTGCAAATGGAAATAAATATATGATGACATTTATTGATGACAACATCCAAATGTGTTGGGGTTATTTATTGAAGAAAAAATCTGATGCTTTTCAAACATTCAAGAACTTTCATGCATAGATTGAAATGATGCACAATGTCATATTGCCTCTATTCACACTGATGGAAAAGAGTACATTTCAAATGAATTTGAAAACTATCTTCGCCGACACGGGATCAAATATCAAACAATTGTGCCTTATAATCCCCAACATAATGGAGTAGCTGAAAGAATGAACAAATCAATCTTAAATATGGTACATTCGATGATGTTTTTTAAGAATGCTAAACTGATGTTTTGGGTTGATGCAGTTTGTGTATATAAAGAACAGGTGTCCTTCTAATGCTATTAGAAGCTAGACTCCTTATGAAATGTGCTATGGCCACATTACTTTGGTAAAGCATCTCAGGGTCTTTGGTTCCACCCATTATGCCTTGATACCTAAGGAACAAAGAAACAAACTTAGTGCAAGGAGTCCTAAGTGTATCTTCTTGGGGTATTCAAATACCTATGAAGCATATTGTCTTTATGATGAAGTTAATAAGAATTTTGTAGTATCTAGAAATGTCATCTTTCTTGAATCTTCCAAGACTGGCAATGTTGTTGAGCAATAGCTTAATCGTTTGGATAGATTCAAACATCCAAATTCATTTCATGAATTTGATCACCAGATTCCACATCTTGAAGGGAGGATTCCTATACTGGATCAATTTGTGGAATCTTCTTCTGAAGCACTCTCTCCCCCACATGGAGCTCCAACCATGGATGAAAATTTGAGTGATGTGAACCAAATTCCTTCAAATAAGACACTTCTCATGATGAGTGGAAAGAAGTGATGCAGAAGGAATATGGTGCCTTGATAAAGAATGGAACCTAGAATCTGGTTGATCCTCCATTGGGAACCAAACCAATTGGAAGCAAGTGGGTCTACAAGAAAAAGTATAAATTTGATGGCTCACTTGAAAAGCACAAAGCCAAGCTTGTGGCAAAAGTTTTACACAAAAAGAATGGGTTGACTATGAGGATGCTTTTGCCCTCACATCAAAATGGGCTACCATACGGACACTCTTTGCCTTGGCAGCTTAGAATGGTTGGAAATTCCATCAAATGGATGTAAAAACTTATTTCTTGAATGGATATCTAAAACATAATGTGTTTATGTCCCATCCAAAAGGATTTATTGCGAAGGGCCAAGAACACAAAGTATACAAGCTTGTAAAATATTTGTACGGCCTCAAGTAAGCACCGTGAGCCTGATATGAGAAGTTAACTAAGCATCTTCTGAAACTCACCTCAAGCATTATGATCTTGATGATGCAAAAAAAAATTTCAAGAAAGTTGGGAAAAAAAATTGTATATATTGTGGTGTATGTAGATGATCTTTTGATGACATGGAACAATGACAACTAGTGAGCCCTGGTATTGCACCAAGGGTGTTGCAACTCCTAGGGTTTTCCCTACTTTACTTTATCAACCAGGGATTCGTACAAATTTGGAGGTGACAGTGTTATATACACAACAGATGCATTCTATTCATGTCATCCTCTTCTGCTTTACGAAAGAGTGCTATTACTAAAGTTTCTTAATGAAGTCTGTCACACTTCAATGAAACTGAACTAAGTTGCAAAAAGGAAATGAGAGAGACGAAACTAAATTAAATTTCTGAAAAAGAAATGACATGAAGGAAACCAATCTATATTGCTGAAAAGAAATGACATAAAGGAAACCAAATTAAATTGCAGAAAGGAAACTAATTTAAATTGCACTTAACTTGGCCAAATGAATAAATGCACTCTAATTATCCTATGGTCTATCTACCATGCTTCTATCCATGCATCTAAGCTATCCATGACTTAAATCTAATTAAAAAAGTGTTGATTTTCAGTTTGGAGGAAAAAGGGTTAGAGAGGCTAATGGAGGGCTTAAACACATGAAACAAGTCTTAGAGGAGGAAAGAGCGGGTTTTAAACGTTATTACAACTTTATTATGGCGCAAAATATTTGGAGAGGAATGATTGAAATAAGTGGTGGCAGAGTTATGATTGGCGGATAGAAGTGCGATATGCGATCTCTGATCTGCGATATTGCGATCGCAATATCATAAGGTTGGAGCAGTAGAGGTTAACACGAACAAAATAAAAACTGTGAAATGTGATTTGCGATGCGGCAGAGTTCGGAATCAGCATTTGGAGTGGTAAAGGTTAACAGGAACAAAACAAAAACTGTGATTTGCGATGTGCGATGCGGCGGGTGACGTGGCGGTGGGACCGGTGGTGGAGTGCAATAACAATATCGCAATCGGTGAATAAGAGCGGTAAGTCTTAAAGAAAAAGGGAAAAGGTTGCGGAGAGAAATTTGCGGTGTGGTAAAAACTGTGATCTGCGATATTCGATGTCACAATATCGCAATCGAAAAAGAAGAAGTGGTAAGTCTAAAAAGGAACCAAATGAAAACTGCGGGATGCAATTTGCAATAGGATAAAGATTGCGAAGTGCAATTGCGAAAAGGGATTGTGGTAAGTCTTCAAGAAAAAGAGGAAAAGATGAAAAGTGCGATTACGATAGCGGGAATTTTGATGAGGAAAGACGAAGGTCAAAATTTAAAGTGTTTGGAGGGTTTTCAAGTTAGAATGGTTGCGATAGTTGCGCAAAGCGAAAAGAAGGGATAGGAGGTGAACTTTAAGGTTTTGGTGAGGTTTTGACTCCAAGTAAACATAGATTGAGTGCACTCCTCTTGGAGTTGCTTGGCTGCCTCTGGAACTCAAATTACTGGATAGAATGATTGAATCCACTTGACTCCAAGTAAACATAGATTGAGTGCACTCCTCTTGGAGTTGCTTGGCTGCCTCTGGAACTCGAATTGCTGGAGAGAATATTTGGGGTGATTGAGTCCACTTCACTCCAAGTATTTATGATACAATCTTTATAAAAATGCTTAATAATTCATGATTTTCTGCACTCAACCTCATATTAGGCACTCGAAGTATGTTAGCCTTAATCACCACCTATACTAGCATCATAAAACCAAATAATAATAAAAATGCAAGAAAAAGAGATCTAAGAAGGCAAAAAGGTGACCATTTACCCCTCCAAATATGTCTGATGATGGAGCTCATCATCACCCCCCCTACCGAATGGTTTCTCATCCTCTGAGCAACTAATCCTCCTCCTGCATTCCCTTCAAGGCTTTGACAACCCCCCTGATTTCCTGAGGAAGAAGTGTGGGATTTTACCCAAAAGGGTGAAAACCGTTATTATTTTCTGCATTCTCCCATTCTTTATCTTGTGCATCTATGTCCTTTTCATCATTCAGCCCCAGCAACAAAGGTGGGTTGAGCTTTAGTCCCAACCATTGGATCTTTTTGTCCTGCATGGCCCTCTTGTATAATGGTGCCCTTTCCAATGCACCCCTCGGTATTTCTGGATTATGGTACTCCCTGTTCTTGAGGCTGTGAGGGAGGTTGTTCCATCTCCTCTGACTGGCCATAATGCACTCATCTTCTATCTACCTAGAAACATCATCAAAGTGGCCTATTACATGTGTTTGAGTCTGAAGGTAGCTTTCAACTAGTGCAGGGTCACTTTAAATCTCGCGACAGTTAAGGATGACTCCTCTTGGGCTGAACAAATCTGATCTGATATATAAGGGTTCTCTGTTTCTTCTTCCCATGACCCTCCATATATCGTTTTCTCTAGTGTCGTCATTCATCATCCAAGATATTAGAGCCATCAACTGCATATCCCCCATTGTAGGATTGGGGTCCCAAGTATCCAGATTTGTCAGCACAAGGTTATGCACATAAAACTCTACAATATTTGCCTCATAAACCATGTTAGCTTACTTGTAGAAATTCATGAATTGCCTACAATCTTGGAAAGGTAGTGATCCATGGGAGGCTAGAGTTTTGATTTGAAATAGGAGCCATTGCTCTTTGAGGTACACAGCATATGAGTCAGAAGGGAATATGTGCTGAAGGGCTTCTATGCATAAGTCTGCCAGGGTGGCTACTTGTTATTTTTGCTGCAGTTGCTCCTTCAGTGCTACATTCTCTGCATGTGCCTTCTGCAACTACTCCTTCAGAACCATTTCTTCGATTATTTCTTCCTCCCTTGGTGACTCTTTAATGATAATCAGGCTCGTGGGAGGAGTTTCTGGCTCTCTCTGACTTATCCTCCGACTCTTGTCAGCTCTGAAATACATAGAGGTTTGCCTTTTTTTCTTTTCGTTCAGAGGAGCTAAGGTGGCAACTACCTCTTTGCCTTGAGGGGATGTGGTTTTGTGTTGTGAGTCTTCTTCTTGCTCACTTTCTGCTACCTCTATGACTTCTATTGCCATCTCTTCTGTTTTTCCTTGGCCCTTTGTCTCTTCCTCTTCTTCTTCTTGTTCCTCTTTTGGTTCTTCTTATGGCTCTTCTTCTCCTTCTTCTCTTTCTTCTCCAAGGCTAAGAGAAAAGCTTCCCTTGGTCCCTTGCTACTATGTCTGATATGTGGTATACTTCAGAAGCTAGCTCGACTGCTGGTGATATTGTTATGTTGTTTTTGTTGCACGTTGTTCAAATATGCAGCCCACTATCGGTATTGTTGTGATGTGGCTCCCTTCAGTCTCTTTCCCTCAAAAAAAAAAAATCTTAATTCACTGGTTTGTATGAGACAGGATCTCTTTTTATTAGATTGCACAACTAATTTTGGAGTGTTCATGTAACTCGGCTAAGCTCCAGTTTCTGTTGTAGACAGTTGGACCCTCTTTTTGTTCACTGGCTGATACTGTGTGTCTCCTCCCCTCTTTCTCCTCTACTCCACTTGATCAAATTTTTATTTTTCATGCCCAGGTGGCGTGACTTTGCAGTTCTCCCTAGTCATACTTCATGACGGTGGCCAAGCTAGCTGGCCACGTTTTTTCCCCTTAAACTCTAAATCTGCAAATTTAATTATTTCTAGCTAATATGGATGCATAGCGAGGGGTGAGAAGCTATACCTGAGTTTACCTGTTGTTGTCAAGGCATTTGCAGGAGCTAGAATTTGGAGACAACCCTCTTATATGTTGTGTTCTTCTTTATTTTCCTGTTTTCTGAGTGAGCAGCTTGTGGAATGAGAAGCTCTCAAAGTGAGTTGTTGATATTTCATTGATGTTCCTTCTTGTTGTAGATGTTGTGTGGGGATACTCCAGATTCCATGGGTGGCACTCTTGTCTTTCCTAGGGTCTGATTTTTCAGCTCCTCTCTTGTTTTTCTTGTTGTTCAAGGACAAGTTTTTTCGTTGTAAGAATTCTGTGATGTCTGTAGGAATTTCCTTGTTACATTGTGCTCAGTAATGGAGGAATGTGGTGCATGGAGGTGATGGAGGAAGTTATGAAAATGAATGGAGTGAATGATGGTATGGATGGTAAAATAGAAGAAGGGAAAAGAAGATGAATGCTTCCCTGTGTTTCCAGAAATCATTAATAACCTGTAAAACAACAAACTCAGAAAACACAGAGATGTACATGTAAATTTTTTTCTTCTTCTTCTTTTTGAGCAAGTAAGTTGTGTCCATCAAGGTTTTAAACCCACCAGCTTTCCTTGGGTGCCTCAAAGAGGTTTTCACCCATGGATCCTTATTCTTTTTTCTTTTTCACTTTCCTACTCTAGGAAACCTTTTTCAAGTATAGGAATACTTCCAATGGAGCCATGTACACATCAAGATGACAAATAAAATCATGTGCACACTTGGAATACATGGTTTGACATGTACCTGAATATCAGAGATGAATTTATTTGACTAAGATTGTATCAAGTACTATTGGAGAAGAGTGCGTTGCTGCAACTTAATGATTGTTTGGAACCATATGTCAATATAGTTGTGATGCCCCTAGTTCACTTGTTGAGTTGGATCACCTTGGATGCCCTCTTCTATTATGGCAATCAAATCTTCCTCTTTTTGCTGATTGTTCTCTTGAACACATGGAGAAAATGCTGGTAAACATGAGGGAACTTTCTCAACATATGATTATGATATCTGCTCTTCATCAAGTGCAGCCCTTGATATTTTGATCTCCTCATTTGGATCTTCTTCTTCTTGATGTTTTCCTTCAATGACATTAAGAAAATCTCTTCTTTGTAATACCTTTCTTGAACTAAGATGTAGACCATTTAGATCAAGAGGATATGTTTGGTAGTGTTGTACCTCAGCATTGTAAGTGAGCTGAGATACTTCATTATGTAGAAATTATATAACTAATATGTTATATGTTCAAGATTCTCCTGATCACACACTATTTAACTTCATGCACAATCCAGAATCTATTCCACCATTGATCATCACATGCGGAAATTAAATCAATTGCAATGCACACATGAAACTATAAAAATTCACACACATTAACACAGTGATTTTACGGGAAAGGCTGAGCTAAAAACCCCAACTATCTGTATATAATATATGTCATAGATATCATGTAATAATACTCATACAAATCTGATCATGTCAAGCTCTTAGTACAATACAATCGCTACACACTAATCAGGCCTTGATCTAGCAAATCCATGCACCGATCTCTGCCACCTGCTAGCCTGCCTCTACTGCGCAATCCCTGCTGAAGAATGGCTCTAAATGAACTCGAATCAACCTGGCTTGCACTGCGCAATCCTCATTGGCATCTCCACTGAGTGTTGGATGCAATAAATGCAACACTATAGTCACAACTAATAGTCACACTTGCTCTTTCACCTACCTCTCCACTGGTCTCCATTGAAATTGTCCATGCACTGTAGTTAAATGATGTATTCTTCAGTTGATTAATGAGTTAATATTTAGTGAATTAATTATTAATTAATTCACACCACTCTCACTAGTGTATCAATCAGTTTGACTAGATACAACTAGCTCAACTGTGTCTAACTGAGTTAAACTGAACACAACTCCACCAACTACTTCTACAACTCCACCAAACTCTGTCACATGAGTTCTAACTGAAGTCCTCCATGCAATAGCTCCACTAAACCCTCAGGAATAGCGTAATTCCTTCTGTCAGCTCACGTGCCACATCTGTGCACTTAGCTGAAGTGCTCCAAGAGAATAAGTTGATGTTTAGTGTCTGATTATTATTAAGAGCTAATAATATTAGACATATCTATTTTTAGATTGGAAATCTAAAAATAGATTCCGCCCAATATGTCTAAAAATAGACGTCCATCTGTTTTTCCAACTTGACCAACCATCCAAAAATAGCATCCTGCAACTCATAGAATATGATTGATATGTCTAAAAATATACTTTGCGCCAAAAATAGCCTGCAGGCCCACTTAGTGAAGGCGACTCTTTTCACTAAGCTCATCATCTTCAGTGAATCTCAACACTCCCTCTCAACAAGATAGGGATTATCTGCCACCCCGATCCTATCTCTATGGTATTCGAATTTTCTCCTGGTGAGCACCTTCGTCAGAATATCTACATCCTGGTCCTCCGTGGGAATGTAAGAAAGAAACATGATCTTCCGCTACACACAATCTATGATATGATGATACCGGATGTCAATATGTTTATATATATCATGAAATACTGGATTAACTGAGAGTTTAATGTAACTCTGATTATCACAATATATCACAGTAGGATCTAAGTGTGAACCGAACAACCTGACCAGGATCTACCTCATCCATATAGCCTCGCATGCAGCCAAACTTGTTGCCATGTACTCGGCCTCCGCTGAACTGAGTGCCACGGATCTCTGTTTCCTGCTGTACCAAGAAACTGCGGTAGACCCGATACTGAATATCCCTCTAGATGTGCTCTTTCTGTCCGTTGGGCTCCCTGCCCAATTTTCATCCGTGAAGCCATGCAGCTTCACCTCATCCTATTGTCTGTACCACAATCCATATCCTAATGTGCCTCTGAGATACCTCAGAACAAGCTTGTCTGCCTTCCAAAAGAGCTTGGTAGGCTTAACCATAGCTTGTGAAATCTGGTTAACAGCATAGCATATGTCCGGTCATATATTGACTAGATACATGAGCGAACCAACCAACTGTCGATAAACAATGGAATTCACTACCTCTGTCGATGTAGCACCCTCTTTCCTCCAACCACCAGGAAGAGGAGTGTCGATAGGCTTGCAGCCTTGCATGTTGAACTTCTCCAGTATCTCCCGGGCATACATGCCTTGAGACACAAATAGTCCACCCTTCCGCTGCCATTTTTCCAATCCCAGGAAATAATGAAGGAGACCCAAGTCCTTCATCTCAAACTCCTTTGCAAGATTTTCCTTGCATGAGTGTATCAACAGTTCATCACCAGTCAATATCAAATCATCTACATAAAGTACAATGATCATCAACTTACCCTCAACCAAAATCTGGTACAAGTTAGGATCTGCCTCACTCTTGGTAAAACCAATTCCGGTGAAATAACTGTCTATCTATGTGTACCAAGCATGAGGTGCTTGTTTCAGCTAATACAACGCTCTTTTGAGCCTGCACACATGTGACTCGTTGCTGAAGATTTCGAATCCTTCAGGCTTCTCTATGTACACCTCCTCCTCAATGACTCCGTTGAGGAACACAGTCTTCATATCCATCTGATGAATGTGCCAACCCATCTGCACTGAGAGAGCAAGGATGGTCCGTATGGAAGAATACCTTGCGACAGTTGCAAAGGTTTTTTCATAGTCGATCCCCTCGATCTATGAGAAGCCCAGGGCAACAAATCTTTCCTTGTACTTCTCGACGCTCCCGTCAGCAGCTTGCTTCACTTTGTAGATCCATCTCGAACTTACCATTGATTTCCCTTCTGGCCTTGGGACAATCTCCCATGCACTATTTCTGACAATCGAATCATACTCTTCCACCATGGCATCTACCCATGCAGGGTCCTCCACAACTTCCTCGAAAGAGGATGGCTCTATCACGATACACTTGCTCATCAGAGCCATGTATCCAAGCTATCGGCCAGGGACCTGCCTCCTCGTTTGTGCCGTGATGTAGGTGCTCCCACATTTGCACCGCACCGCACCCGCTCACTCGGGCCGTAGTGCGCTTCCGCCCGATGATGGTATTTTGGCGTCGCATGAGCAACCATTCACACTCCATGAACCTCTTGTGGTTGATCCACATCTTGAGGCTCATCCTTCAGGAACTAATAACTTCATCACATGCAAGTGTAGCTCCCTCTCAAGCGACAACTTCATGGCTTTCTCCTCATGAAAATTGACATCGAATCGCACAACAAGCCTTCCGGCCCTTCAGAAAATACACACAATTATTGTGGGGTGTTTCTGTGTACCCCACAAATATCCCAACCTATGCGGTCGGCTCCAGCTTCTTCCTGGCATCCTTCGTCACATGAATGTAAACAGGTGAGCCAAAAATCTTCAAATGAGAAATATCAGGCTTCTTACCAGAAAACGCCTCTTCGGGTGTACTCATGCCAAGTAATCTATGAGGACAACGGTTTTGCACATAAACCATAGTGTTGCATGCTTCTACCCACAAGTGTATGGGAAGGCCCTGATCATGCAACATCACCCGTGTAGCACCCACGATCTTTCTGTTTTTTCGCTCCGCGACCCCATTCTGCTGTGGGTTATGAGGTGCTATGAGCTCTCTTCGAATTCCTTCTGCACTGCAAAAGTATTTTAATTCACTAGAGATGAATTCACCACCATTATCACTCCTAAGAGCCTTCACCTGCTTCCCCGATTCTTTCTCAACTAGTGCCTTGAACTCATAGAACTTAGAGTATTTCTTGCTTTTCTTCTGCATGAAGAAGATCCAACACTTACGAGAAAAATCATCAACAAATATCACATAATACATGTGCTTTGCTGTCGAAGCTACTGAGAAAGTTCCACACACGTCTGTGTGAATTCTCTCAAGGATCATCTTGGCGTGACTATCCTTCTCATGAAAGGTGGCTTTCACAAATTTTCCCAAAGTACATCCCTTGCACTGATCTGACTACGCAAGTGTACCCTGGGGAAGCCCGGTAGAAATCTGCTGCAAAATTTTCAAAGCGCCATGGTGAAGATGGCCCAATCTCCTGTGCCACAATTCGCCCTCATCCTGGCTCACCACTCCTTCTGCTTTGCTTGCCATTGCTACGCAGCCATCTACCTACAATTGATAAAGGTTCTTAACTCGAACCCCTATCCTCCGGGTTTCACCAGTTTCCTTACTACGCAGGAAAGCCTTTCCCTCGCTAAAGACAACATCATATCCCTTGTCTTCCAACATAGCCACAGAGATCAGATTATTCTTCAATCCTGGAACATGCATGACATCCTTCAATATGAAAGGTTTACCAGACTCCCTCTCAAAAGAAATGATCCCGATACCAGTCGCACTGTATCTATCATCATCGCCCATCTTGATGTGCACTCCAAGATCCTTCTCATCCAGATCACTGAACAAATATTTGTCTCCGGTCATATGAAAAGACACACCACTATCAAGAAACCACATTGATCCCATCACACTTGAAACCAAGCATGCGATTAGCGAAAAATCCAGCTCAAACTGCGAGGCTAAGGCCTCTCTAGTTGCAGATCCAGCAGCCTGCTTATTTTTCTTCTTCTGTGGACAATTAGTGGCGTAATGTCCGTGTTGGTGACAATGAAAGCACTTCACCTTGGACAAGTCCTGCTTCTTGCCTTTCACCCTGGATTGAGAAAGATTTTTCTTTCCCTTCCCCTTCCTTTCTTTGGCAGCCAAAGCACGATTTTCTTCATCTTCATTCTTCGATGAAGATCCATCCCTAGTACCCCGCCTTATCTCCTCCTGCACAAGATCCGACCAAAGTCGCTCCCATCCTGGCAGTTTCTCTTGACCATTGACAAAGTCCTCGTAGGAATGCCAACTCTTTCAAAGCCCAAGGAGAGCCAAGCTCACCAAGTCCTCTTCATCTACAGTAACCCCCACACTTCCCAGCTCATCCCTGCACTAGAAAAACTTCGTGAGGTACTTAAGTATATTGTCGCCTTTCTCCAGTTTTATTTTCCTGAGTTTGTCTTTAAGCACCAACTTCCTCTGGTCACTTCTGCTTTGGAAAAATTCTGTCAAAGCTTTCCACATTAAGAATGGACTAGCTTTACCATGAAGGCTGGACACTATGTGATCCTTCACACCTTCCAACAGAATCCTTCGACATTTAGCTGTCTTCTTTTGCCATGCGTCAAGTGCGGCAGCATCGCTAGAAGCAAGTTTTGGAATTTCTGCATCTATGAACTCCTTCAACCCATTATCTTCCAGCACTGCCTCCATCCTGTCCTTCCATGCAATATAATTCGAGTTGCCATCAAGGGCATACTCCAATCACAATCCATTGAAAGACATTTCAACTTCGACACCAAGAAAACACTGCAGCAAATTCGAATTCCACCAGCACAAAACTCAACTGCTTCAATAATTGCAATTGTTCTGATCAATATCACTCTGATACCATGTAGAAATTATATAACTAATATATTATATGTCCAAGATTCTCCTGATCACACACTATTTAACTTCATGCACAATACAAAATCTATTCCACCATTGATCATCACATGCGGAAATTTAATCAATTGCAATGCACACATTAACATAGTGATTTTACGGGAAAGCCTGAAGCTAAAAACCCCAACTATATGTATATAATATATGTTATATAGATCATGTAACAATCATATTACAAAGCTGATCATGTCAAGCTCTCAGTACAATACAATCGCTACACACTAATCAGGCCCTGATCTAGAAAATCCATGCACTGATCTCTGCCACCTGCTAGCCTGCCTCTACTACGCAATCCCTGCTGAAGAATGGCTCTGAATGAACTCGGATCCACCTGAATTTCACTGCGCAATCCTCATTGGCATCTCCATTGAGTGTTAGATGCAATCAATGCATCACTATAGTCACAACTGATAGTCACACTTGCTCTTTCACCTACCTCTCCACTGGTCTCCACTGAAACTGTCCATGCACTGTAGTTAAATGATGTATTCTTCAGTTGATTAATGAGTTAATATTTAGTGAATTAATTATTAATTAGTTCACACCACTCTCACTAGTGTATCAATCAGTTAGACTAGATACAACTAGCTCAATTGTGTCTAACTGAGTTAAACTGAACACAACTCCACCAACTACTTCTACAACTCCACCAAACTCTGTCACATGAGTTCTAACTGAAGTCCTCCATGAAATAGCTCCACTAAACCCTCAAGAATAGCATAATTCCTTCTGTCAGCTCTTGTGCCACATCTGTGCACTTAACTGAAGTGCTCCAAGAGAATAAGTTGATGTTTAGTGTCTGATTATTATTAAGAGCTAATAATATTCGACATATCTATTTTTAGACTAGCAATCTAAAAATAGATTCTGCCCAATATGTCTAAAAAAAGAAATCCATCTATTTTTCCAACTTGACCAACCATCCACAAATAGCATCCTGCAACTCATAGAATATGATCGACATGTCTAAAAATAGACTTAGTGCCAAAAATAGCCTGCGGGCCCACTTAGTGAAGGCGATTCTTTTCACTAAGCTCATCATCTTGTTGAATCTCAACACATTGTATGGGTTTGGAAATGGTGGTACAGGCAGTTGAGTGGGGGTGGATATATCATATGGATGTGGTTGAGGATGTGGTTGTGGTGGAGGTGGATGGTAGGGATAGCATGGAGTCGGGTATGGAGGATATTAAGGGAAATATTGAGGATGTTGAGGATTTTCCCAATAAGGACCTTGCCAACCATGTTGCCAAGATTGGTTTTGGGGTTGATATGGCCAAGGTTTCTAAGGAGGGAGTGTGTCCCAATTAGTTTGAGATGGATGTGAATAAGCTTGAAATTGTGAAGTGGGTCCTTGCATCATATCAAGTTGACTAGGCTACCAGGGTCTCCTTGGAGCTACATAACATAGCTTCTTTGGTGATTTCCTTGCTCCATTGTCTTCCTGGTAAAATTCCTTAAACCTGGGGGATGATGAACAACATTTAGTAGCATATGATTCTGCATGGATAACAAAAATATAAGCATCTTCTTTTTTCTCATTTTTCATTTTTAACATGTGTACTTGTTCACTTAGATTGCTAATAATTTATGTTTTAAAGTTGTCAAGCAAATTTCCAAGTTCATCTTGCCCTACCAATGTTGATGTTGACTTACTTACTCTTTCCCTTCCTCTTGATATGTGCTTGCATGTTTCACAAATTTCTTCAAATGGAAATTGATAGACATCTCCTTTACTCATGAGATTAAGGAGATCAATCCACTCATCCCTAATTGTTCTAAGTAAGATGGTTTTTAGTTTGTCAAATCTTAAATGATGAAACTTTTCCCTCTTAACATTATACATGAACCTCTCTATTATTAGATCCTCAAGGCTCTCATCTTCTTCTTGGTTCATTCTAAAAATTTATTCTCAAAGATCAGGATCTTTGTATTTTTCTAGAAATATCTTTGGAATATCTTTCCATGGTCTTATTGAATTAGTACCTAGACTCATAAACCATTTAATAGATCTATCCTTCAATGTTGCAAGAAACAATCTCAATTTTTGAGTGTGTGATAAGTAGCCATAAGATATACAAAGTATCTCAAATTCAAAGAGAAATGTTTTTGGATCCTCTGTCCTCATACCATGGAAGTTGGGAAGGAAAGATGGAGGGATGTTCTTCATATGTACATTGATGTCCATATCTTGAATGGGAAACCCAATAAGATCTTCTTCATTATCATCATGTCCATCCATATCTTCTACCTTCAAAAGTGTATGGTGATGTGGTTCTTACTGCACCACGTGGTCAAGTGGGGGGGTTGGTATTGGAGAAGTATATATATTGTTTTTAATATGAGTATCCCTACTCCTATGAGGCATGAAAATCAAATATTTTTGTATTTTTTTTTTTAATATATCTGAAATGGCGTGAAAATAAAGGAAAGCATAAAAGAATGCTAAAAACAAAGTCAAAGCATCTACTAGACACATCCCCGGCAACGGCGCCAAAAAGAGGTGAGCCCTGATATTGCACCAAGAGTGCTGCAAATCCCAGGGGCTACCATACTTTACTTTATCAACCCGAGGTTTATACAAACTTGGAGGTGACAATGCTATATACACAACAGATGCATTCTACTCATTTCATCCTCTTTCGCTCTACAAAAGGGTGCTACTTCTAGGGTTTCTCAGTGAAGTCTGTCACACTTCAATGAAACTAAACTAAATTGAAGAAAGGACATGAAAGAAATGAAACTAAATTAAATTGTTGAAAAGAAATGACAGGAAGGAAACTAAACTAAATTGCTAAAAAGAAATGACAGAAAATAAAATAAATTAAATTGCTGAAAGGAAATGACAGAAAATAAACTAAACTAAATTGTACTGAGCTAGCAAAATGTCTAAACACGCTCTACTTAACCTATGATCTATCTACCATGCTTCTAACCATGAAACTATTCATGATCTAATTCTAACTGAAAAAGTGTTGATTGAAGTTCAGAAGAAAAAGGGCTAAATGTTCTCATGGAAGGCTTAAACGCATGAAACAAGGCTTAGAGGAGTGAAAAAGGTGTTTGGAATTTATTAAAGCGCATAATATCCAAAAAATTCTTTGGAGTGGAAGGCTTTGGAAAGTGCGATGTTGGAATTGTGATGGAGGGTTGGCAGTGCAATATGCGATATGCGATATCACAATATCGCAATGTCGCAAGGCTGGAGGAGAAGTGGGGGTGCAGTCGGGAGGAAATGTGAAGTGTGAAATGTGATTGTGATGTTGTGGTGCGATTGCGGTATTTCAAAATCATGGTTTAGGGGTGGAAGGTAGTAAGTGAGGTGTGGGGCCGAAATGCGATAATGCGAAATGCGAGAATTCTGAAATGCGATGGGAGTGCAGCGATGCTATTGCGATAAGGAAAAATTTGCGAAGTGAAAAATGCGATGGGTGACATGGTGGTAGGGCTGAAATATCGCAGTCGGCATTTGGGAGTGGAATGGTGTTAACAAGAACCACATGGAGAATGCAATTTGTGATTGCGGTAAGTCTTAAAGGAAAAAGGGAAAGGTCGGTTTCTGAAGGTTTTTCGAATGATTTTGTTAATAAACGATGAAGGTAAGGTGAGGAGGGAAATCACAATCGAGCAACATAACAACAAAGGAAGGAGAGAAGGGTCATGTGAGATGCAAAGTGCAATAGTGGGAATTTCGAGGATAATAGGCGGAGGTCAAACTTTTAATAGATTTCTGTGAAAAAAAGGTACGACAACTGATAAGAAGAGATAAAGGAGGGAAATGAAGGCGTAACAACAAGGTTCAGAAGCGTAACACATATATGGGGAGAAATTGGAAGATGAAGCAGAACATCGTAATGAACTTCTCTGGAACTTTTAGGGCTTATTCCTGCAAAGAAACCTGTGAATTTCTGCATAGAAAACAGATAAAAATGCACGATAAAAACAATGAACAGTAAGCATTTTTTTGGCCTGTGGGAAGGTCAACCCTGCTCAAACTCTATTGACAAAGATGAGCGGGGAAGGCTTGACCACAGCTTTGGATTTTTCCTCTACTCTATTACTCTCATAAACAAAGGAAGAACTACCACTACAAACTAAAAGCAGAACTAAACAACATTGAAACTATCAGAAGCAGATCTAACTAAATAACAGAAAGGAAAGAATGAAAAAGAAAAAGAAGCTGAGGCACATGGATTGGGCCCTAACCCATGAGCCCAGATCTCTGGAACTAGATCAGTAAAATGGAGTTTGTCTGCTCATTTCAGAAAGTGAATATTCTCGTTACATCCATAAACGTTGTGAAACCAATTGCAATACAAAGATCCTGATGGCTTTACAATAAAAACTCGAATCCCAATGGAATAGAATGGATTGGCATCGAATGGACCGAAATGGACCGGAATAGAATGGAATAGACCGGAATCGACCCTCATTATCTCTTGATCAACTTTATTTATACTAAAAGGTAGCTACCAATGGCTCCCTCAAAAATAGGTAATGAGTCCACTTGACTCCAAGTGAAGTATGGATTTGAATGCACTTGGTCTTCAGTTTTCTTGGCTGCCTCTAGAATTCGAATCGCTGGAGGGGATATCATGAGGATCCTTTGGTTGCCTTTGAGATTTAAGGAGGGTGGACAACCCCCTTGAATCTCTCCAAGATTTCTCCCTAATTTCCCGATATTGTGCTCATTTGTGCTCCAATCTTGATCTTCCAGCGGCAGGGAGAAATTCCCTAAATCATCTCCTTCTCCAAATCTGCATGATCTGCCAAATATTCTCACAATATTCTACAAAAATAACCAATATTAGGCACAAATATGCAATTACCTTTAAACCTTCCTAAGAAAATATTCAAGCATAAGAAAACATTATTAAGCGCAGAAGGAGAGATTTAATATATATATTCATGTGCATAAGGAAGGTAGATGGGCTTAAGAAAGGTTAGATGGGCCTTATTTTATGTCTAATTTAGAGGCCCATCATCACCCCCCTACTGAAACTGTTTCTCATCCTCTGAGCAACCTATTCATCCTCCTCGCCTTATGGTTTTTCTTTCATGTTGGCTTATTTCATTTTATGTTTATTGGCCCATGCGTTGCGCCTCCTGCTAATCTTCTTTCTATTCTTATTGTAGGTCCTTCATGGACGTCCTCATATGCCTTACGAAAATCTGTTTTGCATGCCAAGAGGTGGTGGATCCACCTTTTTTTTTTATATTGCATGCAAAGTAAACTCACAGTTCTTTTTTCTGTGAACTGAGTTCACCCTTGGTTATCCCTTGGCATTCCTTGTCTTCTATTACAATGAACTCCTTACTGCCCGCTTTCTCAAGTCCTTTTTACTTTTGTCTTGTTCCTTTTCCTGGTGGAAAAAGTGAGGCTAGTTGCTAGATAAGGCTGAGGTTTCTCTGCTACTGATTTTGGCTATATATAAAAATTCTCATACTTTTTAATGTTTTATTAAGCTAAAATAGATTCGAAGAAAGGGTTAGATGATTTCATACCTGAGCCTTTCCATTGATTTGTTTTTGCCGGTGTTATTGAAGTTGTTGATATCACTGTTGAAGTTGTCTTCGGTGGTTCTGAAGCTGCATGTGATAATCTGCTTGAGGTCCTTTTGGAGCTCATGAGCACAGGAGGAGGAAGTCCAAGTTTGACTACCTTTAACCAGGGTGTTGACCAAATTTTGTTTTTGTGCCAACTTGGAAATTTTCTGCTTGCAAAGGTTGGAGAGCACCTGCATTCATTAGAGAGAGATACATGGAGAAATGCAATTTTATTTTCTATTTTCTATTTTTTTTAAGGCCTACTAGCTGCCTCAATGAGGTTTTCAACTAGAAGGTCTGCCTAGGCACCTCAAGGAGGTTTTCACCTAGGATTTTATTATTTTTTCCTTTTTTTATATTTTCTTTTTCTTTTTCACTTTCCTACTCTACTTGAGGCAGCCAAAAAGTGGTGAGCCCTGGTATTTCACCAAGGATGTTGCAACTCCCAAGGGCCGCCCTACTTTACTTTATCAACTCGGGGTCCATACAAACTTGGAGGTGATAGTGTTATATACACAGCAGATGCATTCTATTCATGTAATCCTCTTCTGCTTTACAAAAGGGTGCTATTCCTAAGGGTTCTCAATGAAGTCTGCCACACTTCAATGAAATTGAACTAAGTTTCAAAAATGAAATGAAAGAAATGAAACTAAATTAAATTGCTGAAAAGAAATGACATGAAGGAAACTAATATATATTGCTGAAAAGAAATGGCAGAAAGGAAACCAAATTAAATTGCAGAAAGGAAACTAATTTAAATTTCACTTAACTTGTCCAAACGGCTAAATGCACTCTACTTATCCTACGGTCTATCTACCATGATTCTATACATGCAGCTAAGTTATCCCTGACTTAATTCTAATTGAAAAAGTGTTGATTTGCAGTTTGGAGGAAAAATGGCTAGAGAGGCTAATGGAGGACTTAAACACATGAAACAAGGCTTAGAGGAGGAAAGAGCAGGTTTTAAACCTTATTACAGATTTATTATGATGAAAAATATTTGGAGCGGAATGATTGAAAGATATGATGGTGGAGTTATGATTGGCGGATATAAGTGCGATATGCGATCTGCGATATCACAATCACAATATCATAAGGTTGGAGCGGTAGAGGTTAACAGGAACAAAATAAAAACTGTGAAATGTGATTTGTGATGCAGTGGAGTTCGAAATCAGCATTTGGAGCAGTAAAGGTTAACAGGAAAAAAAACAAAACTGTGATTTGCGATGTGTGATGCGGCGGATGACGTGGCAGTGGGACAGGCGGTGGAGTGCGATAACAATATCACAATCGGAGGATAAGAGCGATAAGTCTTAAAGAAAAAGGGAAAATTTTGCGGAGAGCAATTTGCGGTGTGGTAAAAACTGTGATCTGCGATATGCGATGTAGCAATATCACAATCGGAAAAAAAGAGTGGTAAGTCTTAAAAGGAACCAAATGAAAATTGTGGGATGCGATTAGCAATAGGATAAATATTGCGAAGTGTGATTGTGAAAAGGGATTGTGGTATGTCTTCAAGGAAAGGGGGAAAAGATGTGAAGTGTGATTGCGATAACTGGAATTTCGAGGAGAAAAGGCGAAGGTCAAACATTAAAGTGTTTAGAGGGTTTTCAAGTTAGAATGGTTGCGATAGCTGCGTAAATTGAAAAGAAGGGATATGAGGTGAACTTTAAGGTTTTGGGGGAGGTTTCGAGAATAAAAAGGGTTTGGTAGTTGCGATAAGTGAAATAGAAGGGATTGGAAGCTTAAAAAAGGTGTTTGGAAGAAAATGCAAAGGTGCATGGGGACTGGAAAATGGAGCAGAACAGCTTAATAATCTCTCTAGGGCTTTTGATGCCTATTCCTGCAAACAAACCTGTGGATTCATGCACGGAAAAATAGAAAAGAATGCATGATAAAACAATGAACAAAAAGCAGTTTTTGGGTCTGTGGGAAGGTTCACCTTCCTTAAGCTCTATTGACAGAGATGAGAAGGGAGTCTTGATCCATAGTTTTTTGGTTTTTCTCCTCTATTCTATTACTCATAAGGAAATGAGAAACTATAGCAGCATACTGAAAGCAAAACTAAACATTAATGAAACTATGAGAAGCAGAACTAATTGAATGATAGAAATAAATATAGATTAATGGCAAAAAGGAAAATATAGTAACAACAGAGAAGTTGAGGTACATGGATTGGGCCCTAACCCATGATCCTGGCTCTCTGAAACTTAAATCAGTAAAATGAAATTAGTATGCTCATTTCATAAAATGATAACCTCATACATCTATGAAAGTTTGATAACTGAGTAAAATAATGGAAAGCTCAATAGCTTGCAACAAAGTTCCAACTAGAATCGACTAGTCCTTCCTAGCTCTAGCTCTGCTCTATTTATTCTACAGGGTAGCTACCAATAGCTCCCTTTAAAATGATGATTGTGTCCACTTGACTCCAAGTAAACATAGATTGAGTGCACTCCTCTTGGATTTGTTTGGTTGCCTCTAGAACTCAAGTTGTTGGAGAGAATGATTGAGTCCACTTGAATCCAAGTAAACATAGATTGAGTGCACTCCTCTTAGAGTTGCTTGGCTGCCTCTAGAACTTGAATTGTTGGAGAGAATCTTTGGGGTGATTGAGTCCCCTTGACTCCAAGTCTTTATGATAAAATCCTTATAAAAAATGCTTAATAATTCATGATTTTCTGCACTCAACCTCATATTAGGCACTCAGAGTGTGTTAGCCTTAATCACCACCTATACTATCATCATAAAACCAAATAATAATAAAAATGCAAGAAAAAGAGATCTAAGAAGGGAAAAAAGTGGCCAGTAACCCCTCCAAATATGTCTAATGATGGAGCTCATCAAGAGCTACATTGCATCCATAAAGAAGGAATTGAGGAAAGGTTTTGAAATGAATGACTTGGTATATGTTCACTACTATCTTGGTATTGAAGTAACTCAACATCTAAAGTTTATATTCCTCTCTCAGAAGAAGTACATTGGAGATCTGTTGAACAGGTTTTGCATGGTTGAGTGCAATCCTTTGACTACTCCAATTGAACAAAACTTGAATCTCACATCCATTGAAGGAAAATAATTTGAGGATGCAACAAAGCATAGACAAATTATAGGAAGTCACAACTACCTGAATACTTCCAGACCAAACATTTCACTTGATGTTGGAATCCTCAGCAGGTTTATACAAATGCCTTGTGACGGACATTGGTTTGCTGCAAAAAGAGTTTTGAATTAGTTGAAGGGAACTCAATACTTTGGACTTAAGTATAAATAGGTGGCCAAATTTAGCTTGATTTGATACTCTGATTCAAAATTCGATGGAGATAAATAAATTGGGTTATCTACTTCAGGTTATGTTATGAGTCTTGGATCAGGAAATGTCTCCTGGAGGTCACACAAACAATCAATTCCAGAAAATTCCACAACAGAGGCAGAATATGTGACAACAGTTGAAGCAATAAAGGAAATTGTGTGGATCAGGAAAATTCTGGAAGATTTGCATGTAAAACAAGTGCATTCAACTCCACTCATGATTGATAACACTTCTGCAATAAATTTGGCCAAGAAGCCAAAGTTCCATGATCAAATGAAGCACATCAATACAAAATACCATGTAATTCGACTTCATGTTGAGGCCAAGACAATCCATCTACGCCATTTTTCCACAAATGAGCAGATTGCAGACATCTTCACCAAAGTGCTTGGAAGAGAAAAGTTTGAAAGATTCATAACGATGCTTGGACTCACCAACATCCCTTCAGATTAATGGGTGGGAATGTTTACACCTAATCATTGGGATTGGGTGAATATGTAAAATAGTGTAAATAGAAAACAAGGAGAGTCGGAATATGAATAGACACTGGGAGATAAATCCCAAGATTCTCTCCATCCATGTATATATCTATGGTCAGCGTTAATGCAAAAAAATAATACATTTTATGGAGTTACCTTCTGGCCTGGAAAAAGGGAATTTGATCGCAATCAACTTCTTGGACGTCATTCCAATCATCAATGTAGTGAATAATAGCTTCTAAGATCCCCTTCTCCAATTCGACCTCAACACAAATTCGAGCACATGCAAACAAACCCTCTTCAGGTTCCATCCAATCTATATAATTTCCCAAAGAATTTCCAATCAATCTATCTATGGCATCATTCCAACAATGGAGAGGGATAGTATGGTTGCTTAACCCAAACTCAAATAGTTGTGGGAATGTCACAATCGGGGTTGAAATTAGGGTTCCATCGATCCATGTACATCCCTTTAGAACCCATAAAGTATGGCCCACTTCTAAAGGTCAGATCACAATTTTCCTTAAGCTCAAAACAAAATGTGAAGAAACCCTTCCCTAAGGGAATAAACCACCTCCCCTTTAATTTCGGGTTTCTAGTTGGTGTCTATCCAGGATTTTACAGATCTAGGAGAGGGTCGTAATCTCATAAATTTACCTATCATATCTCGATCTACTAGTTGTGGATCCCTTATCCTAGCTTGTAGGGTCGAGATTACTATCTTCGGTATCTCATATATATTATTAACAAACTTAGAGGGAGGGGTTTTCTGAAACTTAGGGTCATTCGTCACTTAGTTATTGAATTCCACGACCTCTTGTGAAAGCTGAGATCCCTAGGTTGGATTGGCCATAATTGTGGCAGCCCAACCAGGGAGAAAAAAATAAAATAAGAACTTACCTCTCCCAATATGGATCTTCGAATTTTCATATCATCCATTAGAATTATCACAGATGATATACGACGTCTAAATGTGCAGCAAGCTGAATATCCAACCTATATCTGGTCCAATCGCAGAGGAAACCTGCATTTGATTGTGAAAAAATAGGCGAACGACACTAGGTCGTAGGCCTAGGCAGTGAAGCCTAGGGTTACCACATATTCAGCCATATTCACACCTATTGCAGAGCTAAGCTTCAAAAAATCATTATTCCCGTGTTAACTAATATTACAATATCAACTTTATACAATTTTGTGTTCAATTGATTTGTATTATCTCAAAATAAATTTGAAAAAGTTACGTCATGTATCCCACCATCATGAACTGAAATCGTAGTGGGTGGCCTAACTAAATTGTTGGTTATGTTGCATGTTGATAACTTCCTCTAGTCTGGAAGAAATATTGTGATTATCCTGTTATTTCTTTGCCATCACCTTTCCCAACAAATTTTTCATTTTCCAGTAAAAGGGGAGGATGTTAAAGTGCTATCTTATTCTCCCACCTAGTGTTTCCAAGGTGAGGGACCCATTGTTCAAGTGTGTCAAAAATTTATGAGTCAGAGAAATCCATTATCCCTCACGTTTTTCAGGGGGTACAGTAGATTGAAAAGTTGCAGCAATATCCTTCACCTATTTTTATGCTTTGCTTCTTCCTTGAGGACCACATTCCCCCCTCCCTCCCCCCCCCCTTCTACTCCTTATTCTTTACCTTTGCATATTTTCATGCAGGCCAACGTTCTTAAGCTCAGGCCCTAGAAACCAAAGGTACTAGAGAGAGAAAGCAAGGCAATACACAATATAACCAGACAGGAAAAACAAAGCCCAAGAAATATCTTTCTTCTAGTTGAGAAAATCAAACCAAGAAAATTGATAAACTAGTCCTTTATGAAGCCAATACAAAGCACAAAACACTAGCCGCCATGCCCAAGTCAAGACGAATCACCAAAATTCTAGGGAGTTCGAGAATAAAATAAACCAAATAAAAACAAAGACTTGTAAACTACAGACCTCCCTAACAAATAAATATAATAATTTTACCTTGCCTCTAATACAATGATTTTCTCAAAGTTAAAAAGAAAGAGGGAATTCATATTTACCCGATTAATGTAGGCCTTCCAGTGGTGGGGACATATAACCAATCCACCCACCAATGAAAACTCAAACTGTGTATTCTCGGCCCTATAGTTGGGTATGAGTCTTGGATGACACTCCTTTCCTTCTATCCTTCTATCTCGAAGCATGCAATATAATTTTTTCCTCCTATAGAGAAGCCTCCCCTAGTTCAGTCTCAAGTTGAAGGTGCATAGAGAAGTCAACTCTCCGAGACCTGGCCACTAATTTAAATCCCACCACACAACATACCAACAATTGTGAGCATGCACTCAAATGCACTTCATACTAGACAAAACCTTCACAATTAAAGGCAAATGGAAATTTCCTACCAGCACTCCGCCTTTCCCAAATATTGTGCAAATATTTCTTCTTTTGGAAGCCAAGTTTCATGGTGTAGTTAAGGACTTGCATGCTCAAGCATGCATGGGGGTGGCCATTTCACCCCTTCATTACTCCTTGTCAAATAAATTATTTGGCATACACGAGCCCCCACACCACCATTACCTTGGAAAATCACCCCCATTAGGAAAAATCAACTTTATACATTATATAGAAAGAGAGAAAAATACATTTTAATATTGACCATAAATAAAATGTTGTAAACCTAATCCTCTTGGGTTATGTAGACTTGGATTATTTACTTGAGTGGAAGGTAGAAAACCTCAAATGAAGGCCAATACTCGTGAGAAGTCCAAGATACCTCTTAGAAGATGAAAACCAAGGGTCAATGAAATCTATTTTTACATATATATTTTGAATAAGAACGTATCACATTGTAGAATTTCATTGAAGTTCTGCAACTGCTATAGTGAACAATATGAAAACTGAAAACTAGATTCTTTTTACTAAAACACATAATTTCTCTACTTCAAATCTAAAATGTAATAGAACATAATTAAAGACACATTCACACATAATTAAACACATTCTTTTCTAGGGAACCCAAATGGGAAAACCCTCTTCTTGATAATTGATAATTTATTGAAGAAAAAATGAGCATTACATCTCTTACAAATACATTTGTTTCAATCTGAAAACAACCTGGTTTTCTTGCCTTGAACCAGGCTTGAAACCCTTGCAAGACTGCTAATCTTTGTTGCCCGCTACCAGCCTGTGCACAAAATTCTCTTGCATACTCTTCCTCTCACAAGCTTCACGCACAAACTTGTGCTTCCTGCTACTTTGTCTCACCAACTCTTGCTCATCAAAACAAAAAATTAAACTTGTTCCTTCGTTCATCCTTTTAAAGGAAATTCGAATGGTTAAAATTAGTCAGTTTTCTAATTAAGGAATTGAACTGGATATTTTACATTTAACAAAAGTCAACAGAACTAGTTAACTAGATCCTCCAAAATTTAGGAGGCTAACTCCACTTAAGCTTTCAGTTCCCAATTTAACTCACACTAGAAGATCAAAAACTCGACTTTCAATTTCAACACATCAGTTAACTGCATCCTAACTCGTCCTACTTTTTAGGGATTGATTCCTAAATTATAGGAACTCCTCCTAATTTTTAGGGATTTATTCCTAAATTATAGGAAATCCTCCTAATTTTTAGGGATTGATTCCTAAATTATAGGAAATCCTCCTAATTTATATTGAATCTCCTAATTTTTTGGAACTCAGGTCATGCACAAGAAGTAACTTGTTCTAGTTCCTATGGTTAAGGCTTAAATCAAGGAACCTTTTTTTCTCGCTAATATTTTCAACACTCCCTCTTAACGAGGAAGGTGTTCCTGGAGGAACTTCGCCCACCTAGATTTGTCTCTAACGTTACCATGTTCTTCATTGTTGCAGTTGCTCCCTCTGAACTAGAAGGCTTCCTTGCTTTGTTCTGTGAAACATACTTTGAAGACCTATTTTTTCCCACCATTTTATGTGAGCCCGTAATATGGAACTATCAATTATAACAACTCATTTTGTGTCACTGAACTTTGGCTCACTGATCTTCCCACTAGTTTCTCTCTTGCTCCTTTAATATCGTTAACCCTTAGGGACTTCAATTTTCCCAATAAGAATTTCCTTTGTTGCTCCAAAGGATCACATTCTTAGGATCTTTGACAAACTTCCCTCTGATAATGATATGCCTTCATAGATTTACTGCATTAGGGCTTCACCAATATGCATCCTAACATCCCATTAGTTCCTCTAATGAGCATTGTACATGAGGTCTTTAACTCTACCCACTTACCAACCTCCTGCCTCACCAAGATGTTGTACTAAGGACTTAATATCAACCAACTGTCTTGACTGATTTTTTCTCCTCAAAATATCAGTCCTTAGGGCATATAAATATTTTTCCACTTCACTGCTCCTTTAGTCCTTCAAAGTATGTAGATCCTTGGGCTCCAATATATCTACCATTCCTAGAATCCTTATTGTCTTTTACAAGTCCTTATCTTAGGTCACTTTAGGAAAACTCCTAACATCCTCCCTCTGCACATGATCTGTCCACAAAATTTTTCCAATCCGGACTCTTCAAATCTTCCCACTAAGCATCCTTTCAATCCCTCTTAAATTATTGCATCTAGGGCACCCACAGATATGTTGTTCAAACCCTTGAACTAAATTCATCAAACACATTATTCATTGCACTATCAACCCTAACCTTTTTCCTTGTCACTGTTGTTTGTGGCCTACAATATTAGACTTTAAGGAGCACATCTTTAGGGAGATCTGGGGCACAACAAGCAACCCTTACTAGAGCATAAAAATCATATCTCTAACAGTGATTGGTCTTCCTACCTTTTGACTGTACTTAGGTACCTATGATACTTTTGTTCCATTTCCTAAAACTACTCTTCAATAACTACTCTTTGACTGCTCCAAATATTATTCAAAACTTGGAATCTAATCATGCTCCCTTTCTCCTTGAAGACGTTCACTTATGCTCTAAGAAAAAACACCTTGGATCTTAGCAAGAATACTATGTGGAAATCAAACCTCCTAGTTCAATCTCCACACGAGGAACGGATGCCTTAATTGAATACCATGTAGAATTTCGTTTGATACCATGTATAATTTCCTTGAAATTATGCAATTGTTATAGTGAACAATATGAAAACTAAAAAGTAGTTTCTTTTCACTAAAACACGAATTTATCTACTAATTTGTAGTTGAATAGAACATAATTAAAGACACATTCACACACAATTAAATACACTATTTTTCTAGGGAACCCAATTGGGAAATCCCTCTACTTGATTATTGAGAATATATCGAACAAAATGAAGCATCAGATCTCTTAAAAATACAATTGTTTCAATCTGAAAACAACCTAGTTTTCCTACCTTGAACCAGGCTTGAAACCCTTGCAAGACTATTGATATTTGCTACCCTCTACCAGACTATGCACAAAATTTTCTTGCACACTCTTCCTCTCACAAGCCCCATGCACAAACTTGTGCTTCATATTTCTTGGTCTCACCAACTCGTGCTCACCAAAACAATGATTAAACTTGTGCCTTCATTCCTCCTTTTAAAGGCAATTCGAATGGTTAAAATTAGTGAGTTTTCTAACTAAGGAATTGAACTAGGGCTTTTCTAGTTAACAAAAGTCAACGGAACTAGTTAAGTGGATCCTCCTAAAATTTAGGAGACCAAATTCACTTAAGCTTTCAGTTCCCAATTTAACTCACACTAGAATACCAAAAACTCGACTTTCAATTTCAACACATGAGTTAACTGCATGCTAACTTATCCTAATTTTTATGGAATGGTTCCTAAATTATAGGAACTCGTCCTAATTTATAGGTATCTCTTAATTTTTAGGAACTCAAGTCACGCACAAGAAGGAACTCATTCTGGCTCCTATGATTAAGGCACAAATCAAGGAACCCTTTTCTTGCCAATATTTTTAACACACATGGTTCTCTAAAAAACATTATCATCTTTGTGTGTTCAGCAGTGGTATCAGAGCAGGTCTCGCTCAAAAAAAATCTGCCATATTCCTTGCCTAAATCGTTGTTTCTCTGCCATATGCCTAACCTTTGAAATCCACACGTCTTCATTTTTTGCAGTCTTTCCCTCTATGCCTGCACCATTCTTTGTCATGAATTTTGTCACTAAGGTGTATAATTCTGAATATCCACTTAGCTAATTTCAAGCTAAGTTCTCTTCCTGAAATGTGAATTACAAACTTTTCTTGCACACTCTTCCTCTCACAAGCCCCACACACAAACTTGTGCTTCATATTTCTTGGTCTCACCAACTCGTGCTCACCAAAACAATGATTAAACTTGAGCCTTCATTCCTCCTTTTAAAGGAAATTTGAATGGTTAAAATTAGTGAGTTTTCTAACTAAGTAATTGAACTAGAGTTTTTCCAGTTAACAAAATTCAACAGAAATAGTTAATTGGATCCTCCTAAAATTTAGGAGGATAACTTCACTTAATCTTTCAGTTCCTAATTTAACCCGCACTAGAATACCAAAAACTTGACTTTCAATTTCAACACATCAGTTAACTGCATCCTAACTTGTCCTAATTTTTAGGGAATGGTTCCTAAATTAAAGGAACTCGTCCTAATTTATAGGGAATCTCCTAATTTTTAGGAACTCAAGTCACACACAAGAAGGAACTCGTTCTGGCTCCTATGATCAAGGCACAAATCAAGGAACCCTTTTCTCGCTAATATTTTTAACACACATGGTTCTCTAATTTTTTTTGTCATCTTTGTGTGTTCAGAAGTGGTATCAGAGTAGGTCTCGCTCAAAAACACTCTGCCATATTCCTTGCCTAAATCATTGTTTCTCTGCCATATGCCTAACCTTTGAAATCCACACGCCTTCATTTTTGGCAATCTTTCCCTCTGTGCCACCATTCTTTGCCATGAATATTTTCACTGAGGTGTACAATTATGAATATCCATTTAGCTAATTTCGAGCTAAGTTCTCTTCCTAAAATTTGAATTACAAAAAAAGGAGTGTTCTCCTCATACTCACATGTCTACCAATTAAAGAATTTTTTTTCTTGGCATTTTCCTTTGGTTGTTTGTTGTTACTCTTGTCCCTGATATCAAATCCTCGCATTCTATGACATCAACCTTTAGCACCCAGTTGTTGTGCTAGTTTGATAGTTGGTGTTTACTCTTGTTTCGAAGCGAGCTTGTAATGATGTTGGTCATGTGCACCCCCATGGTGATGCTTATGACAAAGATCCTCCTAGTGAGGGGGAAATTTCGAGATGGGAGACTCGTATGGTGTTGTCTCCTGGAGGAGATTCATGGTACCATACTAACAGGAAAATGAAACTCTATATTTCTGAAGGAGCTTGGCCTTTCAAAATATGCATTTGTGTAATTAAGGAAATTAATAGGAAAAAAATATAATGTTGGCAAAATCAAGTTTAATATTTTTAGATTTTCATACCGCGAGGAGAATCATAAATATTATTTGATGACAATAATTTCCCTTATTGAAAAAAAAAACAACCTTTTTTCCCTGTTGTTACTCCTTTTGTGTGGCTTCTCTATGCCTAGAGTTATCTAACCTAGGATTTATTCGATACCATTTTATTCTATGAGTATTCCTCTATTACATCAATTGTTATCCATACCCACAGCTGCTTTCTTGGTGTCTTTGCAACTACGTTTTTCCACTATGTGAGATCTCCCTCATCTAAATCTAGTCTATAAATCCCTTCTGCACCAAATGGGAACAATTTATATACATTTTTCATTAGGATTTGAGAAATTTTAGACACGTAACCAAACCCCCATCATTTTGTGGACAACATCGAATCAGGTCTATGGAATTGTCAATGATCAAACATTTTCCTCTTGAATCAAATTGATTTGAGTGAACTACTCTCAAATCAACTGATGTGAAGGATTATACTTTAGGATCAAATGGGTATGAGCATTCACCATAAATTAAATCAGATGGACTGAAGCTTATCTCAAATTCTTGATATCGAAGCTCTTGGAGATAGGACTAGACAATCCGACCAATATAAGGCTAATCTAACCAGTAGAGTGGACAATCATTGTCCAAGAAGAAGAGGAGAAATAATGTATTGGATTATTATGGAGTTTCATATTTGTGAAAAACAATCCATTTCAAATAAGCTATAAATATACTCTAGATATTGATTTGTTTCATAATTTTACTTGCAAATACAACTAGAACAAGTTGTTAGTAAGCACATAAGAATTGGGTTCTTGAGCCTCAACTTGGGAAGGAATTGAATTGCATCACCTTTTTGGTGTAAATCACCTCAAGGAAAGATTTTTGGCTTAGCCTCTTAAGGTTCCTAGTTTCCTAGATCTTTCTATTTTAGTACAATGTCTTATTTGAGTAGAGAAATGATTATCCTCATATTACGGTTTCTGGATGAGTAGGGTATGAGGAAACGAGCAACATGTTGGAGCAAGAAGATGGGATTTTCTTCAACATGGAGTATATAACAAATTTGAGCACCACTCCACGGTATGGTTCTAGTACAACTCCATCATTTGGATTAACCAATAGTCTTTAATCTAGTTACAACACTACACATTTATTTGGCCTTGGTGTAAAATTTGGTTCAAATACATCTTCGTTTATCATAGGGACCATTTTGGAAGTAAATTTAAATTTAAAAATTAGTATATATGAGTGAGTATTTCTAGCAGTGTAACTGATGGCCAAATTTTTATTTATCCTAACACTTGGTTTTGTGGTTTTGAGGTGCATTTTGGGTTAAAGTCAACACCCTTCATTTGTTGAGCTTGCGTTTTTGAGAAAATGGATATAATTGATGCAGTATTAGAGTTAGTGAATACTTTGATACTTTATATTATTAACGGTACAAACAAAATTAACAAAGCCACTCTTGTTGATGTTTGAACTTGTTTACAAGATGCACATGACAAAATTGAGATTCTCCAACTCGAATCAAACTACAACAAGATGAACTTCATTGAAGGAATCAACATTATTAAATATTTCTTTTTCAAAACAATTTGTTGTTTGAGATTTGATTCCCATCAACATCCAACACTTAATCAAATCAGTGAGGCCACTTCAAGAGTATATTCAAATGAAGATGTAGAGGTTTTTCTTGCACTTCCCAACCCCCTCATCATACCTTGGGAAGAATTTATCAACAACAAACACATAACTGGCCTTGGATATGACAAGGAAGTGACTATTTTCATTCCATACCACCCCAAACCAATCTAGCTTCATAGTGATAGGTTTCTTTAGGAAAAATCTTCACCTACTCCACTTCCAAAACCACTTCATATTATCAAATTCCAACATTGTGATTGAGTTGGCCACATGAATGATCAATGTTTTAATCTTTACCATTGTGATAATTTTGGAAAACATATTCATTATTCAAATATAAGTTCCAGACACAAGAGAAAAGATTCACCTCAGATGGATCCCTTCTTGGAAATGGTCTTCAACAACCAAGAAGATATATTGATCATACCATAGAGTTCACTCTGGAGTATTGACACATATTTTAGGGGATATATTTTTATCTTCTCACTTTATATCTCACAAAGGGGGGATTTATAGTCAACAACTAGATTCAAAGTTATATCAAGAAATATTGTCACTCTCAACTTTGCCACACCACAAAGCCTAGAATTAGATGAATAAATCCTGCACATTTATATATCTAAAGAGTTTAGTGAGATGTGTATTTAAAGGATATATATATATATATATATATATATATATATATAGGGAGAGAGAGAGAGAGAGAGGGTAAGATTTCTTTGGTTCTGCTGGCAAGGGTGGATATATAATCCTTTCAATGCTTAATATAAAGTTGACATGTAACAAAAAGATAAGAATTAATAATAATAAAAATCGAATGTGTGTGTGTGTGTAGAGAGAGAGAGAGAGATTTTATTCCATGGATGTATGCTTTCTACTTCACAACAGAGGAGGATGTCTATTTAAAAATATGCTAAAAAAAACTCATATTAATGTGGACAATGTGAGCCATAGATAAAATATTTAAATTTCAACCATGTATATTATACAAATTATATAAAGTAATTAAAAATAAAAATAAAAAATTTCTTATGATTAAAACAATTTATTGGTGTGTTACTCAAGATCAAGGAGACATGAAATTATTTTTATACTTAAAAAGGAATTGGCATATAGCTCTAACACACATACACATATATATAACTAGCATAGATCCATCTTAAGCCCAAATCTATCAAGCTCTCAAGACAAAAATCATTTTTTAAGTTTTGCATTGTAAAAGAAGTTTCCACTTTAGAAGATTTGATCGCTCTTGACCCTTGATAGATTTAGTCTTAAAATGGATTTATGCTAGTTTTAAATTTTCTATTTTGAGGTTTTTTTCCCTTAAGTTTTAAGAAAGGAATTATATAACTATTCCACATTTTGGATTTTTTGATTGAAATCTGGCTTAACATTTTTCGATCAAATCTTGATCTTTTGTTGTTTAAAATGCATTTTTTGACTACATATATGGTTTAAGCACTCTAAAAAACCTCTAGGGAAATTGAATTGTGGAGATTTTACAACTCAAACTCGTTTATTCCAATAAATCCTCGCTGGATTCTAGGAAAAATTTTATATTTAGAGTTGATTTTATGTTTTTTATTTTCAAAAATGAAATAAAAATTAAACAAACTTGAAAAACGTTTTAAAACAAATATTTGAAAACAAATGGAAAAAAAAAAAAAAAAAGTAAACAAACTTTAGGTGTTTATTTTTTAAAATTTTCATAGTCATGATATTTGGTTTTAATTACCATTGTTGAAAAAATGTTTGAATTTGTTGTAGCCGCTACAACACCTCTCAAAAAATTTACCCTATGCACTTTAAATGTTAGGTCCCCCTTTTCTTTTCAAGGTTTTAGCGAGTATTTATGTTGTTTGATTTGGTTGAAATCCTTAAATTCCCTCACTATCATCAAAGGATATAGTTTCTCATATTTTCACAAAGCACATTGTTTTTCCTGCCCTGTCTCATCTCGGTTCTCATTCTTCCGAATTTATTATGGTTGGTGGAGTTTTTGCTTCATTCTTGCATCTTGAGTTTGTGATGTTATAGGTGACAATGAGTTTTAGAATACATCCCACGTCCTCCCCTTTACACTTCGGTTCTTAATATATCATACTCTCAAAGGAAGAGACCAAATGTAGTAAAGGGTCCCTCCTTATTAATAGCATGCATGTTCATTTTGTTCAAATGAAGTGACTTAAAAAATATTTTTTTCATTATGAACCTTAGCCTACATTGGACTTATTATTTGATGTGGATCTTAATGTGCTTAAACTACTTCTATTTTCTTCATCAATATCTAACTTATCACACTGTGTGACGAAAGCCAGTTGCCTCATGATAAATGACTTGTTTAATGATATAGATTTTTACACCCATACAAATAAAAGGTTATAAAAAGTGGTTTCTTGTACCCATTTGTGGCTTCAACGAGATATCCACGCACTTTCTATTCGACTTCCAATTCAAGGAATAATTTGTTTATGCAGACGCATTCAACCCCAATGCTCATAAAAAACGCCACCATGTTGATCCACTAGTATGTTGCCTCTTGAATATGGTAAGTGATTGTTGTGACCCTTTAACTCCATTGAAGAAGAATTCTGATGATCAAGCATTATTTCTATTGGTTGCAACTATCATTATCATCCTTATAATAGTGCAGGCACCAAGGCACCATTGCTTACAAAGCATAGTTGTTCTATTATTTATTATTTATACATTTCAAACTTATTTCTCTGCTTAGCGCCTTGGATAAATCACTTTGCTTTATTTCATGTGTTTGTACTTGTAATTACAATAATTCTAAGTTTCCTATCAAAATGGAAGGAACCAAATTCAATTACCAAATATTTTTGTAACACCGTGCTCAATACATTGATGGTTATATATGGCATAATGAAAAAGGTAGAAATTTATGGAAATCAAATAAAAAACTATTATTTCTTTGTGATTGGTGCACCTATAAGTCTTTATGTGTCTATCTGGACGTATATGGACACTATCATGATCCAACTGATAGCTCCAAAAAATATTATCAATGTCAATATATTGCATGACTACTTCACAAAGTCCTTTGAAGAGATGAAGGAGGTTCCCATTCACGGTAAATCATTACTTGGAAAATTATGAAAGTTCTCTCAATGGCTTCCATGTTTCCATCCTTAAAATATCCTAGTATTAATGTTGATTTGGAGGTTCAAGAGTTGGTCAAAATTTTAATTAAGGTGGAAGATTCAATCATCGGTAAGGGGTATATCAAATTGAAGAGATTTGTATAACTTGTATCTCCTTTGAGAAAAAAAAAATATTAAGCTATCATTGAAATTAATAACAATGAGGTCCCTCCATGAACACTTGAACAAGGGTTTATCATTGATGGTCAAAGTACTATCCTTTATACAACATGAGAATATACTACACTTGCATTATGTGGTTTTTGATTTGGAAGGAAGTTGTGGTGTCTTGTATGTTTATGGCTCACGTAATATTTGGTTGAATGTGCACCTATGAATATGAATTCCATCCAAATTTTAATTGGACCCACATATTTATTTTTGTGTCAAGGTAGTGGTTCAAACATTGATAAGGACCATAATTAGACTTTGGGGCCAATGTTGTTGATTACTCTTAATTGATCTCTTTAAGCTTTAAGATTGGGATTTTCTGTTGCAAATATTGTCATTGATGGCAAAGGAGCACAAAGGAGCAAAGGCAAAAGAGCATCATTAGAAGTATAACCTAAAGCAGAGAGAGGCAGCAAAGAGGCATGGAGAAGCTTTAGCATTATTACTTACGACAAAAGAGAAAAGGCAGTTAAGGCAGCAAAAGGTAGCAAAGCGAGTCAAGTCGTGAAATGTAGCAAAGGCTGCAAAGCGGTTCAAGTCGTGAAAGGAAACAAAGGCAGCAAAGCGGGTCAAGTCGTGAATGTGGAGAAAGTCGTGAACGGGTCAAGTCGGAGTGAAGATACAGCGTGGACCGTTCGATCTGGGCATAGATCAACAGCGGAGATTAAATTGCAAACCCACCAGATCATCGCAATCGGCGATTTTTAAGTTTATTTATAAGTCTTCAGAAGATTAAGTTATTTACTTGTGAGGCGAAGTATACCACACATCGCATGCGATAAGTTTTAGCGGCAATCTCAGAAAATGGGAAATGCGAAGTACGGGGGATGATGTGGCAAGTTGACATGCAAATGACATGGAAGATGATGTGGCCCTAACCCCATAGATCACAGTCAAGTTATGATGACATGGGAATGATGTGGTAGTAACGTGGTAATGACACGACACGACGATGTGGAGATGACATGGACCTGGCCCGCATACCGCACATCGCAATCGGCAAGTTTATATTTATATGTTAAGATTTCGCAAGTTATATAAGTTGCGATGCAAATTATATCAAATACCTCAGAAGATAAGGAGAATCGTTATGATAAAGGTAAAAAGGTGCAATGTGCGATAAGGAGTTCGCTGCGATTTGCGAAATCGTAGAATCGCAAGTATTGCGAAATCTGTAAATTGGTAAAGTTGTGAATTGCAATAATGGAGCGGACGCGATGCAACACAGAGTTTAATTATAAATAATTTAAAGTCCGGGAGTATGGGTTTTCCCATTGTAAATCACATCGGAGAGCAAAGGAGGCATATAACGTAGAATGATTGAAATGTCGAAATGCGATAGAAAGCGGACGCGATATTGTTCAGAGGTAATTATCATCGTATTTCATGTCCAAGATTAATGTGTTTGCGTTGTTTTTTTTATGAAAATAGTGGAAGCGGAGGTCGACTCAGGTTACAAAGGAAACGCTAAACACATAAATAAAAAGGCTCGAGTAAGTAAAAGGACCCGAACCTGTGCATAACAGTGTTATGCAGTTGCAGCTATGAGTTGAAATGGAAAGTTTGAACGTGAGCAGAAGGTACTCGGGTATAAGTGACCCAACACAAAGATAAGAGCATGCAACACTGTAGGTAAGATATGCAATAGGAAAATGTTGTGTAAAACGTAAAGGCATGGGTCAAGTCAGGCAAAGACGGTTGTGCAGAACAGTTAGAAATATAACAGCAGGCAGAGAAGATAAAGGCAGCAAGCAGAGAAGACAAAATGAATAGAAATGCAAGAAGCTGAAAGGGCTTAATTGAAATATTGTTGTAACTGTATTTGTAAATTCATTAATTATTTTATATTTTTTATGATGCAAATGCAAGTCTCGAAGGCAAATCAAAACTCCAATTGATACTGAAATGAGTGTATATATTGATGTAATATCCTGAATATGTTGAGTGAGGAAATGAGTGGGTGGAAGGCAAAGAGTCATGCCTGTTCACTTCATATTCCCATATAGAATGCAAACAACCATGAATTTATCTCTATAAATGATGTTATTGTAATGTGCATAGAGAGGTTAGAGAGTGGAAGAATGAGAGAGAAAAGATAGAGGTGTTATGCACATCCAGAGCTTATATGAAGCAGATTTGAAGGCTGGAAGGGCAGCAGTAAAGAAGGAGAAAAACAGAGTTGATATCCAGGTAAATTAGCATATGATTTAATTGTAGTGTGAGGGAGTTGGTGCTTCCATATCAAGTTGTAGCTTGATAGATGTCCAGATGTAGCTAGTTGAGGTAGGAGCCCCCTATGGGTTGTAGCCTGCAGAAAATATATGGGAGTTGGAGCTTCATTGCAAGTTGTAGCTTGCATAATTTGAGGTAGTAGCCTCCTGTAGGTTGAAGCCTACAGAAAATTAGTGGTGAGAGGGAGTTGGAGCTTGCCTTTGCATCACAACAATAATAAGATGTGGTTTTCTCCCTTATGGGTTTCCACTTATATCTGTTGTCTATGTGCATGATGATTATGTGTTGATTTATTGTATTCAATCTGCTTAACTCTTGCTACTCACATATTAATATTGTTGTTTAATTATATATTAATTTGCTTATGAAATGGAGGTGTAAGTAAGTTTAAAGAAAAATATTGAAAGTCCATGAATGTATTAAACTGATTCACTACCCCCCGCCTCTCAGTTTAACTAAGGGTTCATCAATTGGTATCAAAGCCAGTTCCTTCTGTATCAGTTTAACAACTGGAAGGAAATCCTAGGTCCCCAAAATGGCTAGCCTAGAATGATTCTCAACAAATAAATCCCCATTTTTTATTGGCACAAACTATACCTTCTAGAAAATAAGAATGAAAGCCTATTTGGTGTCTCTTGGATTAGAAGTCTAGATTGCTTTGGAAGAAAGATATGCACCAAAGGATATTGACATAGAGAAATAAGCCAAACAAAATTTCATAGCTAATGCAAAATCCATGAATGCACTCTTGAGCGGTTTGTGTGAGTCAGAATTTATCAAAGTAATGCACAGTGAGACTGCCAAAGATATCTGGGATACATTAGAAAATATCCATGAGGGAGATAAAAAGGTGAAGATGGAAAAACTGCAAGCTTATAGAACACATTTTGAAAATTTAAAAATGAATGAAGATGAAGATGTCGCCAGTTTCTTCTTAAAGGTTACGGAAGTTGTGAATAACATGATAGCTCTAGGAGAAACCATCAAGGAATGTGTAATAGTACAAAATATATTGATATCTTTACCCTCAAAATTTAACCCTAAGGTTTCTGCCATAGAAGAAACAACAAATTGGGAAACCTTGACCATGAACCAATTGCTTGGAAACTTGAAGGCTTATGAGATGAGACTTCCAAAGGGGAAGTCAAATGTGAGGGAGGCAGCCTTTAAGGCAGATAAGAGCATAAGAGAGAAGGAAGGTACATGCTCATGCTCTGATGAAGAAGAGGCCAAATTTGTTAGAATATTGGATAGAGGCACAGGTAAGTATAAAGGTAAACTTACATTTAAGTGCTTTAACTGTGGAAGAGTGGGGCACTATGCATCAAAATGCCCTCATAAGAAAATAGAGAATCAGTCAAAATGGAAAGAGAAAACCAATTTCAGCAATAGGCCGAAAGGAAACAAATTTAATAGAAGAACATTATATGCTCAACAAGACAGCAGTGCATTTGAGAGCTTAGATGAATCCCCCAATGAAGAAGGAACATCAGAATTCATTTTGATGGCCAAGGAAGAGCTTGAGGAAGATCTCCTGGAATTTGAAGAAGAAGGTGAGGTAGATCTTTAGGGGGAGCTAATTAGTGCCCTAGAGGAAATAGACAGACTTAAACTTAAGAGTAAGAAACAGAAAGAGATTCTTCTAAAATATGAAAAGATAGAACCAGATTCATAAATTCTTATTAAATTGAAAGTTTAACTAGAAGAATCAAGGAAAATAGAGGATATTCTGAAAAGAGAAATAAAGGAGAAAAATCAGGAGCGTGAAAAGCTGGAAGAAGAAGTGGTAAGCCTAAGGAAGAAATTAGAGAAGGTCCAAATTGAATTAAATATGAATATTTCTCAGATGAAAAGCTCTAGATATTTGGACAAGATACTAAATGCTCAAAGATCTTGTCATATAAAGGTTGGGATAGGCTATGAAGGAGAAACCAGCAAATCCAAAGTAGAAAATAACAAGAATATCATTTTTGTAAAAGTTGTAAAGGACAATGAAGCAGAAAAAGGGGATCCACATAATTAGAAGCCAGAAAGACCATGATGTATAATGAAACAAACAGAAACAAGCAGCAACCTCAAGTGACAAATAAAGAAATCGAGGATCAGCCTACTACAAAAGGCTCATACGCTCCTAAGGATGATCTGAACAAATTTAGAAGATATCAAAGGAGGTTCCTTCCTCCTGTGAGAAGTATCACTTGATTTTTTTGCCACAAACCTATACATATTGGGGCATACTTGATGACAAAGCAAATCTAGTCCAACCAGCAAAAGATGCAACAAATGAAAAGACTACCTCAAACAAATTTCTTTGCCAGATATAGATACTACTTCCATGGGCATTGTTTTTGTTGTAAAAGGTTTGGTCATAAAGCCATGGAATGAAGAGTGCATATTCGGAGACTGGAGTATGGAAACTCAAGGGGAATTAAGAATAATGGTGGGTTCACTCGTGCACATAACCCATTCAGAAATACAATCAAATGTTTTTGTTGCCATAAAAATGGGCACAAGTCTCACGAATGTCCTCTCAAAGACTGTAATCCATCTCCTTAGGAAATTTACCAAAAACACAGTTGCATGCAATGGAAAAGGAAGCTAAATAAATGTGATCTATTTCTAATTGCTCAAGATCAAAACAGTCAATGGTATGTGGACAGTGGGTGCTCAAAACATATGACTGGAGACCAAAGAAATTTTGTATCTTTTGATGATAAGAAATCAAGGAATGTAACATTTGGTAATGATAGAGTAGGGAAAATCAAGGGAAAAGGCACAGTTAGACTGAATAATGGAAGAGGAGAGGCTCAAGATGTATTGTTTGTGGATGGTCTGAAAGCAAATCTGCTAAGTGTTAGTCAAATTTGTGATAAAGGCTGTGAGGTCCTTTTCAAAGCCCAAGATTTTGAAGTACGGTCAATCACCACAAGAAAGACCTTGATCAAAGGTGTTCGAACAGAGAGTAATGTTTATATAGTAGAAGAAGATAAAGAAGCATGCCACATCAGCAAACTTGACGAGTCTTGGTTATGGCATAAAATATTGGGACATTTAAATTTTGACCACATCATCAAACTGAGCAAAATTAAGCTGTCAAAGGTTTTCCTGCAATAAATAAGCCACCAAATACCATATGTAAGTCCTGCCAACTGGGAAAACAAACTCGCACATCATTCAAAGCTAAAGACCAACTATCTACAAGTAATCCTCTTTAGCTTGTACACATGGACCTGTGCGGACCTTCAAGAACAAATGCACCAGGTGGAGAATCACATTTCATGTTGATAATTGATGATTTTTCCATATTAACATGGGTGGCATTTCTCAGATATAAATTCGAAGCATTTGAGAAATTCAAGATATTCAAGGAACTGGCGGAAAATAAAACTGCATGTAAACTAAAATGCATCAAATCAGACAGAGGAGGTGAATTCACAGACAATGATTTTGCAGACCTATGCAATGAATGTGGGATAAAGAAACAGTTTACAGTTGTAGGTACACCTCAACAAAATGGAGTGGCAGAGAGGCAAAACAGGTCGGTACAACAGATTGACAGAGCCATGATGCTAGAAAGGAACATTCCTCGAACCTACTAGGTAGAAGCAGTACACACAGCTGTTCATATTCTCAACAAAGCTCATCTGAGACCAAATTGTGACAAGACTCCATATGAACTGTGGCATGGGAAACCAACATCAGTTAAGCAATTTAGAGTATTCGACAACAAATGTTTCATAAAGAATAATGATGAAAAATTTGGGAAGTATGATGCAAGAGCTGATGAAGGAATATTTTTGGGATATGCATCAAAGAGTAAAGGTTACAGGTGCTACAACAAAAGACTGCATAAAATTGTGGAAATCATTGATGTGAGATTCGATGAAGATCTACCAGACAGAACCAGAAGTACAAACTGTGTAAATCTTCCAGATGATCATGAAGATGAAAATCAAGAAAATCAAGAACATAATAAGACAACAGAAGATACAGAAATAAACTCAAAAGTACCCTCAAGACACACTTAGAAGAACCATCCAGAAGATCAAATCATTGGAGACAAGAGTGCAGGAGTGCAAACCAGAAGACATCTAGCTGAACAGACCGAGGCAGTGTACCTAGCCATGTTGTCACAGATAGAATCGAAGAATTTCGATGAAGCCAACAAAGACAAATATTGGGTAAATGCTATGAACGAAGAATTAGACCAGATTGAGAAGAACAAGACCTGGGAGTTAATGCTAAGACCTATTGGGAAAAATGTCATTGGCACAAAGTGGATATTCAGGAATAAGATGAATGAACAAGGTTAGGTAATCATAAATAAATCCATACTTGTATGTAAGGGATACTCTCAAATTGAAGGACTTACTGTGATGAAAATTTTGCCCCTGTAGCAAGAATGGAAGAAATTAGAATGTTTATGGCTTTTGCATGCTATCATGATTTAAAGGTATATCAAATGGATGTGAAGTCTACCTTCTTAAATGGAGATCTAGAGGAAGAAGTCTACATGGAACAACCTGAAGGATTTTCCTTAACAGATAAACACGACTATGTGTGCAGATTAAATAAATCCCTATATGGTCTCAAACAAGCACCACGTGCATAGTATTCTAGGTTGGACAAGTACTTTCAAAACCAAGGTTTCAAGAAGGGAGGAGTAGACAAAAATCTGTATATAAAGGCTGATGAAAATTAACTCTTAATTGTTGTAGTATATGTATATGACATCATGTTTGGCAGCAACAAGGATGAGATAGTAAAAGGATTTGCAGAAGAGATGAAGTCAGAATTTGAGATGTCTATGATTGGAGAGCTTACCTTCTACCTAGGACTTCAAATTATACAAAAGAACAAAGGCATATTCATTTCACAAGAAAAATACTTAAGAGACATGTTAAAAAGATTTCAAATGGAAGACTGCAAACCTGTGTCAAATCCCATGATCACTGGATGCAAGCTATGTGTTGATGATGGATCCATGGATGTAGATCAAAGAATTTACAGATCTATGATAAGAAGCCTGCTATACCTAATTGCCTCTAGACCAGACATTATGTTGGCAGAAGGACTTGTGGAAAGATATCAAGTAGCACCAAAACAAAATCACTTGCTAGAAATCAAGAGGATATTTAGATACCTACAAGGAACTGCACAGTATGGCCTATGTTATCCAAAAGGAAAATATTTCACATTGACGGCATATACAGAATCAGATTGGGCCAGCTGTGTGGATGACAGGAAAAGCACAAGTGGAGGTGCATTCTATTTGGGAGAAAGTATGGTGGCATGGTTAAGCAAGAAGCAAACATTTGTCTCTCTATCTACAACGAAAGCGGAATACATAGCAGCAGCAGCTTGCTACACACAAGTGATGTGGATGAAACAAAATCTTCAAGACATGAAGGTAAGCATCAATGAGCCTATTTCTATCAAATGTGACAATATAAGTGCAATAATTATATCAAAAAATCCAGTACTTCATTCAAAAACCAAGCACGTCCCACTAAAGTACCACTTCCTTAGAGAACAAGTAGCAGAGAAAATAGTAAAAATGGAATATGTACCAACAAAGGAACAAACAGCAAATATATTCACAAAACCTCTTGCTAGAGAAACATTCGAATATCTAAGAGACAAACTAGGGGTAGTGTTTGCAGATGATACTATCTGATATGATCCCAAAAAAAAACACCAGCAAAGGCTGCAATATCAGGAACAAAAACAGTGCAGTCGACCAATCAGTATCAGACAAGAAGCATCATTCCAGGGGGAGAGCCGCCCATAAAGGTTGTCACAGAAGAGCTAAAGCAGTGGAGCAGTGGTATGGTACAGGTCCTCGAGATCATAGTATTATGGCAGAAGTACATCAAGTGATTATATCTTCAGAAGTCTAGCACTTTTCAGCACTATCCATGCAAATTCAATAATTTTCAAAGTGTTCTCCCAACAACTCCTATAAACTAGTCCACAGAAGCAAGGTATACAAACAGAATGAAGAAGGCCTATACACAAATCAGAGAGAAGTAATGCAAAGAGGGAAACTACACTGGAAATGTGTAACCCTTTGCCATTGATGTCAAAGGGGGAGGAAAAGAAAGCATAAGAAGAAAGGCACTTCTGAAAAGCAAGCAGAGGAAGAAAGACACTTCTCAGAATGAAAGGGGGAGGAAGTCTTGGAGGAAGTGTCAGGGTATAGGTGGATGTGTTGCCATCAATGCCAAAGGGGGATATTGTTGGAAATATTGTCATTGATGGCAAAGGAGCACATAGGAGAAAAGGAAAAACAACAGCATTAGAAGTATAACCTAAAGTAGAGAGAGGTAGAAAAGAGGCATGGAGAAGCTTTAGCATTATTACTTAAGACAAAAGATCAAAGGTAGTTAAGGCAGCAAAGCGGGTCAAGTTGTGAAAGGTAGCAAAGCGGATCAAGTTGTGAAAGGCAGCAAAGGCAACAAAGTGGGTCAAGTCATGAAAGTGGAGAAAGTCATGAACGGGTAAAGTCGGAGTGAAGACACAACGTGGACTATTCAATTTGGGCATAGATCAACAGCGGAGATTAAATCGCAAACCCAGCGGATCATCGCAATCGGCGATTTTTAAGTTTATTTATAAGTCTTCGCAAGATTAAGTTATTTAAGTTGTGATGCGAAGTATGTCACACATCGCATGCGATAAGTTTTAGTGGTGATCGCAGAAAATGCGAAACGTGAAGTGTGGGCGATGATGTGGCAAGCTGACATGGAAGTGACGTGGATATGACATAGCCCCGACCCCACAGATCGCAGTCAAGTTATGATGACATGGGAATGACGTGGCAGTGACATGGCAATGACGTGGCAATGACGTGGCACGATGACATGGACCTGGCACACATACCGCACATCGCAATCGGCAAGTTTATATTTATATGTTAATATTTCGCCAGTTATATAAGTTGCAATGCGAATTATATTGCATACCGCAGAAGATAAAAGGAACCGTTATGATAAAGGTTAAAAAGTGCGACGTTCGATAAGGAGTTCGTTGCGATTTGCGAAATCGCAGAATCGCAAGTAATGCGAAATCTGTAAATTGGTAAAGTTGTGAAGTGCGATAATGGAGCAGACACGATGCAGCTCAGAGTTTAATTCTAAATAATTTAAAGTTCGGGAGTATGGGTTTTCCCTTTGTAAATCACATCGGAGAGCAAAGGAGGCATATAGCATAGAACGATTAAAATGTCGAAATGCGATAGAAAGCAGACGCGATATTGTTCAGAGGTAAATATCATCGTATTTCATGTCCAGGGTTGATGTGTTTTGCATTGTTTTTTTTTTTAATAAAACGATGGAAGCAGAGGTCAACTCAGGTTTAAAATGAAAGGTTGAACACGGCAAGAAAAAGGCTCAGGTAAGTAAAAGGACTCGACCCCTTGCAGAACAGTGTTATGCAGTTGCGGCTATGAGTTGAAACGGATAGTCTGAACGCGGGCAGAAGGTACTCGGGTATAAGTGACCGAACACAGAGAGAAGAGCATGGAACACTGCATGTAAGATATGCAATAGGAAGAGGTTGTGTAAAACTTAAAGGCATGGGTCAAGTCAGGCAAAGACGGTTGTGCAAAACAGTTAGAGATATAACAGCAAGCAGAGAAGACCAAATGAACAGAAATGCAAGAAGAAAAAAGGGCTGAATTGAAATATTGTTGTAACTGTATTTTTAAATTCATTAATTATTTTATGTTCGTTTTGATGCAAAGGCAAGTCTCGAAGGCAAAGAAAAACTCCAATTAATACTGAAATGAGTGTATATATTAATGTAATATCTTGAATATGCTGAGTGAGGAAATGAGTGGGTTGAAGGCAAAGAGTCATGCATGTTCACTTCATATTCCAATATAGAATGCAAACATCCCGGAAGTTATCTCTATAAATGATGTTATTGTAATGAGCATAGATAGGTTAGAGAGTGGAAGAATGAGAGAGAGCAGATAGAGGTGTTGTGCACATCCAGAGCTGATATGAAGAAGATTTGAAGGTTGGAAGGGCAGCAGTGAAGAAGGAGAAAAACAGAGCTGATATCCAGGTAAATCAACATATGATTTCATTGTAGTGTGAGGGACTTGGTGCTTCCATATCAAGTTGCAGCTTGATAGATGTCCAGTTGTAGTTGGTTGAGGTAGGAGCCCTCTGTGGGTTGTAGCCTGGAGAAAATAGATGGGAGTTGGAGCTTCCTTGCAAGTTGTAGCTTGCAGAATTTGAGGTAGTAGCCTCCTGTAGGTTGGAGCCTACAAAAAATCAGTGGTGAGAGGGAGTTGGAGCTTGCCTTTGCATCACAACAATAATAAGATGTGGTTTTCTCCCTTATGGGCTTCCACTTATATATGTTGTCTATGTGCATGATGATTATGTGTTGATGTACTGTATTTAATCTGCTTAAATCTTGTTGCTCACATATTAAGAATGTTTTTTAATTATATATTAAGTTGCTTATGAAATGGAGGTGTAAATAAGTTTAAAGAAAAAAATTAAAAGACCATGAATGTATTAAATTGATTCACCCTCTCCCCCTCCTCAGTCTAACTAAGGGTTCATCATTTTCTAGGCCTTCCACTCCATCAATAATTCATATTGGCTACTTAAATTTAATACGTATCTCTTCAGTCAATAAATTCAATATCTTCCTATAACAACTCCAACTACACTCAACTTCCATAACTTATTTTGGTGATCCTTGAGATGTACACCTAACAATTATTTCTTGTTTTATTCATTTAATTTACAATCTCAACTTCTTATAAATTGTAAATTAAACATACATTTGTAAACCTCCAACATATTGATTGGAAAATTGCTTGATTTGCACACAGTTCCATATATTTCTGTTAACTTAAGAAACCTTCAACAAACTTCCTTCTTTACTTGCTTTCACTTAGAAGAGTTTCCAATTTCATTTGAAAATTTAATACGATAAATTTACATAGATCAATATAACATTTAATATCAAATTGATTAAAAAATTATTTTTTTAATGAATAAGTGCTACATAGTAACTTATCCCTACCCTTAATTAAAAAATAATAAAACTATTTGATCACTATTTCTATATATTAAAAGAGTTACTTATTAATATATCTTCTTATTAAAAAAATATTTTAATTTATATTAATATATATCTATAAATGATATCATAATATTGATTGCACAATTATTAAAATTATACACATTTATAAAATTATATATATAACTTTATGCATATATTATATATTAACTCATTTAATAATTTAACTTTAACATAGTTGAATAAAAAAGATATGCTCATATTGTGATGTGAAAATTTATTTATTCCATGTGGACCTAGTAACCATTATCACAAGTGATGCCCATCCATATTGATTGAATTACAGTAGTTATTATAAGTATTACATAAAAATATGCATTTTCATTATCTTTATTGTTCACTAATATCACCATATGGTGCTCGAAAAATACTTCGAGTGTTCAGTTTATAGAATATTTTTGTGAATGCAAAATAAATTGAAAGATTGTAGCGGAAAGAATGATTAATAGCATGGATTGTACAATAGAGGATTTTTTATTGATATGAATTTTAATAATCACTATTGATATTTGATGAGTTGAATCTTTCATAAAAGAAGCGTATAACAGAGGATTTGTATTGATATAAATTTTATTTTTTAATAATTATTATTGATTTTGATTAGTTTATTGAAATAATTTGATTTAATTAAGTTTAAGAAAAAATGAGTTCATGGGTTTTGGTTCGACAGTGAAAGGTGCATTGTTAAAGTATTCTATGCTATAAGTCATTGGTTCTAATTCTCTCGTGGGTGTCGACTTACTAAAAAAAAAATTAAAAAATGATAAAAATTTAAACGATTCAAGCATCGTCTTTCTATATTTAAATGATATGGGTCTTCCTATGTTTAAATGATATGGGGAAGCCCAATGAAATTTTTATTGATATAAATTTTAATTTTTAATAATAATTCTATATTTAAATGATATGGGGAAGCCCAATGAGATTTTTATTGATATAAATTTTAATTTTTAATAATAATTATTGGTGTTGATTATTTTATTGAAATTAATTTGATTTAACTAAGTTTAGGAGAAAATGATAAAAATTTAAATGATTCAAGCTAGCGTAGCTTTTCATATTTAAATGAGACGTGACTGCATTTATTATTCACAATCTTACTTATGAGTTAGATGTATTGCGGGGGCAAGGTAGGAAATATATTTAATGTAATATTAATATTATTATGTTATATTTTTTAACAGTGAATCAGTGTGTGTGTCATTGTGTGCAATGAATAGACCAAAACTATACACATTGCTAATTTGTACGCAAGCATTTATTGTTTACTATACTTCTTCGGATAAAGAGGTCGAATACAACTCACTTACTAGTCATATGTATTGTGTGGGTAAGGTAGGCAGTAATAATACTCTCGAAGTATAATACTCTTTATATTTTGTTGGATTGTGTGACAAATTAATGGGTGGATGGTACACTACATTTGACACCGATTACAATGGATTTAAGGTTGCAGAATACCAAGCTCTGTCAAACATTTATGCCCAAAGACAAATGCCATAAATTCCCAGCCTACAACATTTTACTAGTGATGTGGCCCCTATACTCTTGTTATCATTGCAAAATAAGGCACAAACCAATCAGACCAATCAGGTTGAATATCAATAAATTAAATTATTGTTAAAAAATAATAAATTTCAATTTGCAAAAAAAAATTGTCAAACCCAAACTAATATGGGTTTTACCAAAAAAAACTCAATGTGTTATTTACCTGCCTGCAACAGGAATAATAAATGATACTCTTAATTTTGACAATAGTTGTATTACAATTGGGTGGTTGTTAAGTGAGCATAGATTTTCATTACCTTTTTATAAAAATACAATATCAAGCTTACTATCCATGCCAGGATAAGCAATATGTGGTTTGATACAATAGCAAGCTTACTATCGATGCCAAGATAAGTAATATGGGTTTGATTGCTCTTAAGGGGTATTTCAAGTGGTTGGGATTCATTGTGATAATTTCGTCCACCTAGGTTCAAATCCTGGCTAGCTTTGCTCTATATGATTTAGGGCTAGCATATCACATTAAAAGATGCTCAAACTCGAGTTGACATGTGCCCTTTTTAGAAGATATATATATATATATATAACAATGTTAGCTATAATAGCCTTGAGGATTAGTTCAATTGGTTAAGTTCTTATTCTCAAAAGCACCTCGCTAATGGGAGGTCACAAGGTCAATTATCCTTGATGCCCTTGGAGTTAGGCTTTGTTAATAAGTCAACCGAATATAATCCCTTTGAGTGAATCCTTGGGAAAAAAAAACTTAACTATAATATATATACCTTTAAGTGGATCCTTGGGAAAATAAATCTTAACTATATATGTGTTTTTGTTAATTATAATTAAAAAAATTATAAAACATCAATAATCTCACTCTATCTATGTGCTAACTAAATTTCTTATTAAATATAAAAAATAACATAAAAATATTTCAATACTATTCTTAACCATAAATAAACAATATACATTTTTTAAAACATTTTATTAATCTACAAACCTTTTATTTTTTTTAAACAAATCTTTAAAATACAATAATCCGTGTTTCACTATATCAATCAATTAAAAAAGAGAAGCAAAAAAAAAAACCAACAAACAACGCTACCCTGCACCATTACATTTTTCAGTTATAAATATTCAATTTATTTTACTTCTTAAAGGTTTATTTAAATACATCAATTTTATGTCACCACCTTCTACTACTTTTTACATATATACAACTAAACTAAAATAAAATTAATGTCATTTTCAACCCAATTTCACAATAAGTGAAGTCGAAGCATGTGGGTACCACCATTTTTGCCCAAAAAGTAAGCATTGGTTATCCATTTGCAATAAAGTTGTTTAAAAAATGTTAGAAGCATAAAATCTGATTGGACGCACTAATTAGAAGCATAAAATCTGATTGGACACACTTATGATACTCTAGAAATGTATCAATTTATCAAAGTGATGCAATAAATGTTGTATGGTGGTTTTATTTTTATTTAAAATCTGATTGGACACACTAATGATACTCTAGAAATGTATCAATTTATCAAAGTGATGCAATAAATGTTGTATGGTGGTTTTATTTTTATTTTTATTATTTCAGATTATTTGTTTAGGTGAGGCATTCTAATTAGTGATGGACGTGTGAGCAAAGACGTTGGTCCTTGAGGTATTGGGTTCAAATTTTCTCGGTGAACAATGTAAATAATGTATTTATATGTAATATGGTATTATTTTACAAAATAAAAATCATTTTAGATTATTTAATCATTAAAAGATGTTATCAAAAAGTAAAACAATTACTTTTATATTATACTTACAAATCAGATATGATAATTAATAAAATATAAATTTTATTTATAATACTAATTTATGATTTTTTGAAATATATTAATATATATTTGTCTTAATTTTGGTTTTGATAAATATTAAAAAGGATTAAATTTTTTAATATGTAATTTTTTTCTTAAAGTAAAACTTGAGAAAAAAGAGATTTTATTCTTCTTAATGTTTAATAGATATGGAGTTAAGATGAATCTATACTAATTCTTAATAATACTATTATAATTATATAAATTTCACATCTCTATATATAGAAATATTCATATTTTAATTTTTTTTAAACCTTAAAAATACTTATAATTACATACATATATGTGTTTGGTATTTTTATTTCACATGTTTTGTAGTTTTGTAATTTAATTCTTTAGTGTGACATGCCTAATATTGATTATGTGTGTGTGTGTGTGTGTGTGAATAATTTATTGTAAGTATTAAGTTTTTATTTGTGAATGGATCTGATGGATCGATTCTCTCATCTCCTCAATCTTTTTATCGATGGTGTTGAATGGATTGCCACTGCACTCTTCTTAGCGTCTTGGGGAATTTTCCAACGGTACCCCCTCTCCCCCTTTCTTTTTATTTTGGAAGTAAAAGGCCTTGGCAGAGCACTTAAAGTAGTCATTTCAGAAGGAAAAATCAAGGGCCTTCATATATTTCAAGATATATTATCTATATCGCACCAACAATTTGTGGATTACATCATGTGCATGCGTATAACAACAATTCAAAAACATAAATAAATATTATAAGTATTGAAACACTTATCCCTTGCTTCATGTATGGAGATTAACAAGACTAAATCTCAAATCTTCCTTTTTAACACTCCAATGGTTGCGCAAAATCATATAGCTAGAACTATGGGGTTCTAAATCAGTAAGTTTCCCACAAAGTATCTAGGATCCCCACTTACAGATAACTCTCTCAAACAAATCTTCTTAGGATATTCATCAATAAATTTAGTATGAAAATGGTTGGTTGGACCTTTCGTTCTCTCAATATAACATGCATACTAGTCCTACCTCGATCGGTCCTCAAGCTCTATCGATCTATATTTTTCTACAATTATGGCACCCTCTTCCATCCTCGGCTCAATTTTCAACATGCAATGTTCCTTTCTCTAGGGGAGAACTCAAGAAAAATTGGTCTTAGCCACATGGGCTAAGCTATGTAAACCCAAACTCAGAGGGGGACTTGGTTTGAGAGACCCATCAATATGGCCATGGTGTTATGCACCAAAATCTAGTGGCACTGGTTGTAGGAGGGACAAGATATTTGGAAGCACATCGGGCTCCAAAAATATACAAAACAAATCCCAATGCAATTTCTCATTCACACTCCCTTCAAACAAATGGGCCCCTCCATATGGAACCTGGAAAAATATGGTATGTATATAATTCAACAAAATTGCTTCTCAAAGATTCAATATGGAAAATCGACCCTATTTTGAGATGACTCATGGAAGCCACTGCCCAAAATTCAAGAAAAAAATGAATTATATCTACTCCGCTTCACCATGCAGTCACAAGGTATGCTTGAATTCAAATACTACTAATAACATCAACACCCCTCCTCTAACTAGCGACAATGGCTGGAACCAATAGAGTGGCATCCAAAACCTAATGAAGCAATTTGGCTAAATTATGGGAGAATCTGCAAGAATGTCACATCCTAATCTCCACTCAAGAAAGAAAAATTCAGATGGGGATATGATTCTAGTGGAGCATTATCAACTAAATAGGCCTACAATTGGAAGCCAAGATCAAGAATTTACCCAAGGCCCCCATATGAAGCAACATTTGAAAGAGGAAACTATGGCCAAAAGTCTTAATTTTTCTCTGGCTCATTGTACATGGAAAGACAACGAATTGGGATAACATCAAAAAATGCAATTTTATGGCCCCTCAAGATGTCAACTATGTAAAATTGACTCAAAAAATTTGGAGCACCTCTTCAACAGCTACTTGTACACCTGCGATCTATGGAAAGCCCTTGAAAACAACATGAAACATTTTGATCAAGACACCTCAAGAATCCCTCAAACTATTGAAAAATGGAGAAAACAATTTTTCAATAATCGCATTCTAAATAGTATTTGGGTCTTCTTGTCATGCTTCCTTTTATGGGAAATTTGGAAAGAAAGGAACCGTTGTATATTAAAAAATAACTCCCTCTCTTTGGACCAACTATGACTTCTCATTAGGTGTAGCATTCAAGAAACAATAGTAGCAAAAAAATTGGAAAATTAGGACTGGTAGGCCATAGGATCAGAAGTGCTCATACCATAGATCTCGCAACTACACCCTGGAACTCCCATGCTCCCCATAGGTATTCCCAACTCCATATATACTCTTGTAGTCTAGACACCTACCCCCCCAAAACTTCTTAAAGCTCAACTTTGGAGTGTTTAAGGGAAACCCAGACCTGACACAACGTGGGGGTATCTACAAGGGTCATTCAAGTACTCCCCTCTATCTCTACTCAAGATATATGGGGTACAATAACAAAAATATTGTCGAGCTAAAAGCTCTGGAAGATGGATTAGGAATAGCAACAACATAGGGCTATACCAAGCTGATAGTTCAAGGAAACTCAAAGCTCATTAGTTCCATGACCGATAAAATCCTCAATGGATCCCCTCTGTCAAAGGTGTCCTAAAGCTAGCGACTAGAAATTATATTCCATTGTAGAGAAGGAGTTCGAATTTCCCACAGTGGTATGTGAAAGTCTACTCCATAAAGTGGCCTCCCTAATCATGATCATCCCTTCTCAAATTCGTCAAAACAAAAATAAAATCACATATAAGCTAGATAACAAGGTATGCTATGATAAAACTTGCTCACTCTCATCCCACTGGAACTCCCTCCCCAACTCTTCCTTCAAGCAAGAATGTCAACTCATAATACGGCAAGACTCACACTCCCCAAATGGGGTGATCATGCAAGAAAAAAGGTGGGTCAGGGGGGTGTTATTGTCGTCTCACTATCATATGTGTCAGTGGGATGTCGTAACATGCCTCAAGTATACAATTAATCCATGAAGCATACATGGGAAGCTTCCATAATCCACCAATCAGAGGGATTGTTTGGCATTCATTACAATCTTGTCCCAATTGCAAGATGGGAGAATCTAACAGGTTCTTGGTGGGATTATACAATTAATGGTACTATTCTCATGGGTCAGCAAGGTTGTCACAATCTCTTCACCCACTTGGAATTCATTAACCTTCATTCAATGGGAATTTCATCATGGTTACGATCCTCAGGGAGGAAACCAGCTAATTTAGATTGTTTCATGGTGGAGAATGGTGATATCACTCCTAATAAATGTATTTGTTTCACATTCGTACTAAGATCTCCAAGATAGGAATTCAACATCCTCGTTCCATCCTGGTTCAATGCATATTTAATTTGAACTGGAAAATTCTTGTCATAAATATAGGCAAGAAAATACAGTCGACGTCCTCTCTCAACACATTTTTATTTTCACGATTCCATGTCTCTATTTATGGAAGGCACTGTCAGCCAACAAACAAATTCAATTTTTTGTGGCCTTCTAGGCAAACCACCTCGAGATATAAGCTACGTAAAGTGGCCTAAGTATGCAATGATTTTCCTCGTTTTCATTTTTAACATTATATTTACTCCAAACATTATTGTTAAAGCTACTACAGATAATATGCTCACCATTTCTGCACATAAAGTGTACTATATTTTGGGGATGACATGTTTCCCACCATAAACCTAGGGTCTCTCGCTCATATCATTTCTCTCTTCTCCTTCTGGTCTCCAACTATCCCAAGGAAACGAGCTAGAGTGCGTCTCTCGTTCATATCCTTTCTCTCTTCTCCTTCTGGTCTCCAACTATCCCAAGGAAATGAGCTAGAGTGCATTGGGGTGTTTCCTACTATCAAGAAAGAGGTTTCTCTAGAGCTAAGACTTGAGTTGAAAGCTTGGCCACACATTACAAAGATATGACCCCCCCTGTTGATTTTTCAAGTGAAGTATATACAAGAACAAATTTCTCGAATACTGATTATGTCTGATGATGTAGATCTTCTTTTAACAATTCCAGTTTATCATGAAGTAATTACACTTCATAATTTCAACCATAAAAGCATAAAGATAGTAGAGATCAAAATGGACATAGAGAACACAAGATTTACCTTGGGAAAACCTACTTGGGGGGGAAACCAACAACATTTTCCTTAGATAAATTCTTCAGTTCAACAAGAGATAAATCTAATGCATTTAATAAACTATGAGGTCAAACCTATACAAGCAACCCTCTTGTCAAGTCAAATCAAGTCAAACTTTATGCTTTGCAACTTTAGCCATTTCTAATCTACCTAGGTTGAATTTCGTCCTCCTTGAATATGCCCAAAAACTCACCCTGCCCAAAATTTCATCTTTCCCAGAATATGTCGCCCAGTATGCCGAAAAATTCACACGTGCAAAGTCAAGAGAGAGCGATAGATGCTAGAGATGAATTCATCTTTCTTGTCCTTCTTTGTCCTTCCTCCCTTCGTTTGAATACCCATAAAGTGTCTTTCTTGTGTGAGGTCGAATGGTGTCTTGTGGAGGAGGTTGAATGCCCTTTATATAGAATCATGCCTTTTCAAATGGGTGTGTCGCTTCATTAGGGCCAACTTGACTTGAGGGAGGGCCGACTTGACTAGTTTGGAGCCAAAAATTTGAAATTAAAATTTAGAAAAGTTCTCTTTTAAATCCAAAATGAAGAACATGTCTTATAATAATTATGTTGAAATTTGCAACTAGAAACAGTGATATTGGCATCCAAAAACAACATGAAAATGCACACACACTAGAGTGGGATCACAAGTTACACAATGATGGATCCCAGCGACACATTAGTATGCAACCAATTTTTAAATAAACTGCAAAATTAATTGTAATCTTATCTTATAACAACTTGTAATAGTTAACTAAGTGTGATAGAATTAGTTAGCTCAAGAATTTCGAGTTGAGGGTCAAAAGATAGGCATGTAGAGTGATTCTATTATTAAGAGGGTACAGTTTCTATTGTAGCACTAGTGTGGTGTGAGTGGGATCAGTTAACTCACATTAATTGAGTTAAAATCAGTTTAACTAGTTCTAACTGATTGATGAGCTAATGGAAGATCAAGTGAATTGAAATAGATTTAATTCACCAGTAGTGATCTACCAAGTAACTGATAATTCACTATTTATAGTTGCATGAATGTTAATTCTGGTGGAGACCCAGTTGAGACAAAGGTTCAAGGCAAGTAAACTATTAGTTGTATTTTTAGAAAACTGCCCAGATGCAGTTATAAAACCATTGGAAGCCCATGATGAATTTTGAAATCAAGGAAGGTTGAATTTCCTATTTAAAAGGTGTTTAAATCTCTAGGGATTTTGCAAGCAGGGTAGGCTAATAATTGGCTATGTGTTTGTCCAATTTTGCATAGATCAGTGTGAATCAATTGGTAGAGTATATGAGGTTGTGGTGATCACAAATACATTGTATTGTTTCATGATTCTTTGGTTGATTATACAATAAAGATGGAGGGGTTTTGAGCAGTTTCTTTCCCCAGGAATATCTCGTGTTGTGTATTGATTTAATTATTTCTCTTACTTTCATGTGATTGAGCGATCATGATTCATATTCCGCAGATTTTGTAAAAGGATTCAGTATCATGCTTTATTACATTGAATGATCGGATTGAGTCCATTGATATAATTTCTACATGGTATTATAGTTGTGTTAGAGATTTTCTACATGGTATCAGAGCGCCAGGAATAACAATAGTGGAGAATAAATTGAGTTTGTGTTGAACAATATTCAAATTTGCATATACTTTCTTTGGAGCTAGAAGCGGATCAAGATGTCTTTCAATGGCTTGAGACTCAAATATGCACTGGAGGGAAATTCGAATTATATTACATGGAAGGACGGGGTGGAGGCAGTGTTGGAGGACAATGGGTTGAAGTAATTCATAAATAATGATATTCCCAAGCCCGTAGTAGAATATTCCCAACTACATGATGCATGGCAGAAGAAGGTATCAAAGGCGAGGAGGATCTTGTTAGAGGGAGTTCGAGATCATATTGTCTCGAGTCTCCACGGAAAGGAAACTCCATATGCTATGTGGAAGGGCTTAACAGATATGTTTCAAAGCAGCAGTGACCACAGAAAATTGGCACTCAATGACAAGCTCAAGAAAATCGAAATGGAGAAGGGCGACAAAATCCAGAAATACTTGACCAAGTTCACTCAATGTCGAGATGATCCTGGAAGTGTTGGGATTACTGTAGATGATGATGACTTGGTGAGTCTAGCACTTCTAGGACTTCCCAAGAGATGGCATAGTTACCAGGACTTTGTGAATGGAAGGGATAAGTTACCATATTGGGAGCGACTATGGTCGGATTTAGTACAAGAAGAGTTTCAGCGGAATACAAGGGATGGATCCTCATCCAAGACTGGTGATGAGGAAAATTGTGCCTTGGATGGTAAGGAAAATAAGGGGAAGGGGGAGGAGTCCCATTCCAAATCTAAGACCAGCAAAGAAGGAAAGAAGCATGACATGTCAAAGGTGAAATGTTTTCACTGTCATGATCATGGACACTATGCCACAAATTGTCCGCAAAATAAGAACAACAAAAATAAGGCTCCAAGAGCTACAACGGGTGAAGCTTTGGCCTCACAGTTTGAGTTAGACTTCTCTCTCATCGCATGCATGGCGTCAACTATGATGGGATCTATGTGGTACTTGGATAATAGAGCATCTTTCCACATGAAGGGAAACAAAGAACTCTTTAATAGCTTGGAGGAGAAGGATCTTCATATGAACATCGAGATGGGTGATTACGGGAGGTATAGCGCTATCGAGATTGGTACAGTTACTTTCCAGAGACAGTCAGCTAAACCTTTCATATTAAAATATGTCGTGCATGTACCAGGCTTGAAAAATAATTTAGTTTTAGTTGCTATGTTGGAGGATCTTGGATATGATGTGGTTTTCAGTGAAGGAAAGGCATTCCTCCATCACAAAGCCATAACACAAGTAAAGAAGATTGGGGTTCATGTGAAGAACCTCTACAAACTTGATGTAGACGGTTGCGCAGCATTGAGCAGTAAAGCAGTGAAGGTAGTGAGTCAGGATATGGGTGAGTTATGGCACAAGAGGTTGGGCCATCTACAGCACATTGCTTTGAGGATCATGCAACAAATTTCTACAAGTCTTCCAAAGGGTACTCTTGCACAGATAGACACATGCAAGGGATGTACCATGGGGAAGTATGAGAAAGCCATGCAATTGTCCCTTGAGAGGGAGCTTGACTTGCATGCAGATGAGGAACTCTTATTTCCAAAGGATGAACCTCAGGATGTGGAGTAGCCACAAGAAGAGGATCATGGAGTGGAAAAAACCACTCATGCAGAGCCATCCACCAGAAATGGTAGGAAGTGCACCAGAGAGGCTGACATATTTATGCTAGATGCAACAGAGCATGTAGGTGAAACTACATCACAACGTAGACAAATAAGGTCTCCAGGAAAGTACACTAGATACATGGCTCTTATGAGCGATTTCATTGTGACAGAACCATCCTCTTTTGAGGAAGCAGTGTAGCAGCCAACATGGGTCGATGCCATGGTTGAGGAGTATGGCTCCATTATCAGAAACAATGCATGGGAAGTGGTTCCAAGATCAGTGGGGAAGTCAATGGTTGGATCCAGGTGGATCTACAAGGTGACTCAAGCATATACTTCCGAGAGGGGGGAATTTCAAGCCAGAAGGGCAAAGGGAGTACATGCAGCTATACCTCCCGGTGTGAGGTGGGGCAATGTGCAAAATTAATCCCAAGAATAAATTTGGGCAGGGTCCATTGAGATGTTGCGTCCCATGGATCGAAACTGGCTATGAGGAGCCCATAGTATAGAAATAGCAAGAAGGATTAGTTAGATTGATGCAATCAGATGTCAGGAGGACAAAAATCATAGTGACAGGTGTCGGATACTGGAGTGCAGATCAGAGTTGGCAGCAGTGCAAAGTGCATGGATGCAGATGTCAGCAGCGAAAAGAGTCTAGTAGACATGTGCAGTTAGAAGACTCTAATGACAGATGCATTATACTGATTGAGTTGTTTGGAGGCTATTCATTTTTAGGAGAGTTGCATGTGTGAACCACACTAGAGAAGTGTTGCATGCAGAACATTCCAAAGGTACTTGATCAGGACATATTGATTAGGCATTTCTTGTTGAGAGGGAGTGTTGAAATTTGCAACAAGAAACAATGAAATTGGCGTCCAGAAACAACATGAAAATGCACACACACTAGTGTGGGATCACAGGTCACACAGTGATGGATCTAGCGACACATTAGTGTGCAACCAATTTTTAAATAAATTGGAAAATTAATTGTAATATTATCTCATAAAAACTTGTAATAGTTAACTAGGCATGATAGAATTATTTAGCTCAATAATTTCGAGTTGAGGGTCAAATAATAGGCATGTAGAGTGATTCTATTATAAACAGGGTCCAGTTGCAGTTGTAGCACTAGTGTGGTGTGAGTGGGATCAGTTAACTCACATTAATTGAGTTAAAATCAGTTTAACTAGTTCTAACTAATTGATGAGCTAGTGGAAGATCAAGTGAATTAAAATAGATTTAATTCACCCGTATTGATCTACCAAGTAACTGATGATTCGCTATTTATAGTTGCATGCATTCTAATTCTGGTGGAGACGGAGTTGAGACAAATGTTCAAGGCAAGTAAACTATCAGTTGTATTTTTAGCAAACTGCCCAGATGCAGTTATAAAACCATGGGAAGACCATGATGAATTTTGCAAACAAGGATGGCTTAATTTCCTATTTAATAGGGGTTTAATTCTCTAGGGATTGCGTAAGCAAGGTTGGATGAGGGTAGACTGATATTTGGCTATGTGTTTGTCCAATTTTGCCTAGAACAGTGAGAAGCAATTGGTAGAGTGTATGAGGTTGTGGTGATAAAAAATACATTGTATTTTTTCATGATTTGTTGGTTGATTATACAATAAAGAAGGAGGGGTTTTGAGCAGTTTCTTTCCCCGGGAATATCTGGTGTTGTGTATTGATTTAATTCTTTCTCTTTCTTGCATGTGATTGAGCGATCGTAATTTACATTCCACATATTTTGTCGAAGGATTCAGTATCTTGATTTAGTACATTGCTTGATCGGATTGAGTCCATTGATATAATTTATACATGGTATTATAGTTGTGTTAGAGATTTTCTACAAATTCTTTCAAGGGATAATCAATGAAAATTACATGAAATACATGTCTTATAATTAAATAATATATTACAAGGTCTAAAATATAAATTATGAAGACCGACCATTGCTACAAATTTCAACACTCCCTCTTAGCGAGGGAGGTATTCATAATGAATAAACATATGTTCTTCATGTTGACAAATTCCTCTAAGGTTATAACAAATCATTGATAGTATCAATATCATTCAACTACCATAATTTAGGCCAAATAACTTTGGCACATGGTAGATCAACAACATCAACGTACTATCATAATTATGGTCGGTACCTTTGACTTATGATGTATCCTCACCATAATCCTGGTTGGTACTCTCAACACATGGTACATCACTAGCATCAACTATTCATCATAATTATGGTCCATCTAACACATGGTATACAAACTACTCTTGGCTCACCATAATTACAGTCAATATATTTAATTGGTCCGGATCTTCAGGGGAGGCCCCCAAGATCTAAAAATTTGAAATGGATCTGACAAGATCTGCAAAATTATAATGCAAGAAAAAAGAGAGAAAACACAGCAAATAAAACCACAAAGAAACTTGTTTTATTAAAGCAGAGAATAACTATAGAAGCTACATTGTGGTGGACAATTTGTCCTTTTACAAGATGTGACTTGTTACTTATAACATTTTTTAGTTACAATACCACAGGTAAATTCCATGGGTGGGAAAATACCATGGATGAATGAATACCATGGGCAGACGTCACTTACAATACCATGGGTGGATGTCATTTACAATACCATGGGTAAATTCCATGTGTGGATGAATACCATGGGTGGATGCATACCATGGGTTAATGAATACCATGGATAGATGTCACTTACAATAACATGGGCAGATAAATACTATGAGTCTAGGCCACTTTCCATTCGGATCATTCCTCCCTCTTTAAGAAGAAATGGTCCCCATTGCATGAAGTTCCCTCCTAAGAAGCCTTTGTTGAATATGAAGAGCCACTGAAGATAAGGGTTTTGTGTGGTTAACCAATAACCGTGACGAACAAATATCTGAGGATAGAGATACTCTGTAATGCTTATGACCAACTATGATATTGATAGTGTGCGGCCTAGAAAATGGATTTCGATGAAGTGTGGGTTTGTGGATGACCCACTACCATGAGAAACAAATATCCGAGGATAGAGATACCTTTTAATTCTTGTGACCAACTGTGATGCTAACAGTGTGTGGCCTAGCAAATGGACTTCGATGAGAAATATTTTGTACATTTGACCCATAACCGTGATGATGACTATTGATGAAGTAGCAGGGGCCTACATAGCCTAGGGTGGGAGGCCACGTATCCAACGAACCCAATCCAAATGCTGCTATTTTGAAATTGATGAATTTGAAGAAAGTGCCTACTAAAGTGGGGTGAAACGGAACGTCTCCAAAGGGAACCTGCTCTAAATGTTGCTCCAGATTTAAAATGGGCATAACTCGATCAATATAACTCAGAATATTTATTATAACCTATTTTTGGAAATATAATGATCATTATGCATCTTCTTATGTGGTTTAAATCAATATTTGGAGACTTTTGAAACTCAACTTCGCACTGCAACTGTCTCGCCGTCACAAAATTTCTGAAAAAAATAAATAAATAAATAAAAATAAAAATTGATTTTAAATTAGCGATAACTCCGTCATCTGGACTCTGATTCGACCGAATTTTTTTTTTTGAAACATGGTGATTTTTCAACGGGACCTCAGATCTATAATAATTTTTCTGAAATTTTGTACTAAAAACTACAAAAAATGACAAGAGAGCCACCATCCACGAAATGTGGTCAGAAAAATTTCGTCAACATCGTTGATTTTAAATCAACGATATCTCCCTCATTCGAACGCCGATTAGACTCTTTTTTTTTTTGAAATTGGCTATTTTTTCACAAGGAACCCAGATATTTGATTTATTTCTGAAAATTTTGTACTAATATTTTCATATACCCTCTATAAACTCGTTGTCCAAAAAATTCCTGCAAAAAAATGAAAAAAAAAACAAAAATTCTTCTCGCTTTGACCAGGAAAGTGCTTCGTGGAGGTCGTGGAACTTGCATGGAGTTTTTTGAGTATGGATGCATAACGTTGAAACTGAAATATGCTTCAAACCCTCATTCCCATGGATTCATAACCTAAATATGATACCACATATATGAATCTTAGGGGGAGGCCCCCAAGATCTGAAAATTTGAAATGCTAGAAAATAGAGAGAACGCACCATAAAAAACCACAAAGAAATTTTTTATTAAAATAGGGAATAACTATAAAAACTACATTTTGGTAGACAATCTGTCCTTTTACAATATGTGACTTGTTACTTATAACATTTTTTAGTTACAATACCACAAGTAAATTCCATGGGTGGGTAAATACCATGGGTGAATAAATACTATGGGTGAATGAATACCATGGGAAGATGTCACTTACAATACCGTGGGTGATGAATACCATGGGTGGATGTAATTTACAATACCATGGGTAAATTCCATGTGTGGATGAATACCATGGGTGGATACATACCATGGGTTAATGAATACATGGATAGATGTCACTTACAATACCATGGGCGGATAAATACCATGGGTGTAGGCCACTTTCCATTCGGATCATTAGCACATGGTGAATCTACAAAGGCCACAATCTACCCGAGTAATTATATGCATGATGCTAAACTATCTTGATGCTCAAAGGCCACAGTCTATCTGAGTAATTCTAGGCCTCTAGGACTATTCTTCCTAATTTTGGTCATAATACTTGACACGGGAAGAATTATTGCCCTACAATGGACCATTCTCCCTAATTATGGTCATATATGACATAGGGAGAATGTTTGTTCTTGATGTTATCTCATCAATACTCCCTCTCAATTAGAGAAGCATTCTCAAAAAGTCAAATATTGTTTGTGAAGTATACAAAATTTTCTCTAGATAAAGGTTTTGTAAGAATATCAACAATCTCCTCATCAGTAGAAACATACTGGAACTTCATTGCTCCCTTCTCCACCATGTCACAGATGAAGTGGTACTTGATCTTGAGTGATTTGACCTATCATGGAAAGTTGGATTCTTTATCAGCTTCACATAGATTTTATTATCAAAATATATTACAGTTGGATCAAGCACATGGTAAAATACTCCTGTGACTCACTTATGAAGCCATACTTCTTCAAAGCTCACTAAAATGGCTACAATATACTCTACCTTGACAGTGTTGAGTGCGACAGATTCCTGCTTCCTACTCATCCACAAAATCATAGCGAAGCCCAAACTTAAGCAACCTCTAGATGTACTCTTTTTGTCTTCGACACTCCCTGACAAATCTGCATCTGTATAACCCTGCATTTGTATATCACTATTTGAGACATATCTCAAACCATAACCAACATTGCCATGTAAATATCTCAATACATGTTTTTTTGCAATCCAATGATTATGTCTTGGTTCCACTTGGAACTGGCTTAGAGTATTTACTACAAATAAAATTTCTAATCTGGTATTAACCAAATGCATCAGTGAGCCAACCAACTTCCAGTAAATGGATGGATATATCAAATCTTACTCAGTGTCTCTCAACTTTCTCGAATTCGTCGCCATGGGAGTTGCCATAGATTTACAATTCATCGTTCCAAACTTATGTGGGATCTTGATAATATCTTTGCCTTCACTAAGGAATATTTTGTCGGGATTTTACCATTCTTCTAACCATAAATAATAGTGCATCAACCCAATATCCTTCATATATAATTCATAAGCTAACTCCCTCTTACTTCGAATAATGAGATGTTGCACACTTGTCAGAAATAAGCTGTCAACTTTCAATAATAGAATCACAGGTTCATTCTTCTCGACCTTGAAATACTAGTTTGGATAAACATCACTTTTGGAGAACCCAAGTCTTTTCAAGTAATTGTTAATTCGAGAATACCAGACTCTAGGTTCTTGCTTAAGTCCATTCAAGGCTTTTTTCAATCTGTAGACATGAGACTCTCTTCCATGAACCTCAAAACCTTGAGGTTATTATTTGTAAACTTATTCCTCGATCACACCATTGAGGAGAGAAATATTTACATCCATCTGATGTAAATTACATCCCATATAAGAAGAAATATAATTAATAGATCTAATGGTAGTGTACTTGGAAACTGGAGAAAAAGTATCATCGTAGTGTTCTTCCTCTTTCTGGGAGAACCCTCTAGCCACAAGTCTCACCTTGTATTTATCAATGTTACCATCTACTACATGCTTGATCTTGTATACCCATTTGGAGGTGACCACAGACTTCCCTTCAAGCCTTGGCACAATTTCCCTTACATCATTCTTCAGGATTAAATGGTATTATTCTAGCATCAGAACCTTCCAAACTTGTTGGCTAGCTTCTTCTTCAAAGGTGGAAGGTTCAAAATAAATAAGACTAGTCATTAATGTAGCATAACTATAATACTTATTTGGTCTCTTTCTTTCCTTAAAGGTGCCACGTGGTGTTGCATGTCCTTTTGCTTCTAGCAAGGTATATCTAAGCCGAGTTGGCCTCTCCTTGATCTCATAAAAAAAAATTGGATCCATTGGTTATATAGGTTCTTCAAGCTCTTATTTATGATCTATAAGATTTTATGAAGAATTGGATGGACTATAACCTTCTTCCATGGGAGTTTCATGTTTTGTTTCCTCATCAACATCTATTGGAACTTATTTAGATTTCCAATAGGAAAAATTCTCATCGAAAGTCACATCCTTGCTAAATTCAACCTATATTTTTCTTGGATCATGGATTCTATAATCCTTTGATGACTCATTGTATCCCATGAATTTTCCTTTCTTTCCTAAAGGATCTAGATTCTTCCTCTTAGCTTTGGGTACATGAACATAAATTGGACAACCAAATATTCTCAAATGACCAACCTGAGGTTTATGTCCGTAAACACTTCTTTAGGAGTCTTGTCTTCCAAAATTCGATGAGTACTTCTATTTTGAATATAAACAACTATCATCAATGCTTCACTATGTAGAAACATAATCAAGTCTTTATCATGCATCATTTCCTTAACGAATTCTTCAATGGTTCTATTGCTGAAGAAGAATCTAGATTTTCCACAGTGTCAAAGAATATATGTCGACGTTTCGAATCTCCATGGAGTTCCATCTTCAGGACGATTGAATGAAGAAATGAAAGGAGGACTTAGGTCAAATTTATAGAGAGGAAATTTTAAAAAGAGTCGACAATCATTAATATCTAGGAAATAATTAATTTATTTTTATTATTTTTTTATTTAGATCAAATTAATAAAAATAATTAATTTATTAATTAATTCCTTACATTGAATAAATTCAATTAATAATGATATATGTATAATAATATCTAATAATAAAATAATACTATTTTTATTATTTATTTTAGAATTTTTTAATAATTATTTTATGTTTAAATTTTTAATTTTTAATTCCTATGCCTTTATTTTAATATTGATTAGAATTAATAGTTATAACTAAATCTATAGTAATAGAAATTACTAATAACAGGATCAATAAATCTAATAATAAAGTTTAATATTTTTGTTTCTAGAAATTTAATAAATTTAATAATTGCAATTTGATAACCACAGAAGCTTGAAAACCAGAATGGTTCTATTCTTTCTTTCAACAACTCCATTTTGTTGTGGATTATAAGGGACTATCGAATCCCTCTTTATCCCATATTCTTCAAAAAAGGAAACGAACTCCTTGGAAGTATATTCGCCTCCATATCATATCTAAGGATCTTGATTTTCTTTCCTTTCAAGTTTTCCACTTCAGCCTTAAATTCTTGAAACTTGTCAAAGACTTCATCCTTTGTATTCATGAAGTAAATATGAGTCTTGCGAGAGAAGGAATCAATAAAGGATACATACTATAAAGAGCCTCCAAGATATTTCACTGGCATTGGACCACATGCAACAAAATGGACTAATCCAAAATTTCCTTTGATCTACTTTCGCTGCTTAGAAAGGGATTCCTAACATTTTTCCCATATTCACATCCTTTACAAACTTCTTTGTGTTTTGTCTGCAAATATGGAACACTTTAAACCATTTTTTTTAAAGCAAGCAAAGCTCTATATTGAAGTTGTTCATATCTTCTATGACAAACTTCACATGGATCGGCGTCATTATGTATTAATGCTTGATCAATTTGTTTCAAGAGTCTATACAACCTTCCTTCATGGACTTCAATTATTCTAGAAGAATCTATATTAGAGACCTTAGGCCATACTATAACTTTTCCATCAACAAATGCTACTCTATCTCCCTTATCTTCCAAACAGGAAATGGAAACCATCTTTTTTTTCAAACCTGGTACATATAGTATCTTATTGAGATGAATGTATTCACCTCATTCCATCTCAATGGAAGTATTCCCAATGCATTTTATTGCATAATTTTGTTTGTCTCCAAGGTACACCTTTTGTGATAGTCTTGTTTCCATTAGACTAGTGAGTTTGTCATAGCTAAAATTCATCATTATCTGCAATAGAACTTGTAAGAGCATAAAGGTAAAAGAAATATTTGGTACTTGAATCTTGAATCTTAGGTTTCTTTGGTAGTTCATAAATGTTTGTTGTAGTAGCATGTCATTTTCCCTTTCTCTTTTTATCATTCGATATTTTAGCACAATCACTTCTATAATGACCAAATTTGTGACACTGATAACATTGAATATTTGACAAATTATTCTTTCCTTGAGGAGCAGGTCTTCTACCTTCATATGTTCTTTGGAATCCAAATTTATTTCTTCCTCCAACCTTCTTGAAACATGTTGCATATGCTTGAGATTCATCTTCTTCGGATCTATGAATATTTCATTTTGACATGAGCCTAGATCCCTCTTGCATACAAGCAATCCATAGTTCTTCAAACTTTGGAAATTATTTTCTGGCACATATACCTGATGAAAATGAGTCCTATGAATCCGGTAGACCATTAAGTGTTGTAATCACTAATTCTTTTTCAGAAATGGCTTCATCAATTGCTTGAAATTAATCACTTATTGAGAAATCATCATGAAATATGAGGTTATGGTGTCATTTATTGTCATTCTAACATCATGAATCTCATTCGTCAAGCTCATTGCTTGACCAATGTTGTTGATAGTATAAAATCCATTTAGGGAACCATACATCTGCTTTGAAGATTCAAGACTTGGAACATAAGGAATTAATTGATCTTTAATAGAGTCTACAATGATGCCCATAGTTGTGAAGCCATCCTTCTCATATTTTTTTCCCCTCACTGTATGAAGGTTTAGTGACCTTTCCTTTCACAATACCAAAGAGATTATTCCTTGCAAGAATAAGGCCAATCCTAATTTTCCAAGCCCTGAAATTTGTAGTTCCTTCCAATTTGTTCTCAGACTTCATAGAGGAACGCATGATAATAGATCATTAAATAGATTGTAGATATAGGTCTTCTTCAAGAGTGATATTTTATCAAAACTTTCTTCAAGGGTGATCTCAATGTCATTTTTGTCACCAAAGCTCTGATGCCATGTTTATTTTTCAAGTGCAATAGGTACAAGCACAAATTTATGAAGTAATGATAATTACTTCTAATCATGTAGATCTTATTTTAACAATTCCAATTTATCATTAACCAATTACACTTCAGAAATTCAACCATAAAAACATAAGGACAGTAGAAATCACAATGCACAAAGAGAACATAATATTTACCCTGGGAATACCCACTTGGAAGGAAACCCCAACAACATTTTCCTTAGATAAGTTATTTAGTTCAACAAGAGATAAATCTAATGCATATAGTCAACTAAGAGGTCAACCTTGCTCAAGCATCCCTCTTATCAACTAAAATCAAGTCAAACTTTCTACCCTGAAAATTTGGCCCTTTCTAATATTCCTGGGACAAATTTCGACCTCCTAGAATATGCCCAAAAACTCGGCCTACACAGAATTTTGGCTTGCCTAGAATATGTGGCCCAGAAACTTCCAAGAAATTCACACGTGTGAAGACAAGAGAGAGAGAGAGTGTGATAGATGCTAGAGATGAATTTTTCTTCTTGTCCTTCTTTTGTGAGGTCAAATCATGTCTTTTGGAGGAGATTGAATTCTCTTTATATAGTGTTATGCATTTTCAAAAAGGTGTGTCTCTTCATTGGGTCGACTTAACTAGTTTGGAGCCAAAAATTCCAAATTAAAATTTCAAAATTTTCTCTTTTAAATTTGACATGAAGGACATGTATTATAATAATTCTTTCAAGGGATAATCAATGAAAATGACATGAATAAAATGTCTTACAACTACATTATATATTACAAGGGCTAAAATATAAATTATGAAAATTGACCACAGCTACAAAATTCAACACCCCCCTCCAGTATAATAGGAAATCACTTGAGTGGAAAGGGAGCTAACCAATGAGAGGGGTACCCTTATAGATACAAATTTTCTCATGGAAGTGGAAGACTAGGTTCCTAATGCGGGTCACACTAGAGGCTAATACAATCAATATATGTACATTGTGGATATCTACTGGCATCTCAAGTTCCTTCTTGGAGGTTTCTTTTAGACATGAATGAAATCACGAACTATATCATCTTGACTCTGAATCAAATGCAGTGACATCTAATTGAAATGCGTTGTAGGCTCGCAAGAATGGAAAATAAGATGGGAATCCCTCGTAACCCTGGATGCCCCCCAAGCAGCAATAAGGAGTTCATCCCCATCGAAACAAATTATTCAGATAGATCAAGTTGAATGTTTATTTGCTCCTTTGTCTTTAGCTTTTTTCTATGTTTTATTTCAATGGTTTTATGGATGAGAAAGGCCCCAATAGTCAAATAGTTAGATTCTATGTTTTTCCTCTTAGAACTTTGAGCATTCTCTTATCTCTGGAAATTTTTAATTAATTGAAGTTATTTGCCTAGTATGATTTCCCTAATGGAAAACTAGAAGAGACTTCAACAAATATGAATGTATATCTCTTATTGCAGACAATAATAAATTTTACTTCACCAAAAAAATACTAATTTTTTATAAGTTTATTAGGGATTCTAGAATTTTAATTTAATTATCAATAATTATTAGATGGATGGCATGGATTTAACCTTCATAGAATATTCTAGAATATTCCTAATAGTAATCACAAATCAAATGTTGATATTTATCTTAAAGGTAGTTATGTTCTTTGTGCACTCTAAATAGATTGAATAAAAAAAAAAAAATCATATCTATATGTGTCATATAAACATGAGTTATGGTTTTCTAGGCATGTGGTATCGGTAATCCATGGTATTGTAATAAGGGATATTTATAGGTTAAGAATCTCCATGGTAAAGTGGGGGTGAGTATCCATGGTTAAGAAGCTTGTCATGTGTTTTTTTAAATGTATATATATTTGACTCAGATATTAAGTCTTTCAATAATAATAATAACAATAATTTTAGATAAAGTTATAATCTAGTTAGTTTTTTATGAACTTTTTAATTTTAGCAATGGGAAATGTATTAAGAGGCAATTGTTTTGATGCCTATCAACATTTACTGGTCATTTAATTTATATGGCTCTGTTCAATAAATTTTAATATGAAGTTATGAAATATAATGGTTACAAATATGAATCATTGTTTAATTTTATGATAAAATAGATCCTAATTTATAGTTATTATTTACATTTTGTATATATTTCATGTTAGTGTCGGTATCTTCATCCCTCTGTTAGTGATCAAATTCTCTTGTTGCATTGTATATTAGGTGTCTCGCTCAGTCATTTGCATTCCATTAGGATCATGGATCATCTTATGGTAGTGGCTTGTTGTACATTTTCCCTCATACCCTTTACCTGTTGGCACATTTCCATTCATCTAGATCATCTGCAAGAGTCATTTTTAGAGTTTCCGCTTTATTAGGTCTAGGGTTTTGTCAAAAAGGTCTTCAAAATGTTCAATAACAGTCAGCAGGCACATGAGGCGATCGAATAAAGTTTCAGTACCAATAAATTCCATAATCACATGCTCAGAGACTTATTTTTCCTCAAAACCCTGTTTTGAGGAAAAACAGAGTATTCTATGTTTTCATGTATAAAATTTGATGTAATTTCAGTTTTTCCTGTGTAAGCAAATTCAGTGGCAACCTTGGTCACCTTACCAAGCTTCAGCAACTCCATCCCCTACAAGGCAAACCAAAAAATCAAATCATTCAGTTCATCAAAGGTAAAAATGAAGTAAACTGCCCAAAAACAGAGTTGAAAAAGTAAGTTACAATGCAAACATTATAAAAGTGGGTTTTATGAGTGAAAAATCAAAAGCTCTTGTATATAAACTCATTGGTCATGTTCAAAGAGCTCATATGCATTAAAAGGAGAAAAATTGAGCAAGAGAAGGTCGTGTTGGAGAAAGGGAGCAAGTTTGAAGCAAAACTGTGCAAGTTCAAGGGCGCAGCGCATTGGGCTACCCTCCACAGTGTACAAAATACACTGGCACAACGCATATAGAAGGCGTGGTGTGTTGGATTTATGGCGTGGCGCATAGAGCTGAAAGCTCGATTTCACCATAAACTCCCTCAAATTTCCAAATTTTCTCAATCCCATGGTGTGCAAGTAAGTCAAAATTCCTTCCATTCCTAGTGAAAAAGTTTTTCTTAAAATTTATGGTGGTTTAGTGTGATAAAACTCAAACCCTACCTCTTTCCAATTTTGGCTCAAAAATAATTGCCTAGGGTTTGCATTTGTGTTTTTTCTACCAAGTCCACTCCATCACTCCCTCACTCTTTGACTCCTCCATTCATTTTTCACTTTCATACACTCATTCCCTAATTCTTATATTCCAAAAATTCCCTAATTCCCATATCCCTAACTCCCACTTTCCCAAACCCTAGCTACAAATCCTAAACCCTAATTGTTTTCCCTAAGCTTACGTACTATTCCCTAAACCCCCTATTCCCCAAAAAAAAAACTTGTCCATATCATTCCCAACACCCCTCATACCCTTTCGCTCCACAATCCCTCATACATTCTCATCCTTGGTAGCAGAAAACTAAAAACACCATAAATCTCTTCATTCTCATCAAGAAAACTCACACATTAGCAAACATGGAGTCTGATCCCTCCTATGACCAAGATGAAGAGACACACAGTGATTCTCCTACAGAAATGCATGCACCAAGGAGACCTCACAAGGGTGGTAAACATATACGAGAGAAGCCTACTTCACTTGCCAAGTTGCAGGCTTGCCCTCTTGCTGTCACATGCATTCAACACCAATCCTGTTATTAGTTCTGTGAGATGGTAGAGAGAGTTCAATACCATCATGAGTTGGCCAGGTTGTTTATGCTCCATCTTCAAAATGGCCAAGTCACCCTAGCAGGTGTGACATTTACCTTCACACCGGAGTCCATTTCTCTAGCAACTGGCATTCCAAGTGTTGGTGAGCAGTGGAAAAAAAGGTAGCAAATTAACAGAGAACAGTATGAGCCTTACATCAAGGTTGTTTATCAAAGACATCTCAGCAGATTTTTTCCTTTCCGGTATCTGAAAGACTCATATGCTCCCTTGATGAAACTCATAATTAAGTATTACAGCTGTGAGGGTTGGTTTTCTCGCCTATATGCTTATCACATCAGATTGTTGATGCACTTTACTAAGGTGAGAATGATTAATCTCCCCTACTTTATTTGCCATAACATTGAGAAGATGGCCACCTTAGTGCACAAGAAGACTCCCCAGCAGCAGTATAACAGCATATATCATTTTGCACTAATCAAGATTGTGGTCATGAATCAGCTTGGTTTACAGAATATCTCATGGGAGGATTTAATTTCACATGAGGTCTTCACCGCTCCTCAAGTACCTCCAGCATCTTTTCATGAGACAGGTGGGCCTTCACATCAGCAGGAGCTTCATGAGACACAAACTACTAGTGTGCCAATATTTGTCACCTACCAAAAGGGCACTAGAAGGTTGTTTGCAGCAGCAAAGCGAGTATTATCTCCACCCGGGGTTGAAGGGGTCTCGCTTCCTCCATCAGAAGAGCAGGTACAGGATCAGGGCAAGCAGCCATTACATGATGAGGAGCCTTCAGGAGGGCAGGAGATAGATTTCATTCTTATTCAGGATGATGGCACCGATTTGGGCTGACAAAGCTCAAAGCTTAAAGAGATCATTCAGGAGCAGCAAGAGGACATCCATGGTTTGTCTCTCAACCTAGAAAGAGCTAAATGGATAATTAACTATCTGAAGCAAAGAAACAAGATGCTAGAAGATCAGCAAACCATTATGGATATGCAAAACATACGAGAAAATCGACAAGCTGCCAAGAGGAGGAAAACCATGTTGACACCACTTGAACAAGAAATTGAAGCTGATCGTGAATCTTGGCTCGAAAGGATAAACACACATTTGGAAAATATGTTGGAGAAGGCCAACAAAGAGAAAAACATGTTGAGGCACATGGCCTACCACTACTTGACGAGAAACAAGGTGTGCAAAATAAGAATCAGAAACTTGAAGGCCAAGTTGAAGAAGGTATCAAAGAGGCGAAAAGAACATGATAGACTTCAAATATTGGCTAAGCCTTCCTTGGCCTAACACAGCTCTTAAGGGAGGAAAATCAGCCCAAATTTCAAAAAATTTGGGACACTTTTTGTGATTTTTGAATTTTTGGCTAAAAAAACAGACTTTTCTGCCCAATGTGCCGCGCCACCTGGCGCTCGCTTTTGATGGAGGCATCCTTTTGAGGAAAACTCATCATATTTGGATTTGTCATGAAAAAATATGCATGCTCACAAATGGCCAAGAAATTTTGACAGGTTTTGGGCTTCCAAAAAGGTCAAAAACACCCCAAAATGACATTTTTGCCCCTTTTTTGACACACGGGAAGCAGTGTTGGGAGAAATTAGTTTTGGAGGGGCAAATGGAGGCCAAATTCAAAAATTCCACTTGTGCTAGAAAGTAGATAGGCAGACCTTTCCAACAAGCCCACTTGGAGCAAATTTTGACACCAGGAAGGCCTCCAAAAGCAGCTTCAAAAAGGTGCTACGCATAGGGAAATCAGCGTGGCACATTGGAGGAAATTTGCTCAATTTGACCAAAAATACTCTGTTTTTCGCCTAGTTTCTTGACAGTTTGACTTTTATCCTTATAATTGTCAAAATTATGATGTTATTTAATGTGACTTGATGGATTTTGATGTAATTATGCTGAATTTTCAGTCATAGAGGTAGATTCATCCATGAAAAGGTAGTTTACAACTGAATGAATCAGTTCCCTAGTTTTTAGAGGCAAGTTGTTCCTCTACCTACTTTTTAGTTTCTCAGTTTAGAATTTGTTGGAATAGCTCCTAAACTCATGAGCTAGAACCCTAGAGGTTAGGATGAGTTGTTGCTTGCCTATATCTTATGTTTTTTCAATCATTAGCATAGTTGGACTTTTGGGAAAGCTTGGAACTTATTGTATACTCATTTCAGCAGTTTGGCTAAGGAATAAACCAGTGGTTTGCAGCACTTTATGGGTTTCATGTGGCATCTTGCTTTGGTATTGTGTTTTCTTCTATAATTTTAAGTCTACATGTGTTTTATGTATGCCATATCTCTCTTTATTTCATCTTAATTAAATCAAACAAAGATAAAGGTAGAATACATTGAAAGTGCAGTGCTCTACCTAGGGTTTGCTTAGTTATCTATGTTTTTAGCTGATTGAAAAGGATCCTTGAGTTCTTCATGCCCTTTTCAACTCCTCATCTGTCTAAAACCTCTCCATCTCACTCAACTTTAAGTACCAAATCACTTGCCTACCTTTCCCCATAGAGATCTTTGCAAAACGGAGCCTCATTCCCCAGGCCCAAATCTTCCTTTCACATTTGAGCCAACAAAACATCATCAAATTCAATCAAACACCTCTGTACACATACCTAGCCTAAAATCAGTCATCACATCAGTCATATCAAGCTTTTATTGGCCATCTTTTCTGAGATTGACAAGGAGAGAGCCCTCTCCTGACCTGGTAGGGCTAGCTACCAAGTTAAGCATGGTATGATGTTATCCTAGATACTACCTTTCTCAGCCTGAGGTAGATTTAGGCGCTAACATTTCACACACACACACACACATATATTATTTTTTCTCATTATATGTTTAAAAATTAAGTCTATTAAGTTTTTATATGTCTATTAATTATAAGTTTTGAAGGGGTGGCAGGGGAGTAGGGGTTATTTATAATCCTGAAGGAAAATTAACTATCAAGTACTCCTAGGGGCTTGGGAAGGGGATCAATAATCAAGCTAAAATGTATGGCCTCTTACTTGGATTAAACTTGGCTAAAGACATGGAAATCTCTAACATAACAATCTCGTTGCACTCTCTCCTCACCTCAAACTTCTACAAAGAATTACTTGTGCATTAGATCACTTCCATCTCAAGTCCTTTTTTCACATCCTTAGATGTCAAAAAATGGATGCTAATAGATAGTCTAATATTTTTTTCCTTCTAAAAGTGGGTTAGATTACAATAATTGAATCCTCATATTGGAGAAACACCCCATGATTCTCCCCCTTCCCCCCTTACTTTTAATGAATATGACTTGGAATCCTATAGTAAGTCCTCCTCTCTCATGTATTGGATGAAATATTAGAGCTCATGATCATAAAAGGTGGTGAATAATGAAGGGTGTCGTGGCTCTTGGAGAGGTCACGGCCCATGCAAAGTAATTTATCCCAATGATCTCGCATGCATTAAGATTTGAGACCGTATGACAATACCAATATTCGACTTGACCTTGCTCTTGGATCATTGATTATCTCAAGGATAAGGGACATAATGAAGTTTAATGGTGAATGAATTAGTGTCGTGTGTTGAATTTTTTGCTTTTGGGTTAAATTCATGGCCTTCGTTCACCCCTTCCTCCTCGGCTTTCCATTTCCTTACTAGTGTGAGTTAGTGCTAAATAGTATTCAATGGTTCCCAGTGTTGGCTCATTTGATCTAAGTTGTTTTATCAGAGTTTATCTATGATAATTGGCATCTTGGCTCTGTTAGCTACATTACTGGAAATAGGGAAAATTTGCATAGTTTTAGTTGGTGCAAATTTGGGACTCACTACAAAGGAATCTTTGAAAATCTAGCCATTTCCTAGGCATGCATATTCTTCCAGACTATTCATGAAAGAACATAAGTTTATAGTTGTTTGGTTCATTGCAACTAAAGTCGCCAACCTGTTCCTACTCGTGGGTGTTACTCTTTGCAAGTCAGCCTTCCTCTTATGGGTTCTCTCATTCTAAAGTATCCCTTTCACATATGCATGGAATTCCTTGCAAATTCAGCTCTTATTTGTTCTTGGTTGCTTCTCTCTTTTATTTGGAAGTCTGTTAGGATATTCCAACAAATAGGAAATAGTTAAGTATAACTTGGTCTAGCGTAGAGTTAGGTAAAATGTGTTTCTTTACTATGTACATTTGTAACTTATAATCTGACAGTCGCGATATGTAGTGTTCTGGCGGTTCATTCTCTCCTCAATACTACCGACAATTAATATGTAGCTTAACACCCGATTGGTCCATGATCTCTATTTAAAGAGCATGGCGGGTCATATGTCCTGTAACCATTTATGAGAGAAGATTATGTACATTTTATTTCTTTATATTAATAAATTTCCTGAAATGGCCGCATTGGCTCAGGTCGTGGACTGTTTCCCTCTTCGACAGTTTTAACCACGTCAAATACTGGTGTACTGATATGTGATCTGTTTGTGAGCAGTGACCTTTAGCATTTGATTTAAGCCGGTTTGAATGCATGCGACTGTCGTTTTCCAGATCTACTATTTCTAACCACTTTCGGGCCGAGAGAATTGGTTTTTTGTGTTTGGAGCCTTTGTTACAGTGATGAACCCATTTCATTTAATGCGAAAAGGTTTCCAGTTGCCCAAGTTATTTCATTTTAGATCTTGAGGTATAAAGAACTTTTTTTCACACTTATATTTATAAATATCTCTATTTATTTCGGTTTACAGTCTTTTTTATATTGCTGGATCTATACCCTCTTCTCTGCATATGCTCTTTTCTCTGAGTTGTGTGCGTCTTGAAAAATCAGAACAGGAAGATGGGATTTTTCAGCTACATATGCTCTTTCCCTGCGACTTTGTGCGATCTCGGGAAATCAGAAATAGCGCGAAAAATAGATAGTTTACGATAAGGCTAACTGGAAATATAACGTTTGGCCGTAAAGCTTGTATTTTTTTGTTTGCACGGATTGTGTTTTTTTTTTGTAGGAAAAGTAGGCACATCGAAGAGCAAAAAAAAACAAAAACAAAAAAAACCTTCCTCCTTTCAAACAATTACATAATCCTTTTACTATATCACTTGGTGTAAAGTTACTTTATGAGAATAGAGGTTTTGGGTTCAAGTCTCTTTCTCAAGCTTATTTTTCTAAAAGCTTTTTGTTAAGTTATTTTTTCTTAAAAAGCTTTTTGGCAAGTTGCCGGTTTTAAAAAAAGGGTTTAATTTTTTAGTAAAAGTAACATTGTAAAAGTGACTCTTACTTATTTATAAAAGTGGGTCACATAAAGTAGTTTTTTTTAAAGTGAGTTTTTTGTATTAAGTTTGAAAAGGAAGGGGATTTTTTTTAAGTACAACTTCATCATCAATTTTTAACCTATCACGTAACTATTTGGCATCTACTACAACATTTTTTCCAAAAGGCATAACTTCTTCATAAGGAAGTCGTTTTCAGAGCCGGTTTTTTTGAACCGACCTAATTTTTTGAGATATTTCCATTGCAGTAGTTGGTTTCAGCCTTTTCAGCTTCAGTTTTTTTTAAATGGAAAGTGAATGCCCAGTTATTCTTAACAGCACCAATTATTTCCAATGTCTATCATACATGGTAGACTTACTTAGAAGTAAAGGACTTTATAGAATAGCCAAGAAACTAAACCTATCGATGGAAATAAAATCGTTAAATGGGAAAATAAACAATATCAAGCACGAGGGTTGATAGGAATGTCCATTGCTCAAGATCTTAGATTTCATATCCAACAAATTGACTCCCCTGATTAAGCAATGAAAAAACTAAGTACTATTTTTTGCATTAAAAACGAAATTAGAGCCCACCATCTTGAAAATGAGTTGCTTAATTTGGACCCCAATAATTTCTCCTCTATTGAAGATTTTTTTTCAAATTCAAGACCCTTAGACTTCTTTTAGAAGGTTGTAACGTCAAAAAGGAAGATGGTAGCCTTATCTATTCCATTCTTGCTAAGTTTGGCCCTGAATACTCTGTATTTGTTTCCACCTTCCATTCCACTAGAGAAGCCTTCATTTCTCAAGGAACAGCCTACAAGTCCCCCTCTTTTGATGCCTTTTTCAATTCTTTGATAAGGGAACAAGAAAAAACTCTTACGCCTTGGTCTTATTAATACTGGAAACTCTTCTAAGAAAGCCTTAGCAGCCCAGCAGCAACCATATCCAAAGAATCCTAAGAAGCAGCATCCTAAAAAGAATGGTCCTAAACCAAACAAGGGTCTTAAGAAATTTCAGTCGCAAACTGAAAAAGCAACTCAACAAACTGATAAGGGAAATAAATCAAAAGTGAAAAAGATAGATAGACATTGCAAATTTTGTAATCATGATGGCCACATGGAGTCAAAATGTTTTAAGAATATGGAAGCCTTGGAAGCAGCAATGAAGAAGCACAACATCAATTTGGAGAACTCTTCAACTTCATCTTCATGGATGGCAATTTTTTCTTGTGGTTGTCAAGCATCAAGGTCTGGTTATGCATTGAATGTATCTTCTTCTTCTCATTCTCATGAGTGGCTCATTGATTATGGAGCCTCTTACCACATGGCCAAAAATAAAGCCATGTTTTCTTCTTTAAATGATTGTAACACCAAAAATATTTATGTTGGTGATGATAGATCTCTTAGTGTTGTAGGGTCTGGAACCATTCATCTAGACAATAGTCAGTTTAATGATGTATTATTTGTTCCTACCTTGTCCAGCAACGTTCTCTTTGTTTATTAGATAACTCATTCAGGTGAAGAGAAAATAATAGAATTATCACCTCATGATGTTGTAATAAAGGACCTCAAAGATCCTAGACATATTTTAGCTACTGGCATTGTTGATGATTCCACAAGGTTGTATAAGTTTGAAAAATTTTGTTCATCATGTCTTCCCTTCATTTTTGTTGCTCATAATGATGAAGTGAGCAAGCTTTGGCATGAGCGATTTGGTCACTTAAACTATCGCTCTCTTCAAACTCTATGTAAATAAAATATGGTGAAATGTCTTCCTATGGTATCTTGTCGAGATGGTGTTTGTTCTGGATGTGTACTCAGAAAACATCATCAGAATAGTCTTGAAAAATGTGCCTCTTGGCACGCTTCAGTCCCTTTGCAACTTGTGCACAATAATTTATGTGGTCCATTTCCAGTTGTTTCTTTCTCTGGCTACAAGTACTTGGTAGCATTCATTGATGATTATTCTAGACGCACTTGGGTATACTTCTTTAAACTCAAGAGTGAATTTTTTAACATGTTCTTGGCCTTTAAGGCCTTTGTTGAGAAATAATCTGGACATCACATTCTTAAGTTAAGATCTGACAATGGAGGAGAATATGTTAACAACAAATTTATCCACTCTTGCACTGAGCATGGCATTCAATTGCAACATATTGTTCTGTATACTCCACAACAAAATGGTGTAGTTGAAAGGATTAATTGCACTCTAAAAGAAATGGCTAATTGTATGCTTCAATCTAAAGGACATAGTCTTAATTTTTGGGCAGAAGCAATTAACTATGCAAATTACATAGTAAATCACACTCCTACTAAGATTTTAAGGAATATAACTCCAGAAGAAGCCTGGAGCTCAATCAAACCAGGTGTAAGTCACTTTCATGTTTCTGGAAGTGGAGCTTGGGCCCATATTCCAGATGCGAAACATAAATCCTTAGAACCTAAGAGTGAAAATTGCATTTTTATTGGATATTCTGAAGATGTCAAAGGATATAGACTTATTCAACCAAAATCCAAAAATGTAATCATTAGAAGAGATGTAAAATTTGATGAAAATATATTGTCCTCTGAGCCTAGTTCGACGGGTGCGCCACCTTTGGCCTATAAGCCTGATTCGGCATATGTGCCACCTCTCTCTATCTCTTCTATTTTTGAAAACATTCCTTCATGTTCAGATGATGACAGCGAGGATGACAATCCTCCTCTACCTCCTCAAAATCTGCCTTCATCTCCACAACCTCCAAGATGGGTCCGCTCTACTCGGGATGCAGCAGGTTATCTTGCAGGTAACCCTGCAGATCAACACCGTGCACGTTCTCAGTTTGAAAGAGCCTCTTCCTTATTGGCTCAAGTTCCAGAAAATCTTGATCCAGACACCTTTGAAGAAGCTTTAGGACATCCAAATTGCGATGAAGCTATGAATGAAGATCATCGTTCCTTATTGGAAAACAATACTTGATATCTTGTTCCTCTTCCAAAGGGAATAAAACTTGTTAGATGCAAATGGATTTACAAAAAAAAGTTTGGATCAGATGGAAAAGTGGATAAACATAAAGCTCATCTTGTTGCTAAAGGATTTTCACAAGTTGAAGGCATTGACTATACTGAAACCTTCTCCCCTGTTGCCAAAATGAATTCTATCTACCTTTTTATTTCCCTTGGTGCCTCCTTTAAATGGAAGTCCATCAGATGGATGTTAAATCTTCCTTCTTACATGGGGATTTGCATGAAGAAATCTACATGGAAGAATCACGTGGCTTTATCCAAAATGACTCTGGCCTTGTTTGTCACCTTAGGAAGTCTCTTTATGGTCTCAAACAAGCCCCTCGAGCTTGGTATGCCAAAATGGATAGATTTTTCTTAGATAATGGCTTTTCTAGCTGTCATTTTGACAAGACTGTCTACACCAAGAAAGTGGGTAAGTCCTTAATCATCCTTGTTCTGTATGTTGATGATATTTCCTCACTAGTAGTGATCCCAACCATATAAACCATGTGAATTCTAGCCTCAAAAATAAGTTTGAAATGACAGACTTAGGACACTTGCATTATTTCCTTGGTCTTCATTTCTTGCAATCCAAAGAAGGTATTACCCTTTCTCAGTCCAAGTATTGTTGAAATTCCAACAAGAAATTGCAACACACACACTAGTGTGGGATCATAGTTCCTAGTGATACATTAGTGTGAAGTCCAATTTGATTTAATAAATTGGTACAGTGTCTAATTTGATTTTCCCTTAATTAAATTGGACAATAAAATGTAACCTTATCTCATAATCACTTGTAATAGTTAACTGAGTGTGATAAACTCAGTTAACTCATGAATTTCAAGTTGAGGGTAGTTGGTGAGGCATGCAGAGTGATTCTATTAGTTATGGAGTTTAAATTGCAGTTGGTGCATTAGTTTAATGCATGAGTAATCAGTTAACTCAGTTAGGTGAGTTAAAGTCAGTTGAACTAGTTGTAACTGCTTGTTGCACTAGTGAAATATCAAGTGAATTAAATCATATTTAACTCACAATCAATGATCTGCCATGAAACTGATGATTTACTATTAATAGTTGCATGCATGTCAATTCCAGTGGAGACCCTTAAAGGGATGTTAACTATCAGTTGTATCATTAGTAGGTTTCCCGCATGCAACCATACATCCATTGGATTTCCCATGATCCTTGCGCAGTTTTGGAAGGCTTAAATTCCTAAAGAATAGGGATTGCATTCCACATGGATTGTGCAAGCAAGGCAGGTTGATTAGAGGTTGAGAATTGGCTAAGTGTTGGTTAATTTTTTCTGGGTCAGTGAGAGACAGTTGTGAGAGTGCAGGAGACTCTTGTGAGAAGAGTGCATTGTAATTGTTTCATGATTCCATGGTGAATATACAATAGAAGATAGAGGGGTTTTGAGCAGCAAGCTTTTCCCGGGAAAATATATGTGTTGTGGTTTGATTTGATTCTTTCTTTACTTTTTGTGATTGGCGATCGTGTTTATTTTCCACAATTGATTTGTAGAAGGATTGATTATCTAGCTTTAGAACATTTCTTGATAGGATTTAATACATTGATATACATATGTTTGTATCATTTCTACATGGTATCAGAGCACAAGAATCACTATAGTGGAGGATAATTTGAGTCTGTAACTGAATAGTATTCGAATTTGTAAAAGTATTCTTGGTGCGACAGGAAGATTAGGATCAAAATGGCTTTCAATGGCTTGCGATTGGAGCATGCACTCAAGGGAAGTTCCAATTATATTGCGTGGAAAGATAGGATGGAGGTTGTACTTGAGGACAATAGGTTGAAATAATTCATTGATAATGACATTCTCAAACCTGCTGCAGCAGATGCTGCAAATATTGATGCTTGGAAAAAGAAGGTTGCAAAGGCAATGAGGATATTACTAGAGGGAGTACGAGACCACATTGTCTCAAGTCTCCATGGAAAAGCAACACCATATGCAATGTGAAAAGATTTGACAGATCTGTTTCAGAGCAGCAGTGATCATAGAAAATTGGCACTCAAGGACAAGCTCAGGAAAATCAAAACAGAGAAAGGTGACACCATTCCAAAATATTAACAATTTTTTCCAATGTCAGGATGATCTTGGGAGCGTCGGAATTACTGTCGCGGATGATGACTTGGTGAGACTATCTCTTCTATGACTTCCCAAGATTTGGCATAGTTATCAGGACTCTGTCAATGGGAGGGAGAAGCTGCCAAATTGAGAATGAATTTGGTCAGATTTGGTGCAAGAAGAATTCAGGTGGAATACCAAGGATGGACCTTCATCTAAGACAGATGATGAAGAAAATTTCGCTTTGGCTGCCAAGGTGAAGAAAGGGAAAGGAAAGAAATTCCATTCCAAATCTGAGTCCGACAAAGATTCCAAGAAGCACGTCATGTCCAAAGTGAAGTGTTTTCACTGTCACGAGACAGAAATTATGCCACTAATTTTCCAAAAAAGAAGAAGAACAAGAAGGCTTCAGGATCCACAGCCGGTGAGGCTTTGGCCTCGCAATTTTAACATGACTTCTCACTCATTGCATGCATGGTTTCAAGTGCAATGGGATTGGTGTGGTACTTGGATAGTGGTGCATCTTTCCACATGACGGGAGATAAATAACTTTTCAGTAGCTTGGAGGAGAAGGACCTCCAGATTCATATCGAAATGGGTGATGACGGGCGGTACAGTGCTACCGGGATTGGTACAATTACCTTCTAGAGATAGTCAAGTAAACCCTTCTTATTAAAATATGTAATGCATGTACCAATCTTGAAGAAAAATTTAGTCTCAGTCGCAATGTTGGAGGATAGAGGCTATGATGTGATTTTCAGTAAAGGGAAATATTTCCTTCAACACAAAGCCAAAGGACAAGCCAAGAAGATTGGGATTCGTGTGAAGAATCTCTATAAACTTGATGTATATGGTGTTGGACATCGGGTTCAATGCTCCCCATGTGTTTCGCGACATGGACTAACCACCTCTCGTGGATCCTAACTTTTGCGATTGTAGCGGAGAGTAACACCTGCGGGTTTTGGTCTAACAGCAATCGTGATTCCAACAGATGGTTGCGCAGCATTGATAGGTAAGGCAAAAAAAGTGGTGAGACGGAATGAGGGTGACTTGTGGCACAAGAGATTGGGCCATCTACACCACGGAGCCTTGAAGTTCATGCAACAGATCTCTATGGGTCTTCCCAAGGGTATTATTGCGTAGTTAGACACATGCAAGGGATGTACTATGGGGAAGTATGCAAAGGCCAATTTTCATGAGAAGGAGAACCGATCTTCGGAAATCCTTGAGAGAGTTTACTGAGACGTATGTGGACCATTCTCTACTGCTTCGACAGCAAATAAAAAGTACAATGTGATCTTTGTTGATGATTTTTCTAGAAATTTTTGGATCTACTTTATGTAGAAGAAAGATCAGAAGTTCTCAAAATTTCTTGAGTTCAAAGCACTGGCGGAGAAAGATATGTGGAAGCATGTGAAGGCTCTTGGGAGCGAAAATGGTGGTGAGTACATCTCTAATGAATTCAACAACTTCTGTAGCAAAGAAGGAATTTGGAGAGAGTTGATTATGCCTCATAAACCACAACAAAATGGGGTCGTAGAAAGAAAGAATAGAACAATTTTGGGTGCAGCACGAACGATGTTGCATGATCAGGGCCTACCATTGCATCTGTGGGCAGAGGCATGCAACACAGTATTATTTGTGTAAACCGTATTCCTCATCAGATACTTGGCATGAGTACACCAAAGGAGGATTTTTCTGGTAAGAAACCTGATGTTTCATATTTTAGAATTTTTTGGCTCATCTGTTTATGTGCATGTGACCAAAGACGCCAGGAAGAAGCTCGAACCAACAACTGAGATTGGTATATTTTTGGGGTACACTGATACTCCCCACAACTATCGGGTGTATTTTCCAAACAACAGGATGATTCTTATGAGACGGGATATAAAATTTGATGAGGAGAAAGCCATGCGATTGTCCCTTGAGAGGGTGTTGGATTTGCATGCAGATGAGGAACTCTTGGTTCCAAAGAATGAACCTCGAGATGTGAAGCAGCCACATGCGGAGGATCATGGAGTGGCAGAAAATAATCATGCAGAGCCATCCACTAGAAATGGTAGAAGGCACACCATGGAAGCTGATAGATTGAGACTTGATGCGACAGAGCATGTAAGAGCACCTACTTCACTACGCAGACAGAGATAGTCTCCAGACAGGTTTACTGGATACATGGCTCTTATGATTAAGTGTCTTGTGATAGAACCATCCTCCTTTGAGGAAGCAGTGCAACAACCAATTTGGGTTGACGCTATGGTTGAATATGACTCCATCGTCAAGAACAATGCATGGGAAGTTGTCTCAAGACCAGTCATAAAATTAGTGGTCGGATCTAGATGGATCTATAAGGTGAATAAGGCAGCAGATGGGAGTGTGGAGAAGTACAAGACCAGATTTGTGGCCCAGGGATTCTCACAAGTTGAGGGGATTGACTATGAGGATAATTTTGCACCGGTTACGAGATACTCTTCCATTATATATATCCTAACTCTCCCAACGCAGATTGGGTGGCACAGTCATCAAATGTATGTGAAAGTTGTGTTTCTCAATGGAGTTATTGAGGAATAAGTGTACATAGAGCATCCAAAAGGTTTTGAGATCTTTGATAGTGAGTCGCATGTGTGTCGACTCAAGAGAGCACCGTATGGGCTGAAGCAAGCACCTCGTGCTTGGTACAATCGGATTGACAGCTATTTCACCGAGTTGGGCTTCACCAAAAGTGAAGCTGATGCGAACCTGTACCAGAATGTGGTTGATGGTAAGCTCTTGATTATCGTACTTTATGTTGATGATCTAATTTTGACATATGATGAGCAGCTGATAACTTCTTGCAAGGGAGTTTGAAATGAAGGACATGGGACTCCTTCACTATTTCCTTGGTTTGGAACTATGGAAGTGGGATGGTGAGCTATTTGTTTCTCAAGGAAAGTATGCCAAAGAGATTCTGGGTAAGTTTCACATGAAGATTTGTAAACCCATGGATACTCCACTTCCAGGAAATTGGAGGAAAGAGGATGCTACTTCAGGAGAAGTAGTGGATGCTACTGTCTACAGGCAGCTAGTGGGTTCACTGATGTAATAGGTGAACACCAAACCAGACATTTGATACGCAGTTAACCAGCTAAGTCAAGCTACGGTTAAGCCGACCAAGCTCTTTTGGAAGGCGGGGAAGCGTGTCTTGAGATATATCAGGGGCACTACAGATTATGGATTATGGTACATATGGACAGACGGAGTGAAGCTTCAAGGCTTCATCGATGCAGATTGGGCAGGCAGTCCATCAGACGGAAAGAGTACATCGGGAGCGATCTTCAGCATAGGATCAATAGCAGTTTCTTGGTACAGCAGAAAGCAGTGATCTATGGCACTCACATTAGGGGAATTTTGAGGTCTAAAATGGGTCTCCTAAGGAAATTATAAAATAATAGTGGAAACAATAAAATAAGATTAGATTACATCATCAAATTTTAAAGGGAAAAAAGAAAAACTATTTTTTCAACTCGTATTTTCAACTTATCTCCCTATGGGTTTACTCAAATTTCGAGAGGAAACACTCGTTGGATGCATAATTTGATTCCTCATATAAGGAGTATCCATGTTTCATACTTTCGATGGACCTTGCTACATGAAAAATGAGAAATACATGAAAAACGTGATTGTAATCACATGTTTTCATGTATTTCTCATTCTTCGTGTAGCAGAGTTCATCAAAAATATGCAACATGGGTACTCCTTGGATGGGGAATTAAATTTTTCATCAAACGAGTACTCCTTCTCAAAATTTGAAAAGAAACTTAGGGAGATAAGTTGAAAATACAAGTTGAAAAAGTAGTTTTATTATTTTTTATTTTTTATTCTTTTTACTTTTTTACTCCAAAAATGGTGAATAATCCCCCATGGTTGACATCATCATCTTGAATCCTATTGGTTCTTATAAAGTTTATTTTGGTTGTACATTTTTCTTTGGAGGCCCATTTTAGACCTCAAAATTCCCCTAATGGTTCAGTCGAGGCAGAGTACATGGCAGCAAGTCAGGCTACATGTAAGGCCATCTGGATGTGAAAGATCCTGGCTGGTTTGTTTGGTTCTCAGATGGATCCGATGGTGATACATTGTGATAAATAAAGTTACATTAAACTCTCGATTAATCCAGTATTCCATGATAGTTCCAAGCACATACACATCTGGTACCACCATCTGGACATGGGAATATTATGTTACTTCAATACATTCCCACGGAAGATCAAGATGTAGATATTCTGACAAAGGCGCTCACCATGAGAAAATTCGAATACCATGGAGGTAGGATCAGGGTGGAAGATAATCCCTTTCTTGTTGAGAGGGAGTGTTGAAATTCCAACAAGAAATTGCAGCACACACACTAGTGTGGGACCACAGGTCCTAACGATACATTACTATGAAGGCCAATTTGATTTAATAAATTGGTACAATGTCTAATTTAATTTTCCCTTAATTAAATTGGACAATAAGATGTAATCGTATCTCATAATCACATGTAATAGTTAACTGAGTGTCATAAACTCATTTAGATCATGAATTTCGAGTTGAGGGTAGTTGGTGAGGCATGCAGAGTGATTCTATTAGTTATGGAGTTCGAATTGCAGTTGGTGCATTAGTTTAATGCATGAGTTATCAGTTAACTCAATTAGGTGAGTTAAATTCAGTTAAACTAGTTGCAAATGTTTATTGCACTAGTGAGAGATCAAGTGAATTAAATAATATTTAATTCACAATCAGTGATCTTCCGTGCAACTGATGATTTTCTATTAATAGTTGCATGCATGTCAGTTTCAGTGGAGACCCAGTTGAGATAAAGGTTAAAGGGATGTTAACTATTAGTTGTATCATTAGTAGGTTGCCTGCATGCAACCAGACATCCATTGGATAGCCCATGATCCTTGCACAGTTTTGGAAGGTTGAAATTCCTAAATAATAGGGATTGCATTCCACATGAATTGAGCAAGCAAGGCAGGTTGATTAGAGGCTGAGAATTGGTTAAGTGTTGGCCGATTTTGTCCAGGTCAGTGAGAGACAGTTGTGAGAGTGCAGGAGACTCTTGTGAAAAGAGTGCATTGATATTGTTTCATGATTCCATGGTGAATATACAATAGAATATAGAGGGGTTTCAAGAAGAAATATTTCCCCGAGAAAATATATGTGTTGTGGTTTGATTTGATTCTTTATTTACTTCTTGTGATTGGCGATCATGTTTATTTTCCGGAATTGATTTGTAGAAGGATTCAGTATCTAACTTTAGTACATTGCTTGATCGGATTCAATCCATTGATATACATATGTTTGTATAATTTCTACAAGTATGCTTGTGATCTTCTTTGCCACTTTCACATGGAAGAATGTAAGCCAGCCCTTTCTCCCTTTTAGTTTGGAGACAAGCTTTCAGTCACTTATACTACCCCTGAAGTTGATGCTACCTTATACTGTCAACTTGTTGGTAAACTTCTGTATATAACCCATACCCATCCTGACCCTTCCTTTTTCATTGGTCTTGTTGCTCAATTTATGCACCAACCTCATGAAAGTCACTGGAAAGCATCTAAAACAATACTTCGATATATTCGAGGTACATTTCAGTTAAGGATTCATTACATTGTAGGAGCATCTCCATCGTTTATTAGTTTCACTGATTCTGATTGGGATGATGACCCTGATGACCGAAAGTCTACTCCAGGCTATGTATTCACTCTTGGTTCATAACCCGTTACATGGTCTTGTAAGAAACAAATTGTCATCTCTCTTTCTTCGGAAGAAGCAGAGTATCATGGTGTAGTTGAAGCCAACAAGGAAGCCCTGTGCCTTCGTCGGATCCCGACCGAATTTGGTCTTCATCAGCAGCATCCAACTACACTTTGATGTGATAATCAGAGTGTCATTCAACTATGAAAAGATCCAGTTCATCATTAGCACATGAAAAACATTGAGCTACACATACACTTCATCAGAAAGCTCATTCATGGTCTTGTTCTTGAAGTGAAATATTGTTCAACCAATTATCAAGTTGTTGATATCTTTACAAAGGCTCTTACAGAAGAAAATTTTACCAAACTTCGATCTATGCTTGGAGTTTAGGAAAGTTATCATTAAGGGGGGATAGGCTCTAATGCCTCCTTCCTTCTCCTATTATGTCACCTTTTTAAATCCTTAAATCCTATCCCAAGTTGTTCTTAAGGGGGGATGTTAGGATATTCTGACACATAGGAAATAGTCTCCTATTGTGTCACCTTTGTAAATACTTCAATCCTATCCCAAGTTGTTCTTAAGGGAGGATGTTAGGATATTCCATAAAATAGGAAGTAGTTAAGTATAACTTGGTCTAGCATAGAGTTAGGTAAAGTGTGTTTCTTTACTATGTACATTTGTAACTTATAATCCGACAGTCACGATATGTAGTGATTTGACGATTCATTCTCTCCTCGGTATTACTGACGCTTGATTCGTGGCTTAACACCTGATTGGTCCATGGTCTCTATTTAAAGAGCATGGAGGTTCATTTTTCCGGTAACCATTTATGAGAGAAGCTTATGTAAATTTTATTTCTTTACACTAATAAATTTCCTAAAGTGGTCGCGTTGGCTCAGGTCGTGGACTGTTTCCCTCTTTGAGGGTTTCAACCACGTGAAATACTGGTGTACTGATATGTGATCCATTTGGGAGTGGTGACCTTTGGTTTTTGATGTAAGGAACTTACACTATAAATTCCTATAAAGTCCCCTCCTACTCCTTTACCTCTTTGGCTTGTGTGTTCCTAGCTTAACGAATAATTGTATTGGCCTTGTTCCTCCCTATGGAAAGAGGTTGCTTTCCTCTCACCCTCTATGTATAACTATCCTTTGGGTGGTTGTTTTCTATCTTTCGACTGATGTTAACCTTATTTATTTTCTCAATAACCCTCTCACTGGTCGTATGATTCCTCTAAGCCCCTTCCTCTCTGACACTTGGTCCCTTTACTCTAGTAACCAAACAACGTCGACCAAGAAGAAAAAATTAGCTGCAACATGGGGTAACAACAACTGTAGAATGTGTTCAAAATAATTTGAAGCTATTTAGCTGGATAATATGGACATTAATTCCCTGGATGCGAGTGTTTGACATGTATCATATAGGCGGCCACTTGGTTCTTCGACACAGGGGCACCTGGCTAGACACAACGTAGGCTTATTCACTCCAGCGCATGCATACCATAAATAAGGTTGACAGGGGAGGACGTCATCCCTCCACGACATTCACTCCCCGTCCCTCTGCTTTCACTCCTCCTCACTGGCCCTTAATGGCGGATGGATCCGACGATTTCCAAATCAATTTGAATTTAACCATCCCTGCAACTCTACCCTGTTATTGTTCGTCCGTTTGTTGCTTGGCTAACCGTCTGGATCTCTCTACTCATTTGACTCTTTCTCGGCGGATTCTCCTCTTCGCTACGACTATGTCACATCACCACCACATGGGCTGTCGTCGTGGAGGTGGTAGAGTCTCCCCCTCTTGAGCTTCGACCCCTAGTTCATCTATGCACACTTATTCCCTCTTTGTTGCCCTTGACAACCCAAAATTTTATGACCCCATCTCCCCCTCCTCGGTGCTCTCTACCCAGCTTATGGTTCGTCTCCCTGAAGTGCAGCACCCTAACATTGGCTCGAGCAACAGGAAGAGGCCATGCAAATCCACAATATCGCGCACCCCTTCCCCTCTGCCCCAAAAATACACTCGTATCCCTGTCAAAATATCGGAGGACGACTCGGATGGCAACTGGAGCTTCCCTTCGGATGGCACCTAGAAAAAAGAGGCAACTGCGAACAACATGGCTTGCACAGCAACGGCCTGGCAGCCCAAGTTGGTCACCTCTTCGACTCCGGAGCCTGGCCCCCAGCTCACAAAGGAGGACATAGAGACCCTAACAGAATTCGGTTGCTTCGTGACAGAGGAAAATCCACAACAGGTGGATAATGATTCACAGACTTGGTAGATGCAACTCCTTGGCTCTCTTACATCTTAGTTTATATAGGCTCATCTCTAGTTTTTACACATATTTTTGTTTCTTTTTGCAAACTTTGCTACTCCTGGACACATTAAAGGTTGGTTTCCCCTTGAAGGGCAGCCCAAACTTTAGTTTTTTTATCAGTTCTCATTGAACAGGGGTTGGCTAGTTTAGCAACCACTTGTCCTGAAGCTCATTTGTATTTTTGTACATATTGATAGAAATTAGCATAATTTATATTTAAATATTAAATAAAAATAAATAAATAAATAAATAAAAAATAAAAAAATTATGGACATTAATTAGAAACTACACCAGCAAATGACAACCTCCATTTCTCTCATGGACGAGATACAGTCCCTTAAAGATAAAATAACTCGTCAAGAAGATGAAATCAATGGCCTTCGTTGGCAGCTAGACGACCTAAATTTGTAGATCATGGAAAATGAAAACCATAACTTAACTAGCACTGCATCTAGACGGCCCACATGCAAATTGCATCTAGAACTTAACAGGCCTCAAGAAGAAGTTATTTCTCCTCCTTTCTAATGATGTCTTATTGCAAATGTGTTTTTCCTCTCGGTCAATTTTGCAAAGTTTACGTAGGTTGGCCTCTCTTAGTAGTTTCTTTCCAATATAGTATTTTTGTAACACTTTTCATTAGCTCCTTGAAGGACCCTCTGCAAGAAGAATCAATTTATCTGATTTCCCATGTACTTGTTGCATCCCATGTAATTTTAATAGAATATTTACTCATTTTTGTTTAAATATATATATATATATATATATATATATATATATATATATATATATATATATATATATATATATGTTCTGAAATATTATGGTTATGAATATGAATATTATTATATAAATTTAGTTTGATATAATATGTGCATTATGATTTTTTTAATTGTTTGTAATTTTTTTAATAAAAACAAAATTATAATATAACAAATTGAGTTGAATCGATTTATTATTTTATTACTTTATACTTTTCATTATTTTTAAAATTTAGCTATTATTATTATTATTATCATCATCATCTAATGTTTCATGTTATCTACCACTACATCTCCCCCATAGAGCGCCTATCTATTCAAAAATAATTAATTAATTAATTTTATATTTTTGGATGATGTGTGAAATATTTATTAGAAAAGTAATTTCTATACTTTTTACTTTTCATTATTTTTAAAATTTAGCTATTATTATTATTATTATCATCATCATCTAATGTTTCATGTTATCTACCACTACATCTCCCCCATAGAGCGCTTATCTATTCAAAAATAATTAATTAATTAATTTTATATTTTTGGATGATGTGTGAAATATTTATTAGAAAAGTAATTTCTAATAAAATTTATATTTCGGAAGATTTATTTTGTGAAAATATTGTTCTTAAATATTTTATTTTTTATGTTATATTGTTTTTTATTTTGGCCAAAAATCTTTGAATTTCAATTAGTTTTTAAATTTCTAAACAAATTCTATGAATTTTATTAAAGTTTTGAAAAAATAATAATAAACTGAATACTTTGAAAACTAAAAAATAATTTATAGTTTTTTAAAATGTAAATTGTTTTTATGTAGTTTTAAATTGAATTGTGAGATATAAAAATTATATTAAAAAATAAAAATAAAATAAAAAATTATACTAGCCAAGTGTCATAATAATGACTCTTATTGCAATATTTGCACATCACAATGCCATGTGGATTGTCACCCACCATAATTTAAGCAAGTAGTTGAATAAAAAATGTATAGGAAAAACATGTAAACAAGTGTAATATGAAGTTTATTAAGTTATTATTATGTTAAATTTTTAATATTATATTAGTTTAAAATTATATAAAATTATGTTTCATATATATATATACTTAAAATTATTAATCACTTTATGCATAAGAAGCAGGTACTAAACAACAACGTTGCATATTACACTTGTTTTAATAACAATGTAGAATGGTATTTTAATATTAAGGGGGTAGAAGTGGGTGAGAATTTGCAAAATTCAAATGGAGCAAATTACTTTGATTTCTCATGCGATTAGGACACACATCCAACAATCAAGTGTAGTGTATGTCTTGTTTATGGGGCTTTGCTTGACAAGCAAGAGGTGGATCACAAATTTGGTGGTACTCAGAAACTCAACAATCAAAATCAAGGGAATGCAAGAATACAAAACAAGAAGCACAACTGAGGAATTCGCTAGTAGTTATGCTTAAATCGAACAAGAACTTTAGAAATTTGACGAGGTTCTCTTTTTTCACATCCATATAAAACACAATGGTTGTGTGGACATTCTAGCAAAAGAAGAAGAAAAAATAATCCTCACGGAAACTTGGCCCCTTCATATGAAAACTATGAGTTCCAAATTCCACATTTTTTTATTATGATTCATAATTTTAAAAATCGGTATTTATATTTATCATCTCACTGATCTCATGAATCACTAGAACTCAACAATAGTGTCAAGGCATTTGTTATTTCCATTCACGGCCCATTGTTGCATAGTTTCATGCTCGATACCTCCCTATGTATCAAGCCCTTCTATTCATATATTCCCTCCCAATGCACCATTATAGAGTTATCTGATCTATCTATAAACTTGTGAGACTTGACTCTTCTATGTATACACGTAAATTCATTTCCTAGTTCTTGGGTTTCTTTTCTTAGCTGATGAGTGGGATAAAATATTTGAATCACAACATTGGCATCAACCATCACCTCCTTGGTAATTCCAATGTCCTTCACTCTGTAACTTTGCTTTAATGTTAAAATTAGTTTTTATTTATTCAATACAAGGTAATTTGGGGGCTTCCAATCTCTTCGAGACTTGCACAATGAATTGGATTTTTTAGGGTCCTTGCCTTTGAATTTTTTTTCTATCCTCCCTCCTTGTTATTTATTGCATGGTCTTTGGTCCTTAAGGGCTCCTTAATATTGAATTTTTGAGGTAGTTCACTTAGTGTTTTGGTCCTCTGTTCAATTACAATTTTAAATCTCAATATTTGTGTAGTTATATAACCATGATTTGGCTCAAATCCTTCCCTTTCCCTAAATCTACTTTTGTGCAAGTTCTCCAAGTGTGTATCCTAAAGACAAAATGCTTAGGAATGATTTGGAGTATATTCAACACCTTCAAGGGATATTGAGATAGATTTGGGGCTAAGAAAACAATCTCATCCTTAACATAATGACAACTCATGAAGAAGACACAATGGGCCTATAAGTTGAGAACATTGCACTAAAGCAAAGAATTGAAGAAATGACCTCCTAGATTGCATAACAAAGGCAATTTTCTAAGGGCTCATAGGTTCTAGGTGAAAAAGGCATTATAAATCAAGAACATTTGCAAGATAAACATATTCAATAAGAAGAGAAAAAATTCAAGAAAGACCACCAAGGGCTTAACCTGGAACTAAAATTGTAACTACACATTTTACTCTCATATTTTGTAAAGCAATTTCCCTTTAAGGCTCTTTTGTAAGGCTATACACAAGTAGTAGCTTTAGAAAAAAACATACCTTTTGGACATCTTTTCGCATAAACAAATTAGGATAACTACATAGAAAATTCATGCATTTTTAATTATAATTCTCATCATTTTATGTGGCCCAATATTAATACAACTTCTCAATAAGAATGGTGAGAATTTGCATTAATATTGGACCACATAAAAGGATGACAATTATAATTAAAAAAAATGCATGATTTTTCATATATATACGAATTTTGCAAAATATATTAAATTACAATTTTTTACAAAAAGCATAGATCTATCTTAAATATGGATCTACTAAACACCAAGACAAATCAAATTTCGTAATGTGTAAATTTTGGATCATTTAATTCCATATTATGTATTAATTCTATCATATAAAAAAATTCACATTAAAAAAATTAATCCATCTTGATGCTTGATAGATTACGGTTTAAAATGGATCTAGGCTTGTTTGATTTTTCTAGATGTTGTTGTGTGTGTGTTTATTTTTTTTATTTCAATTTTATGTTATTTAAGATATAATCAACTTGTACTTCTGATTTTTTTAATGTAGCAATATAATGGTTCCTTCATTCATGTCAACTTCTTCCCCATAGTGGATTGTAGTGCACCTCACTGCTCTTGATACGATTATAATTATACATTTTTAATTTAAGTAAATGAATAAAATTAACACAAATTTTTTTATAAACTTTATTTATCACCATTATAATTTTTTATTTATTACAATCTAAGACACTAAGCACTTTTAAGTTGGATTGGGGTTTAGCATCAATTTAGAGAAGTAGTTGCAATGAAGACTGAATTTCAGAGTTGGTTGAGCATATTCCTCCCTTGATGGGTTTGAAATAAATAAATAAATTACAACTAATAAACTTTATGGTGTATTTTGTATTTTTTTTATAATTTAAACGTTGTTTATCAAAATCATTAACATTTTTTTTGGAAAATAATGGAAATTCAAGTATGATTTTGATAAAATGTGGCGGAAATTTTTGGAAATATGAGTTACAATTGTTAAGCTTCAAATTTTGGGTTCCCTAGGGGTTTTTTATGGTGTTGAATCCATTTCCACAATAAAAAATACAAAAAGACTCCTATTGTCAAATTTTTGGAAAAAGAAATGACTCAATTCTAATAATATTTGGTCATCATAATAAAATTAACACCTCTGTAAACCACGCCTTTTTATTATAATATAATGCATTGATCACTTTGTAAGTTGAGTTATGGTTTAGAATCAATTTAGAATAATTGTTGTGACGAAGACTCAATTTAAGATCTTGGTGAGCATATTCCTCTCTTCATGGGATTGTTAATGTGACTATTATCATAACTTTTGGGTTTTTTCCATTTGATCCACCTTTATTAAATAGAGTTAACTAGCAATTGTCCCTAAAGGTACAAAGGTACACCAAAGGAATATAAGATTTGGGAAGATCATATTGAAAAACCAATTCATTGAATATAAGAACTCTTATTTTTAATAGAATAAATATGATATAAAAATTACGTGAAAAAAATGAGATATATAAAATGTATGAGTGCATGCACATTTGAAAATGCAATTGCAATTTGTTGTAGCATGTATTGTATTGAGATAAAGTAGATTCAATGAATGGCAATATTTCTAGCAAATAATTTTAACTTTATTGTAAAGTAGACTCTAAAGAATCAACTTTAAGTGTCATAGATGTGTAGCAACAACAAATTTATTTTATTTGCAAATATTCCTTTTAAAATATCACTCATTATAATTATAGTAAACTTAGAGGCTTTGCCTTCTATCATATCTTCCCAAAAGGAGTTTGGTTGTTGAAGTTAATAGAGAGATATATGCCTTGCCTCCCTCTCTAATTAAACCTATAATATTTTAAAAAACATATGTTTAAAATCTTTAAAACTACTCGAAGTACTAGTTTATCTCATGTAATTGTGTTAAATTTGAAATGAATGATGTATGTACATGTAAGCACTAATAAAGTATTCTTTTTTCAGTTGTTTTTTCTAATATGTTAGGTAAAATATTTGATTAAAATTGTCACTTTGTTTAATTTAATATAAATATTAGTGTATATAAAAAATAAATAAAATTAACATATGATAATTTTTAAAGTAGGTTAGTTAAGATATTCTAAGCTGTTGGAATTTGAGTTAATAATATCATTAGGTTTCATGAGAATCTATGGATTATTATATCAAACAAAGAGTTGTATTCACAACAATATTATATAAGTATAATTCTAATGGATTATTAAATAAAACCAAAAGTTTTATTAGCAACAACATTATATTTGGTTTTGATTATAAAATACAATTATATTATAATCCAAACCAAATATAATGTTGTTGCAAATAAAACTCTTGGTTTATATAATACAATTATTATTATAATCAAAACCAAATATAATGTTATTGCTAATAAAACTCTTGGTTTGATTTAATGTTGTTGCTAATTGTGAGTAGAGTACTAGTGCATAGTGTTAAACCTTCGATGAATACCTTTTGAAATGTTATGTTATTACATATATAACGAATAACTGAAAGAACCAACAACATTTGAAGCATTCAAAAGGTTTGGAACTACATAACATCTATATAAGAATTTATGATGCTAATGATAGTCGTCAGTTCAATAGAATCTGCGTTCTTTATGCTCAAAATTGAATAGACCAATAAGAACACAATGATATTGTTTCAAAAGGAAGAAATAAAGTTCATGAACTCAATTAAAATAAAATCCTCCAAAAATACTAATAGAGAACAAATATTAAGAAATGTCAAACACTACTAACTCCCAAGTATTCCTCTCTACAAATTTTGAGTAAATCTAATTTAATGGTGTCTCCAAAGGAAACCCTGGAATAACAAGAATAAGACCAGAGGTATGTAGGTGCAATGCAGGACATATAACTTGAATTTATTATGAATTGTGCGAATATAGAACAAACAACCATGTTGAACTACCTACACTTATTTGTGGTTTTAAGGAATTTGTAAACTAATGTTTCAAAATATTTATTAGGAGACTCCAAATTGTTTAACAATCATCTTAATGGAGAAAATAAAAATCCTCATGAAAATATTGATACTCTGGTGTCAAAGAATCTGTAAACCAAAGTTCTATTAAATTTTAGGAGACTCCAAATTGCTTATAAATCATCTTAATGGAAAAAATCAGAATCCTTCATGAAAAATTGATTATTCATATATCATGGATACGACTAGTTCTAGAAACAATTATGGAATATTGAAATCAGAATCCAGACTAGGTTTAGAAAAAATTGTGAAATTTAAAATCACACGTGTGAGAAGAACAACCAATCATATTGTTGATTGTCTTTCATATCAAAGACATCCTATGCAAATAGGGCAGCAGGATGGATTGGCTAAGCTCCTAACTCCTTACATCTGTCCCAATTTCTTCATATATATATCATTGTGTTCTTGCACCTGAGTTATAACTTGATCGTTTGCACATCCTCCAGCGTATGGTTTGGAAAATCTACCTTATCAGTCATCACCTATTCTGAATATTCAATGCCCTTCTTTTCCGTTCTTATCCATGGGTAGTATTCTCATCTACCATATTTTTCTCATTCCCAACTCCTCTCTATTCTCGAATTTGCAACACTCACCATCTCCCTCATGTCCCAAATCTTTGACCATACTAACACCGATAATAGTAATTCCAATCAATTCCCTACTCACTCTTCCATGCATACAGCAATAAGGAGAACCCATATGGGCTTCTGGTTTCAGTATCCATGCTTTCCCATTGCAATATTGAAGAGCTCAAGCTCGAAGGGAGTTTCTTTGTAAGAAGGCCTTATCGTGGCCTTTGTGACTGAATGCGGATGGAGAATAACACTGCAACACAGATTGTGATAGCAACAACATTTTTTGATATACGATCACCTAATATCTAGAACATGAAGACAATGTGGCCATTGTTGGGATTGAAGATTCAATTATGCACATCCCAAAAGACTTGTATTGAGGTTTCATCCACCTCAACTATCTGATTGCCCCCTGAACTTCCACATCAAGTGCTTGACCTGCAACACCACCTTATTGTTAGATCTGACATCTAATCTTAGCTCCTTGGATCCCCCTGTGTTCCATTCATTCACAATGCAATGAGTCCTGCAACTTTCACCAAATTGTGTCATTGTTGTGTAATATATCTTCCCAAACACATGCTCGCTTCTAGACAACAATGTGGGCTCAGAGAATGGCTTCCTTACATGGATCTTCCTGTAGGCCTTCTCTTGCATATCTCCCAACAACAGGACTATATCCTTTTCATGTACAAGGGCCAAGAAAAATCCTTCTTGTGGCTCAGGCTTGCACACATATTTAGCATTGCTCACATCCCAAAACACTTCCATATTCTTCCCCTTCACATCAAAGCTCTTGGATCATTGCTTCTTCCAGAAGGACCATGGATTTGTATCAACCTTGCACATATAATGGCACCTTGAATCATTGATATGGACACCGATACCACAACCAATTATATTCCTACACCATTTTATGATCATAATTTTCCATATTTATGCTAGTGTGGTCAGATAGAGGCAAGTTAAAAAGTTCTTTGTCATTATGCTGCGAGAAGAAGAAGAATTGTCTGTTAAGTGGGTGCCTCCGGATTCTCCAAAAAATTAAGGTAATACTTCAATAATTTTTCAAATCCAGTCACTTGTATGGTGCTACACAACAAATATTTCAAAAATACAAAGTATATCTATAAGATTTCAACAACACATACAGATGACATCCAGATCTTGGCACCGACATCAAAACCCGGTTGGATCTTGGCACCTACCACATAATTTTGATCTCTACATTGACAAAATCAATGACAAAAATTGATCAAGAAGGTACCCACAATAAAATCCTCATCCAATAGTCCAAAATCAATGGACAAAAGTGTTGAAACAAGCTCTCCAATTAGAAAACTCACCCACATTCTCCATCTCGGCTACTACAGAAACAATGCAGAAAATGAAAAACCCAGAAAATATATTAAATGTTCATAGATCAAGCCTTGAAAATTCTTTCAATTAGGCCAATTGAATACAGAAGTATCGATTTATGAAATATAAAGAATTTAGTTTCCCTATTGGATCTAATTTCATAGAATTCTATGTTATCAGATGGGGTTTCTAGAGAAGCTTTGGGAACTCCTTTATTGCTCCCACAAAACTCTCAGGAAGCTCGAAGCCCCTTATAATGGATTCAAAATTGAATAAAAATTGGGAACCTTGTTCGTCGTGAGAACCATTCACGAATCCCTACGAATAATGACATTCCTCTTCCCTCTCTGAACAATTGCGTTGTTGTCGAGTAAGACTCTAATTTTAAGGCAAATATCAACCTCACGCAAATGAAACTAGAGGACAAAGCCAACGGTAACATGAAATTACAGGCGAGGATGAAGCCGGCGGGAATATCAATCACGATGATGGTGAGAACAACGATAATGATAATTCCATGTGGTAATTTTTTACTCACGAGGACGACGAAAATGAAATTTAGAGATTGGTTGGGTAAACAATGTTTTCCCAGCCCAAACTAGCAAAGAAAACACCACCAGTGTAATTATATTAATTTGTATATTCATATGTGTTTTAAAAAAAATGTTGACTAGAAATAATGTAATTAGGTTTAGTACCAACATGTTGATGTGACTCTTATCATAACTTTTGGGATTTTCGGTTCAAGCCACCTTTATTAAATATGGTTAATTGTATTAATTTGTATATTCGTATGTGTTTTGTTTTAAAAGAATGTTGACTAGAAATAATGTAATTAGGTTTAGTACCAACAACGTAACTATTATAGCTTAAGAATTTATAAATTTATATATTATATGATTTTAATTAATTATAAATTATAAATTTTAGAATTTAAGTTATATTACAATGATGGTGATTATGATGGTTAAAGTCTATTAAAATTAAGAAAGGTACAAAATTACTTAGTTTTCTTTAGAATTTTAAGTATGTGTTTGAAAGGCTTTAAGAGAAGCATTCTTAAATCACCCTAGTTTTGAGGAGTTACTTCATGCCACCTTCGTTTGAGTAGTAGGTGGTTTTGACTAAAGTTTGAAGTAGTCATAGGAAGCATCTTGTCTTCTATATTATTTATCTTGTTCTTGTACATTTGTCACTTGTCCATGGTCATGTTCTCAATGGGGGGGAAGACTCGATTCTCTAAGGAGGATAGGATAGGGTGTATTGCCTTTCATTTTGATAATATAAGTTATAAAATGTAGTTTTGTATTTTCTCTATCTTTCTCCATAATTCTCTAAGTATTTTGAAAACTTGGACTTCAAACCATATAAGATAATAGGAATGATGAGAATCTTAAAAAGGAGTTTCTTCTTATCCCATAGCTAAAGGTTTGTTGACTTACAATTCTTTTCCAATCCATAATAAGTTTCCCACCCTCCATTTAGCATTTTCTCAATATTGTTGTCCTAATTAAGATTGTGACAATATTTTTATGAAGTCCCTTCCTCCATGATGTTTCTTTTGCACACAATATTAGCATAAGTGACATTTTGGATTTAATTATCATAAGCTTCATTCTATCAGTGTTAACAATCGTACCCATACCAGAGTAGAAATATTTGAGGATTTTTAGTTTCTTATCAATATCATAGGGACTCCCTGGCATAAGAAGATATCAACAACTTAAATCAAAAGGATGATGAGTGTACCAATGACAGTAGGGTTGACATAAGCCGATTCTTTCAAACAACTCTCTAACTTGTCAATGTATATGCCAAAAAGGGTAGAGGATAGGGACAACCTTTCCTAACTCCTATATTACAATTATTTTTTCTAACTGGCCCTTAGTGTTCCTAAACTTATAAATATTGTTATCATAAAACCTTATTGTAGTATCAATCAACTTAAGAGGAACCTTTAGCTCTTCTAACCTATTCCAAAGGTTAGTGTTGGGCACCATGTTAAAGGAAACACAATAGATTGGTTTTATTTGTGACACTCTTTCCATGATTTTTTAGCAATACAGCGATATTTTCCAAAATAATTTTGTATAGCTAGGCTAAAAGGAGGCTAATCATAATGGTATTATAGTTAGAAGGATTGTATTTATCCCCGTTTTTAAAAATAGGTACACTGAGAATTTGAGTCTATGGTTTGGGGAAGCCCTATTTAACTACTAAATTAAAGAGCTTGTAGATGTGAAGGATAAGAATAGGCCCTCAAATTTTTAATATTTCTACTTGGTATCATTTTATGTCCTTAGGTTTCTCTTTTGCAAGTTTTTTAACAGCAAAGTCTAAGTCAACGATTAAAAAAACGTATTTGTCTACATAAATGGTTTGAATGTTTTCCATGACATTAAGGGATTCGTAAATATTTTTATGTTAGGAACCTTAGTCCCAAAAGGGAATCATATTTTTTCCTTTAGTTTTATAAGTCAAAATTTCTTACGATCTAGTTTAGATAAATGCAAGAACTTCTCTTGCTTTATGTGTAAATAATGTCTTTTTTTTCTTTTTTATTAGGGATTTGTATCTATTTATTTTATCAAGTTTTAAGGACCCGTGAGAAGCATCTTTGATGGATTTTATATAATCTTAGATTCCTTATCACACTAAGGGTTGGTAATTCTATTTTCTCTCACACAACACCTCAATAGAGAACTTATGGATGGAAGTAGAGAGGGTTGTTGTAAAATTGTAATAAATGTATGTCAATAGTGTTCTTATTTGATAGGATATTTAGTTCATTATTTACATCATTTAATCAAAAATCAACTTTATTTTTGTTAAAATCAAGTGTTTTTGGAAATCAAAAATCTCCTAATGGGACTTTTGTGAATGACAAAGTTTAGAGTTCGGGTTAAAGGTCTATGATTGGAGTTGGAGTCATGGCCTTTTAAGCGGTCAAATTTATTATTTGGTTGTATTCATGGATATTACATATCAAGTAGTCTCTAACAGTGATACCAAGCCCATGAATATAAGTCATTTAGTTTGATTTTGACCACTTCATTAGAGCAATGAAAATTATATTATCTTGAGCACTATAAAGCTCGATTAGCTCGATATGAATAGATTCCCCACCAAGTCTTCCGAGTTTCTTTCGCATTTACTAGCTAAAACAAGGTATTCATCTATCTGTATGGGATTAGGGTTCATTGCTTACATTGATAGCTTGATTATCTTTTGTTCTAGCATAAAATTCTCATAGCTAAATCATATTGCCATCATTTCTTAGACTGTAAATATCTTCTTCTAAGTCATTGTGAGGATAATGCATATCTATATTGTTTTTTTTATAAAAGTAGAGTGAATAGGCACAAAATAAATATTTTTTATATAAATATACTTAGCACTAAGATATGAGATATACATCCACATGTATTCATTGAAAGGGTATTTCTTGTGAAGCCTAATGTGAGGAAGAATGTTTTTTATGTAACAAGCTAGCCTCTAACCCCTCTTTGATAGGATTTCTTGTTCTATACTAACCATAACACAAATCCTTCTATATTAGGGAACTTAAATTATTCATGCTCCCAAGTTTCAATGAGTAGTATAATATCAATTTCACTAGGGATACAACTTACCCCAAGCCCTTTACTCCACGGAAAGCAATGATAGTTCCAAGAGAGGATTCAGATCATCCCAAATTTCAACTTATTATAATATTTCTAGTCTGTGGACCTCATAATAGATTTGGGGCTCATATAGCCTTCATTATTGATGGGGCTCATATAGCCTTGTCACTGGATGTTCAATGGTGTTACTAAGATGTTGTTGGCATAGGAGTTACACCAAGAAATTTACATAGGAAGGCCTTTAGCACATTTTTTCCTAGATATTATGGAAAATCTTGAGAGTTATGCCAAAGCTTACATAATTGTGGTTAATACTTAAAGCGATTCTTTTAGAAATAATAGTTGTTAAAGGAACATAAATTAAATTAGGATAAGGATAAATATAATCAATTGTACCTACCAACGTGATGATATTTTCATGTTGCTTAGCAACCAAACTAAGCACTTAAATTATAGTTAATTACCACCTATCCCTTCAATATAGATTAATGCTAATAGAGAAAACAATGTAGCATTATTCTATAATGCAAGGCCTGCAACATGGAATAACCCTAGTAGAGCATGTAATGTTGCATTATTCCACATGGTATGGTGGTGAAGCCATTACCTTGCAATTTGAGTCACTTGGTTAATGTTAACCAAATTGTATACATTTTTTCTCTAGGACAATGGTTAACGATATTACGTTTCCATCCATAAATTTGTAAGTTCATGGATCATAGTGATCAAAATTTCATTGTATAGTAAATAGGAAACATAGGGTTTTTCTAAGAAGCTATCGAGTATCATTGTTGGAAGTTTCCCATTATAACAAATGTAGATCAATTTGAGTGTCATTGTAGTAAGTTGGAAGAGATTGTAATAAAGCTTGAATCATCCCTAACTATTGTTTAAGTGGAGGTACTTGTATTAATTTCTATAGAACTCACAATATAGAACTATTAATCCCATAGAACTAACAAAAAATTTCAAATCAGAATGCCTAAAAATCTCATGGAACAAAAGATTTCTAGAAGCCTTCTGAAAGAGGTCCCATACTCTAGTTTCAATTGACATACCTTGAAATATTTCATCTCCTAGGCAATTGCCAAATTTCATAAGATTATAGTGCCTACCACATATGTTGCCAATATTGGCATAGTGTAGAGTTCTCTATGTATATCAGTATAGGGTTCGTTATGAATACTTTTTTTTCTTTTCATCTAGACATAACCATGTGTGTTATTATATCCACTCTTAGGTTTAAGGGTCTTCATGGATTGTACATATCTTCAGATATCATATGAAAATAAGTGAACCCACTAGTTGGATGGACAAGGAAGACTAGCTCTTTGACTGCTTTGAATATTTGTATGAGGGGATCCAAATCTTCATGCCATAAGTTCCTTTGTCTTCCAGCTTGCCAAGAAGCAAACCCTAGGTCTTAAGATCCATGGGTACTACGAAGAAGGGTAAGGATTTTTTAGGAAAAGTGGGTTTTAGCTAAGACCTAAGTGGATTTATTACTCACCTTTTTTTTCTTCCATTCAAAGTTTCTCAATAATTTTTTTGGTCTAAGTCCTTTGGGTAGTCGACAACAACCTATTGGTTGTCACTTTGGGGGTTGTACCTTTTAGAGGATTTTTGAAGTCTAAAGTGGGCCTTCTAAGAAATATAACAAAATATTATGAGTTAGTCATTTGTGGGGAATGTATATTTACAATTCAACTCTTATAATGCAATCTATGCAACTAGGGTTAAATTAAATTGGAGAAATGTCTAGAAAAAAAAAAAAAAAAAAAAATCCTTTATTGATATGATTATAAATAAAAATACTTTTAAATCTATGAATTACTTTTAATAATAAACATAATGCTCATAAAATAATATTAGTATAATAAATAATAATTTCATAGTATTTTAATATAACTTGTGTGATGTACCACATATTCATTTTTTTGAACTCGATGATACCTTATACTACTAATTAAAAAATAAAACATAGTTCATAACATGGATATTCACAAAGTCAAACTAATATATAAATAAGTGAGAACTATGTATAAACCATTATTCCATATATTAATTAATTAATATACAAATATAATTTAACTAATATATGAAAGATTGGAATTATTATAGATACCCATTGAAAGATTGGAATTATTATAGATACCCATTTACTAGTTTAACTAATATATGGTATATTTATATTATTTTTGGTATAATCACAGACTAAATATATTAATTAATCCAAATATATAGTATTTTTGTTTTGTTTTGTTTTTATATCCCAAAGTAATAACATGTTTAACATATAACTACTAGTAAACCTCTAGAGGCCTATGATATGCCATCCTCTCCATAAATTGAGTCACAGTCGGGGGATTTGAACCTTGGATCTCTCATTTTTCACATATTTCACTTTACTTCGATCATTAATTGAATTGCCCCACTCGGACTATATATATATAACTTTAATTAATATATGAAATATGTAATTGTACCATGTATTATATATATTAGTTTAATAATAGTATATGTAAGTTCTCATATTAGTTTACATATTATAATTTGAGTATATATTTATGTCTTAAGTTATGAATTTTTGTATTCAATTTATAATATGAAGTATGAATATTATGTGGGAATATTTTATTTTTCTTCATGTAATAAAGTGCTCTATTTTCTAGCTCATATATAAGGGTAAGATATTCTTTAGGGCTCAAGGCCATTAAACAACAAGGCAAGAATGCATTACAAGAATATACTCAATATGAGCTCATCATGCCACTTGTGAGATTTGAACCTTGGTGGGGATGATAACACTCATTACTTCCAACCACCTAAGATAAACTCGTTCGAAATAATAATATGCGAGAATTTATATATTCATTTTCTTATTTTTTATTTTGAACCAGTATTTTACTTTTTATATTTTCAAAAGTATTTTACTTTAAAAACACTTCACTTTATGAGTTATTTATATTATATTCAAAACTAACTTATAAGTATTTTTCCGCTGGAAGTACTTTACTTACAACACTGGCAAGGTTAACTATGGATTTTCATCCACCATTTAGAATGTGACAAACAAGCATCTTTAAGTCAAATGATGTCAATTCAACGCTAAGGGGTGATGTTGTCCTCTAAAGTGCGATTGCTTCTTGTAAAGATAATTTTAACAGTGTTTCTTTTTAGATATTTTTGAACTCAAACTTACCATAATTAAAATCTAAGTTCCTTTTGTTGCATTGGGATTTGACCACCTTGCTAAAATACATCCAGTTAGCATGAGGATACCATTTGCTAACAGTAGGAATTGAATATTAGACATCCCAAAGCCCTAAAAGAGTGCAATAGGGTGGCTTTTCCATTCCACTTATAGGCCTTAGCCCCACTCACTTTGAAGACACGAATATGAGTCACAGTGGTCTGATTGGTGAGGGGGAGAAATCTATCAAGGGTAGCCTATCCACAAAGGCATGAATTAAGGTGGATTAGTATTTCCATCATCTAATAATTATTCTTGATAGATAAAGGGAGGAAGGCTTGGTTGACTAGATAAATGGTTTTGTGGTCCTTGAGAAGAAGTCATTGTGAAACCCTTTATAGATAGCATGTTAGAGAAGGATTCGTAGGAAAGCATATGGATCTAGAAGCCCTTAGTAGGAAACAAAACCTAAGGGTAAAAGAAAAATTAGAGGATAATATATCCCACCATCAAAGGTCTAGCATATGTATTAAAAAACACAACGAATTGGCGAGGATGGTTTTAATCTTTTGGAATGATTTGAGCATTAATTGTGTATGTGTTTAAATTTCTTGCATAGATGTTTTTATCGCTATCCCTTATTTACACTGTGAGGTAGACATGCCTTGGTAAGTTCAAATACTTGTAAACATTATTATTTTTTAGTTAATATAAGAACTAATATTGACTAAGCATGAACAACTATAGCTTGGGATATGATACCATTAGATGAGAAAGGTAAGGGGGACAACGAGAATGTATATATGCCTAGATACCTATGTCTCTTATATCTACTTGTCCTACCCACCATGCCATTAACCTAACCCTTCATTATTTTATAAATTTAATACTGAGCATAGTCTATAGTCTAATTTGAGATAGAATACGTGGACCTAACCATCTTCTAGATTTAGAAAACCACTTCCTACATCCTTGGATTTTTCCCCCACACTCTTGGAACTAAGAGAAGTTGTCCAAGGCCCTCTTGCCACCTCCTTGTTCATGCAAAGAGTAGTAATTCAAATTCAACAAGGGTAGAACAAGATGTGAAGAAAGAAAATTAAAATAGGAAATTTAGAGGTTCTTTTTGGAGGTATTAGGGAGATACGAATAGGGTATTTCGCTAGAAAAGGAGAGTTTCCATATTATGGGACTAAATATATCATGAAAATAATAGACCATTAGGATATTGTTAATATAAGAAGAAGGAGATAGACCATATAGAAGATGAAGGAATAACAATATTATAGTCCAAGATAATTATAGATATATCCTTAGAATCCCTACAGAAATCTCATTAAAAAATGCCCTAGAGCTAAGAGAAATTATGTTGGAGTTAAATTCACATTAGATAAGAGTTTGGACTTTCTATGCACGCACTAACGAGAAATGAAAGGAAGAACAATTGATGCAATAATAAGTACAGAATATAGCATCCTTCATGTGCTATTTGGAAAAGGTATTGTGAGTGCCAAAAGTTGGTGTAATTAACCAAGTAATGAGTTTCTTGGTTGATCATTGTGTTTTTTTGGGACAGGGAAACTGCCACAAGAATCTTGAATTTGTTTTCTTCACTTTAGCAATCTCATAGCTCAACATGGGGGTGAAATTTGATGGAGGAATAGCTTATGGTTGAGAGGAAAATGGTACACACTTAGTTAGTTCCCTAGGAGCTCAATTTATGTAAAAAAAAAAAATTATTCTCTCCTCCTCTACTATGAAATTATTATTTTATAATGACGATTAAAAATCCATTATTGATTAATTGAGATTGTGATGAAAATCATGTATAATGTATGGGTAGATGGATTGTTGTTTGTAATCAATTAAAATCATATATGTACATAGAAATGCATAAGAAAAACACATATGTACCAACCTTTTGTAAAAATAATTGTGTTGAGTTCTGAGATTTCTTAGTATAATTTATTTGATAACTTATATGAAGATCCCCAATGGCTTTCGGTGATTATAGTGTTTATTCTTTCTAGCAATAAATATAGAGTTCTTGATAAGAAAATCTCATTGAGGTGTGGTATTATCTCCTTGAGAGCTCACTTCTATGTAAACTATGTATTTAAGGAGTAATTCCTTGCCTCTAATTATTAAAGTAGATTATCTTCCTTTTCCCAACACATGGCACTCATATGTCCACTCAATTCCAATATCTCTAATTCGAACCAACTATAATTGAAACCAATTTTTCATTTTCAATGACAATGTTGAAGTGGAAAGCAACCATATCTTGCAAGTCTAGTTATTAACAGTTAAGATTATTTGAAAATTTTATGTGATTGTTAAGGATTACTTTGAGCTTAATCATAGTACCTCATCCATATTCATGTCCTCTTCGAACATGGCACACTTTTCCTACTCAAATTCATGGTAAATTGTATTACATGGTTTTCAAATAGTGTTATGGGATTTCTTCTTAATATCGATCCTAGTTTTGCAAATATGAGGTTCATGGTAAGTTGGCAACTACATAACCCTATTATCACTATACAAATAATCTATATTGTTCAGTCATTTGTGTGAATATCATGGATTACAAATATCCTAATGAATCATTGTTTGGGTAATTATTATTGGTGGATGGTGGATCACTACTCTATGTTCTATTTTGGGTTAGAAGTTCAATATATAATAAGGCATATACCCATGTACACAATTAATGTCCAATCCAACTGGCAAGCAAAAGGAACTGTACTTGTGTTGTGCCAAGGTAACATGCTAGTCATGTTAGGAACAACATGAGTAGTATTTTGACTTGTAAGAATTTGATGAATTAGTACAAAGGTATATTACAGTGGTGGTGGGTGAATACTTTTTCTTAGATAAAATCTTAGTGCTTCAAGAACTAACATTGATAAGATATTTTTGCGGTTGCTAGATGGCAGAGGAGATGTTGGTGTCATGGATGATTGTCCAATGGTAGTTAGTGCAATGTTATTTTTATTGATTCTATGTAATAACTCAAGGTTGGTTGGGTTTTTATAATGAAGAATAAAGAAGATATTATAAATGTTCAGAATAACAAATGGTATCTGGGGGATTCAATCATAGCATTGGCATAATAACATCCAACTTTTGATCCTAGTTCAAAACTAATAAACAATATCCTTTTATGGACTAAGCTATTAAGGTCACCCTTGGAATGTTGGAATGATAAGTTCTTAAGAGATATGGGAGAATTTATATGAAGGAGTTTGAGCACTTACACTTCTTTTGAATATAACTCATGGAGATCTGCAACAAGGATTTTAGTGGAGGTAGAATCATGATTGGTGTTATTAAATAGTGTGCAGATAGTAATGGGTAGCCATAATCATAACCAAATTCTATCCTATGTTAGGGTCCCATTCAAATGTGTATGGTGACATGCCTACAATAATGTGGTAGCGGAGTGTAATTTCAATTTCTAAAAGAAGGTTTGGAGGAAAAATCCATAAGGTAGAATGGGATGCTAAAGGGTCCTCAATTTTTTATGGTAAAGGAGAAGGATGTCTTGGGTCATCAATCAAAGGGAAAATTTTATCAAAAATAATTTGGGCTTGGGAGAATGGCCAAATCTCAAGAGGTAGTTCTAATTGAAGATAAAATATCCAAGGTGTTAAGAAGATCCTTTGGTTCTAGAGGTCGTCAACCCAAAAGTGCATCGACATATTTTTCTCAAAGAAAAAGTGCATCAACGTCTACATGGTAAGTCTTTCATAAATAATTCACTCCTAGTTTTTCATTAAAGACGGGATAATGTGACAATGGAAAATAAAAACCCAAATTAATTTGATATTAGGAGGGGATTGTATAGTTTCGAATGTGATTTTTCATTATAAAGTCCTAGAAAGTATTACTCACATTTACAATGTACAAGCCCTAGATACCAACTTAGGCCAAGAGATAAGGATAGTGAGAGAGTGGAAAAAAGTATAGAGGGTGGGATAGGGTGTGATCCAACAAAAATAAGTTCACCAAAACAATCTAGGGAGAAAATCCTTTCTCCATCTCACCCAAGAGAAATCCATTTGAGTGATTTAATAAGGGATGCAAATATTCTTGAAAGGGATACTTAGAGAAATACAAGCGCCATTAAAGGTTTCCAAATGACAATTTTATCCTTAATATAAGAGGGTTGGGAAATTCTTCCAAAACACTATCCCTAGATATACTCATAAATTGAGGAATCTTGATCTTTCTTTTCTTCAAAAGACTATGGAAGCAAGGAAGAAGTTGGTTGAGGATAAAGGAAAATTGTGTAAAAGCTGAGAATTTCTAGAAATTGATGCTAATGGTTCTTTTGGGGGGCTTATAACTAGTTGTATAACTAGTAACATTCTTTTAATAAACTCTTATGTTATTACAACCAGCATATGTATGAATTTTCAAGTCCAAGAAGTAGGTTACAACATTATAATGATTAAATATAATAGGCCATATGAATATAAGGAGAATTTTTGGGATTTATTTCTTTGCCAAAAGGGCATATGCTAGATAGGTTAATTATTCAGGGTGATTTAAATTTCACTCTTAGTGTTTGAGAAGTATAGAGGTCAGTTGTAAGACATTGATAGGTTGGGAGAATATTTCCAATTCAATATTGAGGAGATGGGGCAGGTTGATGTGGATCTTATTAAGAAGATGCCTATGTGGAGAAACAATAATATAAGGACAAATGGGATTTCAAAGAGGTTGGATAGATTACTTGCATACGAGGATCTTTTATTTAAAGTGGAAAAGCATTAGATTATGCATGGATATTGCAAGGTGGAGGGTTTACTATCACCTAGATAACCTTATACTTATTGATAAAAAAAGATGATAAATCATTTGCCCCTTGTAAATTTAACCTGCAATTTTTAAATGAGGAAGAATGTATTAATTTGGTTAAAGATGAATTGGTAAGTTATGACCCATCTTCTAGGGATTTTGCAAGTTTTTAACTTACAAAAATGTTTGAAAGAGTAAAAAATAATGGTAGTTTGGGCCTCTAAAAAATTCAAAACTTTTGACAAGGACTTGAAGGAGGTGGAACAAGATTTGTATACTCTATGTATTATGAATCCTGAGGGAGATTGTTGTTGAGAAATCTAGGGCATTATATTTCTCTTAGATCTTTGACATTTACTTGTGAAAATTCTTATGTGCTTGTTAGTTCTTATTTATATTTTTCTTTTATCAAAATAAATGTCAATCAATGAAAAATAGGGGGACACAAGATGTAGGCACACAGCAAGGGAAAAACCCCTTGGTAGGGGAAAACCCAATTAAGAACTCTTCCTTCAGTAGATTCATATGAGAATGAGATGACCTAGACCTTAACCTAAACTTTTCTCCATCCATCAAGTCAGTGTTTGACATATTCTTCTTCCAGAACAGATCTTCAAAATTTGATCCTTCTTGACATCTATATACTTCTTGACATCCTGCAATCACAGAGACTTCGACTTCCTGTAACTGTGAAGACTTTGGCTTCTTGTAACAATAAAGATTTCAACTTCCTGCAAAAACTTAGACTTCCTGTATTGGAGTTTGGTTCCTTCGCTTTATACTTCAGTCTATAATATTTCGGTCCACTGAAACCTCGCTATACTTCTTTTATTTACGAACTTGTATGTATATTCCTTCAACTGGGTCGAGTACACATGGTTATATATATTTTTTGCTTCATGTAAATGAGTCTACACGAGTAGAAGATTGATTTGAGGCCTACTAGCAAGGTGACGGTTAGCCTCATACTTACATAAACAATCAACAAGTCCAAGTATCACAAAATAATAAAATTATGAAACTTTGGAAAATGTAATTCCTAATTGCCTTTGGTATGCTCATCAATTCTAGAATGAGGATGTTCCTAATACTTGGGAGTTTGTTGAGATCTAGTTGGTTGAAAGATTCTCTCAAACTAGTTAGCCTCCTAGATTGATGTATAGTTGAGATATTCACTCAACCAATAAATTGTATGTCCAAAATAAACTAAATATCTTGATACATAACTTGATGTATTTATAATGTATCATCATTATTTGTGAATATACATTCAAGATAAAAGCCTTTTCTGCCATGTTTTTGTCTCTTGAATTAATTTCTAATATATTAGAGTGAACATAGATCTTGGATTTAGAGCTATTACATCAAAGGACTACGTGTGGAAGTTGAGTCCACGTAAGCCGAATTGTGTGAGATATGTGTGAAATTGAATTAAAAACTTGGGTATAGCGGTTAGCTAGCCCAAGAAGCATTGATACCTGTGCATATAGCAGCATGGAACCAACATAAGGAAATTTGAAAAAGCTACAGATTTACTTTTCAGCTGCATTGACAAGGAGGGGATCGATCACAAAAGCCGTGGAAGGAATCGATCACAAAAGTCGTGGAAGCTAGAATACAATCCTGTAGCAATTAACAAAAAATGGGCAACATTAAAGTATTCTGATTTTTTGAGAAAGCATTGAAAGTTACCATCATTTTATTGTACTTCATTGGACTTTATTCCCTACTATTAATTATGATGGCATCACAAATACAGATTGCTGGATTGTTTCATTTATAAAAACTGTCGTTTGGGTCCAAATCAATAAATTCTTCATTGACTGATTGGGGTTGATAAAATTTTAAGTGATAATCAAAAGCTATATGGGAGAATGGATGCAACAAGGAAATACTACTGTGTGAAAATTGCAGCTTAATTCGTGGGTGGATCATGAGGCTGGAAAATTTACTGATGGATTTTTGTGTGAAAGGACTGTAATTGGAAGCCACCGTTTAAACCATCGAATGTAGATTTGTTTGTTTAGAAATAATTTATGGTTGTAATGTTGTGAGTGGAGACATTTCCAAGTTTTTCTACCTGTGGAGATATTTCAGATAGCGTTGTATGTTGTGAAGAGATTTTTTGTTTGGAATTGGAGAGTCGAAGGTTAGAGGCAAATTCACTCTGTTACAGATAAATAGCACAACCTGCACAAACCATAAGGCACTACGCATCCAAAGTGAGGTCAGGGAAAATATCTCATTGCAAAATGACACTCTTGTTGGCAATGATGTTGAATATAATCATACTGAGATGAAACCGATGGTTTTCACCTCTGAATTATCTTAAGTAAATGCTTTTGCCCCCTCAGAAATCCTTTATTCGCAAATTAGAATTGTTATGGATTCACCTTCATGAAACTACATGTACCTTTCATAGCAACACATGTCATAACATCGCTCGAAAATACTGGGTTTTCTGTCGTTTGGTATTTATTATGTGATATCCTCGCCTTAGGTTCTAAGCTTCTACATCGATTCTTAATGTTTTTAGAATCTCTGCAGACATGAAGGAGCTGTGGTGAAACGTTTAGTTGAATTCGTTGCAAAAGCATTGAAAAGATAGACCACGAGACCTTCAATTTAATACTGGTCAGCCATGGTTGTGCCTATAATGAAGAAGGGTTTTATGATGGCCACATGTTTTTCTCCTTCTTTTCGTTGCTGAGCAGTGTAACACTCATAGCTAGTCTTGTATGCTTAGCTAGAAAATTAAAAAAATATTAAAGTATGTTTATGAGTATGGAATATAATTCTCGTTTTGTTTATGAATTACGGATTCAGTCTGATAAATTCTATTCTTTTGTAACATATATTTTTTCTCAGATTAATTATAATTATAATTTATTTGGTGTAGTTGATGGAAAATATATACATTTTAAAGTGTTTATAATTTATTTGATTTGGTTGATGGTGAGTAGCTTGTATCGAAATCTAGGCCGTCCAAAGTGCTTGGAGTAATGGTGCCATGTGAAGGCACTCATTATCTATTATACTACATATTCCATTGTAACATATATTTTTTCTCAGATTAATTATAATTATAATTTATTTGGTGTGGTTGATGGCAAATATATACATTTTAAAGTGTTTATAATTTATTTGGTTTGGTTGATGGTGAGTAGTTTGTATCCAAAATCTAGGCTGTCCAAAGTGCTTAGAGTAATGGCGCCATGTAAAGGCACGCATTATCTATTATGCAGCATATTCCATTTGTAACATATATTTTTTCTCAGATTAATTATAATTATAATTTATTTGGTGTGTTTGATGGCAAATATATACATTGTAAAGTGTTTATAATTTATTTGGTTTGGTTGATGGTGAGTAGGCCATCCAAAGTGCTTGGATTAATGGTGCCATGTGAAGGCACGCATTATCTATTATGCAGCATATTCATATTGTAACATATATTTTTTCTCAAATTAATTATAATTATAATTTATTTGGTGTGGTTGATGGCAAATATATACATTTTAAAGTGTTTATAATTTATTTGGTTTGGTTGATGGTGAGTAGGCCATCCAAAGTGCTTGGATTAATGGTGCCATGTGAAGGCACGCATTATCTATTATGCAGCATATTCATATTGTAACATATATTTTTTCTCAAATTAATTATAATTATAATTTATTTGGTGTGGTTGATGGCAAATATATACATTTTAAAGTGTTTATAATTTATTTGGTTTGGTTGATGGTGAGTAGCTTGTATCCAAAACCTAGGCCGTCCAAAGTGCTTCGAGTAATGGCGCCATGTGAAGGCACGCATTATCTATTATGTAGCATATTCCATTTGGGGCCCTTATATTTATAAGAACTTTACTATTCGTGAGCACACATATTAATAAGAACTTTACTATTACTCTTTCAAGCTAAAATAAAAAACACTAAGCCACGTAACTTATAGCCATTCAACAATATAATAATTTATTATACTCTAATCAAAACTTTAATTCTTTTACATTTTAAATTTAGATATGAATAAAATTAATTAAATTACAATTACAATTAATGAATATATAATCAATCAATATATTATATTAAGTTAAAGTAAAATAATAAAAATATTTTCCTTTTCATAAATATATGATTGAAATTAACCAATCCTAATTAAAATTAATAAATACAATGTAAAATAATTCTATATTTTAATTATTTTAATTTAGTTGTCCAAAAAGGTCTTGGATAACCATGATTGGGTGTGTTGTTAAGGCACCCCTAGATGTTAAGCCACTCATTTAATTCCCAAGGTTATTTGAGTATTATTCTTGGACATGACCATGATGTAGCCTCATTGTTGTCAAACTTACAAAGAAAAAAATTAATTTAGTTATATTTAAACTAAGCAGCAATGAATGCTATCTATGTGGCCTTGTTAATATTTTGGAGTAATAAGCAGACATTTTGGAAATATAAGGTGTGCTACAATTTTTAATTTTTGTTGTGGTGGAGTAATAAGGTAATATTGTATGAGTGGGGTAAATATTTGGAGTTATAAGGTTGTAATTGGAGGAGTTTGAGATGTCTTATTGTTAGTTTAGTCAAGTCCAAGCTATGAATGGTTTAATTTTGCCAAATTGATTGAAGTCCACAATTTTTAAAATAAATGTAAAAATCTAAATTTGAGTCCAAGTCAAGTTGTGAATCATCAGTGAAGATGAGTTGAAAGCCCAAGAAACATTTGTGTTGTAACAAAAAGGGTGCACTCTCGGTTGAGCCCGACACCCAAACTAGTCATTAAGTCAAATTGATAGGGGGTTGAGTTCTTTAAAAGTCAAATAAGAAGTCATCTTCTCATTACATTACATTGTAAAAATCATTAACTTGGGTGCATTTTCGGTGGTAGTAGACACCTTAAATTTGTTAAAAAGAAATCAAGTGAATGTGAAATTGAAAGAAGCACAACACAAATATAAGATCAAGCGAGTGTGAAAATCAAGCAAGTGTTAAAATCAAGCGAGCGAGTTCAAATGGAGCAAGGTATTCAATTGCTAAATTTTATGAACAATATGATACTATCCACTACTAAGGACACAATGAAAATCAACAAATCCACTCTTACTGATATAAAAATGCATCTAAATCAGGCACGTGAAATGATTGAGTTTCTCCAACTTGAGTCACAGCTACAACGTGATGAGCTGCAACAAAAGAGTCATGTTTCGGAGCCATTCAACTATACAACTTCAAATGATGAAGATGATTCCCAACCACTCAATGATACAACTTCTAGTGTAGAAGTTGTACATGATCAAGTTCAACCTTCTTTTTCTAAGCTAATCATAAAATCGTGGGAATAAATTCAATGCAACAAAAATCGATGTGGTTTAGGATATGACAAAAATGACAACAATTTGCATATTCCTGATTATTCAAAACCAATCAAGTTCATCAGTGGAGGATTTCTTGATCAGACAACATTGGAAATCAATGTTAAAGTTGAAGAAAAGCCAAAATGTCAACATTGTCAAAGAACTAGTCATGTGGAAGATCATTGTTTTGATATCCATCCTTGTCACCATTGTGGCAAGAAGAATCACTCGTCAGAGAGATGTTACAAACGAAACCAACCATCTAGATTGAAGATTAGTAATGCATGGATTGATCCTTGGGAGTGGTTATATACAATCAAAACGATTGTATATCTTTTACCGCAGAATTCAATCTCACATGAAGACAAATATTGCAGCCAATAGTGAAAATATGGTACTCTCATGCACCTGAAAGGGTGATATGAATGGAGTATGTTACTGTTTTTTGTGTTAATTACTCTTTCAGATTCTAAATTCAATGTTTTATGTGCGCTTAAGAGTTCAATTTCTCTTGCAAATTATCAAGTCTCATGAGTGTTTTTCATGTCAATTTAATGAACAATTTAACATTAAAATAATAATAATAATAATAATAATAATAAAGTTTTCACAACAACAAATAAAGTACAAAACATCACCATACAACACATCAACACGGGTATTTGATGAAGGAGTTCACCCCGCCTGGGCTACATCTCCTTGGTCCAACTTCCATGGCTTGGGCCTCTATATTACGCTCAAATTGACAAATTGACCTGTTTACAATGCTCTTTTGCTCCTGTAACCTGCACCATGGAGTCCAGAATGCCAAAAAATGGTCATATAGCCTCTTTCTGCACCTGAATTGGTCGAAAACTCCAAAAGTTATGACCATTTACATTTTCTTCACTATTTCAGGCCCTAAATTAGCTAACTCGAGCTAAACTGGCAGTCTCCGCCAAAATTGGGGGCTCCGGCAACTTAAACATCATTAAGTTAATTAAGTGTCTTAGCGCTAATTCCACACTTAAGATAAGCTCATATTAAATGGTGTTTAAGTGTTGGTTAATGGTGGTTTAGTGCTTAATTAAACACAGTTTAATTGTTAAACTTTCGCGCTTATCTGTTGGCTCCGTTGGTGGTTATGTGATGAGTCACATGGATCGGGAGCTGGCCCCCAATTTCCCCCGCCATACACCATTTGAAAACTTATGATCCACCTGATGTTTGTCATGCCTCTCTTTGTACTTGCCTTGACTTTTCTCTAGTTGATCTTGCACTATTTGATGAAACAAATAAATTTTCTCTATGAATTTCTTTTCTTTATCTATGTCGATATGTCCATCGATACTTACATCTTTCCCAAAGATGAAATCCAATGGCGATTTTGGCAAGTAACGAAGACATGCCTCAAATGACGATGTTTGAGTAGAGGAATGTTTTTCATAATTGTAAACATCCTAAATGTAATGCAGTTGTTCATTCCACAACTTAGGATGTTTGTTGAAATATCCTCGAAGAAGATGAATGACTATTCTATTGACCACCTTGGTTTGACCATCTATTTTCGGATGAAAGGTTGTACTCTTCTTCAACTTAGTTTCCATCAAGTCGCACAAACTTGACCAAAAATTCCCAACAAATCGAGAATCTCAATCACTTACAATAAATGTAGGCAACCCAAAATGAACCCAAACATTTTGAAAGAAAATATTAGTTGTTTGTTCAGTTGTAACTTGCTTTTTACATGGCATAAAAATACACATTTGTTGAACCTATCCACAACTACATACAAATAACCATGACCTCTTTTCGACAAAGGAAGACCTCCTAAAAAATCCATAGAAATACTCTCTCATGGACGTGAAGGAATCGAGAGTGGACGTGAAGGCATTTTCGAAGGAGGTAGGAGGAGCACGGAGGGCAGATTTAAGAGCCATTGATGCAGGACGAGGGTGAGTTAATGCACAGTAGCCAAAGGACGGCGCGTGAAATCTGGAGAGGGTGGTAATTAAGGGAGCCATGCTCCTGCATTTATCAGCGGGCGGGTGACCATGTGCAGGCGTGCGGGGCAGAAAAGTACCCTGCCACATGGCGTCCAAGTGGCCCATCTTCTCATTGCTGGGCACCCGCATCCGGGGGAGGTACATTGATTTTATTTGACATACTATTTGGGTTAAATTCCCTTTTGGTTCTTAATTAAGACCTAAAACTATTACTGATTGGTTAGAACTCATCTTCCTTGAATGTAAAGAAACATGTTTGTTTAAACAACAAGGCTTAAAGACATTACAAAAAATACTTAATACAAGCTCAAAATGTCACATGCAAGAATTTAACTCGACTAAAAAGGATAGCAATATTTCTCCCAACCACTTTGTTGGAACAGGGTTCCCTAACCTGCATTTTTGGTACAATTTTGTTAAATTCGGTCTTGTGTAGGGGTTTTGGGGTGGTTCAAAGCCCCTAATGTGTTGTAATGGGTTAAAGGGTAGCTCTAGGATCCACAAACCATGGTTTGCATACTATAGGCTAGAAAAGGCTACAATATTATAAATAGATAGTTAGTTGGGTCTAGTAAGTAAGAAAGTTGATAGATTGATGCTACGTGCGAACTGTTAGATCTGTTTTGGGTTGTTTTGGGTAAGGACTCCTACTGGCTGTGTGCATGGAGATCCTCAATCATGTTGTGTGTGGACCTCGCTAGGCTGTGTGTGTGGGTTGTGTTTCGGTTGTAAGTGAATTGAAATGTTAATGAATGTGAAGTATTGTTAAATTATCTATGTGTTATCTTAATTGGTTATGTTTACTGTTGAAGCGCATCTTTGACGCCTATTTAAGCTACGAATGTATATGTGTTCTAGAATTAGCATAAGTATATTTGTGATCTGATATAGGATGTGATTATAGTAATCTGTTATGATATTTGGTAATGCGCACGTGGATGCGACTGTAACTGATTAGATCTGATATTTTTGTGATGGTTATATGTTGATTACACTATTAAAATAGTTACGAATAGAATCATTATGTGCGAACCTAGTAAGTATCATGCAAATCTGTCTCGACTTACCTACTCTCTCTCAGGGTGTGGAAACCTAGTTCCAGCACCCTCCCATACTGATTCGGGTGAGACCTTGGCCTACGCAAGTAGGTCATTGGTGAAAGGGCCAGTAGTATAGGGGTTTGTTGGCAAACCTTAACCTCCGAACCTGGGTCAGGACCCCTCAAGCCAACAAATGGTTCCATTGCCAGGACCGAAAGCATTTTGAGAGAGAGATCAGGTAATGCCATGAGGTCCTTGGAGACTTGAGAAGGTGGAAATTGAATATTGGTTTGAAAGACAGATTCAGGAGTTTGTTGTAAAGGAGAATCGCAGCACGAAGTTGACGACTGAGAAGTGGAAGAACAAGTACATCTTCACTGAAGTCTATGAAATTTTCTTTGTAACCTTTGAGAACGAGTTTCAGAAGTGGTTGGCAAGGCTCGTAGAATTCCAGACGTGCTGGAAGGACGATCAGGTTACGCATTGGACACCAGAATTGATTCAACAATTGGAAATGACTGACAATACGATCACCCGTACAGTAGATCACTGGGTAGATAGCGTGCTGGGAGGATTCGTGACAGAATTCACAGTGGATCAGTTTTTGTCCTACTCTGAGGCAGAGCGGAGGTTCTTCAAGGGTTTCCAGGGTAGGTTCTTGAAAACATTGCCTTTGTTGATCAAAATTTTACTGTGCGAAAAGGGCATCTTATGCAGCCACATGGAGTGAATGACCTCTGATCTGAGAGAGAGTACCACACGAAGTGGTAAGTACTACCAAACTAATCAACAAGGAGATAGATCCGTCTACAGTCCATTAAGAGAATCATATGCACATATTCCTCTAGCTACACCACCTTCAAGTCATCATAAGGGTAAGAACTCACCCACACCTCTGCTGCCACCAGAAGAAGATATGCCCACCCACATGAAGTTGCCCACTTTCAAGGGTGTAGGGGATGAAGATATGGACCGATTTTGGTTTGTTGCAGAATCAGTATGGACTGCGTAGAATGTGGCTGCCGAAGCTGTAAAGAGGGTGCAGTTATCACTCGCCTTTGAAGGAAGGGCCTTGGATTGGTATATGGGGTACTTAGGACAGCACGCGGATCCATCTATTCAGGAAATTAAGATAGTGTTAAAACAACAATTTTGGAAGCCTAAGTCCTACTCTCAAATAGTGGTCGACTTGAAAGACTCTAGACAGGGACCCACTGAATCAGTATGGGAAGTTGATCAGCGGTTAAAAAAGGTTATCGGAGATGGGAAATTTCAGTATGATGATAGGCAGCACAAGGAATGATTTATCGCCATGCTGCTGCCTCACCTACGTGGACCTATGGGTCAGTAGTTGATTTCAACACAAGAGAAGGCCTTGGAGATTTCTATGAAACTAGAGGTTGCACCGAGGGACGATGCTCAGTTTGGGGTACAGCAGATCCAGGGACAGCTGGAGGCAATGCACATAGAAATACAGAATCTGAGAAAAGAACGGGGGAAAGAGGCTAGTCCAAACATATGGTGCATAAGATGTAGGGTATCCGGTCATACCAAGGATCAGTGTCCTCTATTGGCAGATTACATGTAGGCTAGGGGACCCAGCCCATTGCACCCTAAGGAGGTTGTGGGACCAAGTGGCCTGACGTTATGGTGCGTTGATTGTCGTTGTGTCGGGCTACATGATACTAACCAATCTCCCTGTTTGGGTGCTTACGTTCTAGAATTGAAGCAGCAATGGTGTCGATTTTGCTCCTCTGTGGGGCATGACGAGCATAACTGCCGAACCTATGCCTTGATGATAGATCAAGGAAACCTATACAGGGTATAGGTTGACCCTTCTTCACCACTATCTCCCTCAAGCAGAGGAGGTTCCCCAGCCAGGGGCAGGGGAGGGGGAAGGGGTGGAGGCACAGGTCGAGGGAGAGGACAATTGATCTGTTACAACTGTGGGGAGATAAGGCATTTTGCGAGGGACTGTCTAAACCCTGCGAGACAATCTTTCCAGTATTGGAGACAACTAGACCATGTGATTGAAGGATGTCCAATTCTGATAGAAAAAATGCAGGAAAAACAACAAACACCTACACAGAACGTGCAGAGGGTTAATTCGGAACTGCGTGATGAAGGACCAAGTATTAATGTCATAACACGCAATGGCATGACTACTGGAGGAGCTGAGGAGAAATCTGAAGCTAAACCCCTTATCCAGAAAGCAGCTGTCAAACAGGAAATCTTGGACCTACAGAAGGAAAAGGAAACCTTTGTCACATCTTGCAAATACTTTACTAAGGAGGAGGCACCTGTTTCAAAATTTCCAGCAAACCTAAGAACAAACGACGAAGTTAAACCATTTCTGCAGGCATGTATGACGCTGTTACGCAACCAGAAGGCAGTAGAAAATCTGCAAGCACTAATAGACAGCTGCGCAGAGAGAACTAACCCTCCTTCGAAAGTTAAGGATGTGCACAAACTTTACAAGCATAAGAAATGCACTGGTCGGGAAATAAGGCTAACAGCGCAAATTGGCGACTATGAAATGGATCAGGTTATTTTGGACTTGGGATCAGATGCGAATTTACTGCCCAAGCAAACTTGGCAACGGATGGAAGAGCCTAAGTTGGAATGGTCTACTATCCAGCTGCGCATGGCCAACCAACAGAAGATCATGCCGTTGGGAAGGTTGTCAAAGTTTATGGTAGATATCGCAAGAGTTAAGGTGCGCGCCAACTTTGAGGTAATTCAGATTGTGGAAGATGTGGACCCCTATCCTGCGCTCCTAGGATTAGATTAGGCAATAGACATGGGAGGCATTATCAACGTCAAGAAAAGAATTATGGTGTTTAAGAATGAAGGCACGAGGGTGATAGTCCCACTGGACCCTGCGGAAGGAGAGCGGTATACCGAACCAGTGCGCGAAGAAGAGGATGTGGATCACATCTACAAATTAACCGCTCGAGATGAGGATTGGATTAATCCTACGGTTGATGGTGTGCTTTGCTGGGACAAGGACATCAAATGCTTCTCTGACTCCAATGGGGAGATAGAAAATTGGCAGAATCGGTTGCATGATGTATCTGTGTTGCGATGTCTTATAATCACAAGTGACTTCTGGTGCATCTCCTTAGAGGTAAGAGAACTACCCTACTTTGATGGTTCTAGTAGTATTAGGGAGTTTTTGCAAACATTTGAAGCTGAAGTCCCACGGGAGCGAAGGCTGTGGGCCATTAATCTAGCCATGCGTGCAACCCCTGCGAGGTGGTGGGACACGCATAAGGGGACGTTCCAGGATTGGGAAGAGTGCCGCGACATGATGGTCTTACGGTTTGAACCTCCGGTTCACCTGCGCGTAAAGACTTTCTTGGGGGCAAGGGACCCGCGCGAGCACTTGTCCACATGGATGGAAGAATGGGGCGAAAGAACTACAGAGGAATGGGTCCACTTGTTCATTCATGCCATAGGGCCAATCCCGACCGCGTGGTATTTAGATGCAGAATTACACCAGCACACTCACCATTAGGAAACCATGAGGGATGAGTTTGTAGGGACATTCGGTTTTGTAGGAGGAACATAGGCACTCGACGAAGCTCTACAGGATATAGATGCCTTGGTATTTGTTGAATCATGCCCTTGCGCAGCACATGGGGCACCAACATAGGAAATCCAGATGCAGGATATTGTCAACTGCCGCAATTTATCAACGGAGGAGTGCAATGAAGACCCGCGAAATGTCTCTATCCCGGAGTCGGAGGGAGAGCGCGCAGTTGCTGGACCCCCACTACAGACCGTCAATGTTACTAAGCCTCTGAAGCTGCGATAAGTAAACATTGGAACATAGGAACAACCTAAGCTAGCTAAAATTGGGGACTAATGGGATGATGATACCATGGGAAAAGTTGCAGAACTCCTCATGGAATACCAGGACTTATTCCCGACAAAATTCTCGGAACTCAAGGGGATTACAGGAGACCTAGGGGTCATGCGCATCACTTTAAAACCAGATGCGTGCCCTGTGAAGCAGCACCCTTATCGTTTGAACCATAAGTACAAACAAAAATTCAATGAAGAAATCGACAAAATGATAGCCACAAGTATCATCGAACCAGTCAAACAGTCAGATGGGGTAAGTCCTATGGTGGTTCAGGAGAAAAATACTAAGGGAGAAATATGGATCTGTGTTGACTTGCGAAAATTAAATGATGCTTGCATGCATGATCCCTTTCCTACACCATTCTTAGATGAAATCATGGATGGCGTGGGAGGGCAAGAAGCATACTCGTTCACGGATGGGTTCTCGGGCTACCATCAGATAAGGATCACACCTAAAGATCGCATCAAAACTACGTTTGCCACTGAATTGGGATCTTTTCAGTATATTGTCATGTCGTTTGGGCTCAAGAATGCCCCTGCCATCTTTTCAGGGGTGGTGGTCGCAGTATTCAAGGAATTCATCCACAAGTTTTTGGAGGTATATTCTGATGACTGGACCGTCTTCGGGTTGGTAAAGAAGCACGTCTCAAACCTGCGCATGATGTTGGACGCCTGTAGAAAGCACTAGATTTCCCTGAATATCAAGAAGTGCATATTTTGCGTGCCCTTCAGGATCTTGCTCGGTCACATAGTTTGTCGACAAGGATTGATGGTTGATCGCGCCAAAGTAGTAGTTATCATAAACCTAGAAGTACCTACAACTAAGAAATAGTTGCGCTCTATCCTCAGAAACACAGGCCACTATAGAAAATTCATTCAAGGGTACGCGCTGATCACAGCGCCTATGGAAAAATTTCTAAAGAAGGACGTTTCATTTTTTTGGGATGAGGAGTGTCATAAGAGCTTCAAGCTACTCAAGGAGAAGATGGTCTCTGCGCCTATTCTCATCTTTCCTGACCAGGTGAAGGTTTTCCATGTTCACGTCGATGTGTCGGGGATCGCCCTGGGAGCTTTCCTTACGCAACCTGGCGATAGAGACATTGACCATCCAGTTGCATTTTCTAGTAGGAAATTTTCTGTTGCGGAGTGGAACTACTCCACTACGGAGCAAGAGGGGTTGGCCATGGTATACGCCATGCAAAAATACCGACATTATCTGTTAGGAGGGCACTTCAAGATGTTTACAGATCACTCGGATTTGAATTACCTAGTGAATAAGCCTGTGTTTAGGGTGGGGGGGGGGGAATCTTCCGATGGCTACTGTTGTTTCAAGAATATGACTTTGAGATCATCGTGAAACCAGGGAAGTTGAATGTTGGGCCGGACCACTTATCCCGAATCGAAAGTGTTGAAGAGCCAACTAGCCTAGAAGAAGGATTTCCTGATGCGCAGTTGTTCACTGTTAAGGTATTTGATGCGCACTTCGCCGACATCATTCACTTCTTTACTACGGGGATGGCACTTGCAGAGTATTTCGTACAATAGAAGAAAAAGTTGGTAACCAGCGCAACAGATTTTACCATCATCGCAGGCCATCTGTATAAGCTAGGAGCTGACGAGGTGCTGCGAAGATACGTTTTGGAACATGAGAGGCACGCCATCTTAGCAGAAGCCCACAGGGGCGTAGCAGGAGGTCACTACGCACGGAAGGCAACGACGTAGAAGATCTTGAGAGCCGAGCTATGGTGGCCCACGCTGCATAGCGATTCCCACGACTATTGTAAAGCCTACGATCAATGCCAAAGGACAGGAAGGCCATCGTGCATAGACGAAATTCCCTTGCAACCACAAATGGCCCTGCAAGCGTTTGACAAATGGGCCATTGACTTCGTTGGGCCCATCAACCCACCAGGAAAGAAGACAGGCGCGCGCTACATCATCAAGGAAACTGATTATGTAACCAGATAGGCCGAAGCACAGGTTGTGAAGGATTGCACTACAAATACCACTGCGCAATTCATTTTTGAGCATATTCTGACCAAGTTTGGTTGTCCAAAGATCTCAATGAGCGATAGAGGTACGCATTTTGTTAATGAAACAATATAGGCCTTGACTGAAGAATTTTGGATCCACCACGCGAAAAGCACCCAGTATCATCCACAAGAAAATGGACCTGTAGAATCTTTTAATAAGATCTTGGAGCAGGCACTTACGAAGGTCTATAATGCTGATCGCAACAACTAGGACGTTTACATCATGTTAGTTCTTTGGGCCTATCGAACCACCTACAAGAATTTGACAGGGAAGACACTGTTTAGGATGGTCTATGACAAGGAGGCCATTATGCCCATGGAGTATATTGTTCCTAGCCTGCGAATCACAACCTTTACCAATATGGTGGAGCTTGATATCATGAAGGAACGGTTAGCGCAGCTGGTGGCCTTGGAGGAAGATCGTTTCATTGCTAACTTCGATCAGCAAGTTAAAAAGGCCCGTGATAAGGCATGGAATGATTGACATATTCGGCAAAAGACATTTGCGGAGGGAGAATTGGTCTTGCTATAAAATAGACAGTTTGCGAATCACCCAAGGAAGTTTCATCAGCACTGGCTAGGTCCCTATATGGTAAAGGAAATTACTAACGGAGGGGCAATCTGGTTAGCTATGCTGCGTGGTGATATGGTACCAGGCTATGTCAATTGCAGCCGACTCAAACCATACCGGATCAAATGACTATATGTCCGGAGTAGCTGTATGGGGCGGGAAACGCGCAGAAAGAGGGATAAATGCAGGCAGAACCGTGGTATGCGCAGGGACCGATCGTAGGTTTGGAAGCTCGGAGAGGTGTGCTGGGAGCGTAGCGTGTGCTCAGAGCACAAGAGGTGTGCTGGGAGTGCAGAGGTGCGCTCAGAACACAGAAGGTGCACTGGAAGTGCAGGGGTAATATATAGTTGCGAAAACTAGTCGTTGGAACAGTAAAACTGGGTTTTAAAAAAAAAAAAAAAAAAAAAAAAAAAAAATTTACCATTGAAAGGAGCGGGCGGCCAGCAACTAATGAGGCGATCTCCAACAATTTTTTACCGTTTACTTGATGGTAAGTTTCTGATAAGCTACACCCAACTGTTGGTTGATCTCCAAGGCTATAAAAACATAATGATAGCCCAAAAGAGGGTTTCGTGTATCTTGAGCAATTTGTGCTTTGCAAGAACCTGCGACTATTGTGCCTTGTTCAAGTCTGAGCGTGCTTCCCCCTCTGATAGTAGCCACCCTGAGTTCATTTTTCGTGCCAGAATGACTGCGTCTAACCCCACCGAATCTTCCCAAACCGTGGCTTCGACGGAAAAAGAGTCTGATGAAGTGTTGGAAGTTACCCCTGAAGTCAAGGAGATTACGTCCACATCGAGCAAGGGAAAGAAGAAAGGGAAGGAAAAAGGCCAAGGGTCAGGGAAACCTACAAAGTGGGTGGGAGGGAAGCCCCGCACCTCCCCTCGGAATGTGAAATCTCCCTGAATGGTGCCCCAAGCACGTTCGCCTAACCCTTTGAAGCGACCTCTTTCTGCTTGGGAAGAGGGGCGGATCCCTAAACCGATAAACTAGCTACGGCCCTATGTCCGGCCTCACAGGCCCTCGATGCGCACACCTAGGTATCTTGATGGCCTACATACATATCTGCAAATGTCACTGATTCTGGGAGAGGTCCCCATAATTGGAGACTCCTTTGGAAAATTCCACTCGATAAAATTCGATGACCGTGACCTGGCCAACTTGGATGCCTTCCTCGAACTGGCACCTGAGCTATATCTTGAAAGGGTATTGGAGGACGACGTGCTGAAGGTAGTCCCCATGCCATGGGCAAGCGGGTTGGATGGTTCCAGGCTATTAAACCTATTGTGGATGCCTCATTTTTTCCACTACAACGTCACATACCGACTTGTGCACCAGTTACTTGCCCTGGTCCATGACGACAGCTTTTGGATACATGATAGAATTCCCATAGACACAGTGCTCATTCACCGTATCATTTCCCTGCCCATGAAAGGGTTGAATCTCATGGAACGTGTCGGGAATAAATATGAACATCAGATCGCTGATAAGGTGCGTGATGATTATCATGTTGAACGAAACACTAGGGGGTTCATGATCAACACCATTAGTGACCCCGGTGCGCGCATGGGCACCTTGTTGTTAGCCTGCAAAATGATGTGCAAATGCCAAGTTGAAACTGTCCCTGCGTATGTAATTCAGTTGGCTGGGCGCTGCGAAAAGGGGGTCTGCTAAAAATGGTCCCAGTTCTTGTGCAACGAATTTCTGGAGAATGTGCGCAAGGCCCAGGATCAGGGAAAAGCATTCTGCTACTCATGGCTACTGATCCTCATCGCGTTGGTCATGTGGGAAGCCCCTGAAGACTCAGTTCTCCCTGAGCTCGTGGGATTCAAAGGATGCGCAGCGTATTGAGGATAATCAATTCTTCTGGGTCCTATTTCAGAGCGGGCTCGCAGCTGCTATCAATTCCCGGCCACACTTGTCACCAGCCATTTATGATAAGTACAAGGGTATCACAACATTTCAGGTAACAATGCACCATGTCCAGATCAGAGAACACAAGGATCTAGCATGGGTATCACTCCCATACATGGTCGCGGATGAGGAGATTGACCGCCTTATTGCTGGTTGGCCTCCGCACTGGAAGCTTGGCTTCAAGTTAGGAACGAAGGACACTGCAGGAACGAGTACCACAAAGTTCACCCCGCCCACCACCACTAAAGAGACCGGAGGACAGGGCAAGAGTACTAGGAAGGAAGTGGACTTGGAATCCCAAAAGGGTTCATAGAAGGATTTGTAGAAGGACTCGCAGAAGGATCTGGGCACAGAGGATCTGGATATAGGAGGTACTAACTCCCCTCGAGGAATGAAACGGACGGGTGACCCTGCTAAAGGACCACGGAAGAAGCAACAAGCTCAACGGTCGGAATGAGACGCAGGAGTTACTTTGACAGAGAAGGACATGGAGCAAATCGTGGACGCAGTCACCCTTGCTGCAGAAGATAAATGGCTGGCTCTGGAAGAGTAGCAGAAATCCACGGTGGACACCCTCTAGGTTGAGCTCCAGGCTCTACAGTTGAAGACTGACACCTTGCAAACAAGTATGATCCAGGCACGGCCGGCCCCAGCAACAAGCAGCGCATTTATTAGTACAATGGAAAGCCACCTATACCCCCTACCAGGCGCAATCCTCATGCTGAGTCCACCCGAATTAGGAGCGCAAGTCTAGGCCTACGCAGAGGTATAATTAGACCTAGCCCGCCTGCCGCATGAACCCTTACAGGTCCTCCATGCATCCCTATTTGAAGAAACTCAACACAGGGACCGCCAAGTACACCAGCAGCTCAGTACAGCTGAGTAGACCATAGAAGAGAAAACCGCTGAAGTATCCCAGGCACAGGCTGCATGTACCCTCACCATTGTGCAGTAGACAAAGTTGGAACGCCTAATCAATAGACTCTGCGCAGATGTCACTGAAGATATCCCGGCTTCTACCACCCCCCAAGCTAAGATTGAGGGGCTTGTTGCAACACTCAAGGCTTCAAGGACCGAGATCTAGGTGGTCAAGTCAGAGATGGAACAACAGATAGCGGCCTTGCAGGCCAAATTACTGCCAGAAACTCCACATGAGGTAAGGGCCCAGCGAGCCGCGTTGGTCACAGAGGCCACTAATGTCATCACAGATCATATTTCTCACGGCGTAGGACTGTTGGAGACAGCTATGCAGTTGTGGACTAAGGTGCAACGAGATCCTTTCCTGCGCGAACTTACTCAAACGTTGCGCTAGAAGGAAGTAGAGTTTGAGCAGCTGGAAGCCACTATGCCTACTCTGATCCCCGCTCAACGCTTGGCATGACTGTGTACCAACCATACGCTGAGAGACGACATTGAAGAGCCCCACCATAAAAATAAGGTCCTCAGCGACCACCTTAAGCCTTGGGCCGATGAAGCCCTCAAGCTCTCTCAGGACGTCGATATTGTAGTTAAGTAGCTAAACCAGACTTTGGAAAGCATCACTGCTGCTACAGAAGGTCTGATGTCACAGAAGTTGGTGGAGATTGCTCAGAATGCTGTTGTGTAGAGCGAAGGAGTGTTGCCCCCGCTGGTTAAGGCGATTAAGCAGCTGCAGGTGAAGATGGAGAACCCACGGCCGCAGTGACTCAGGACGAGTCACAAGATTATGTTGGGGTCATGTTGGAACAGGGTTCCCTAACTTGCGTTTTTGGTACAATTTTGTTAAATTTGGTCCTGCGTAGGGGTTTTGGGGTGGGTCAAAGCCCCTAATGTGTTGTAATGGGTTAAAGGGTATCTCTAGGGTCTGCAAACCACAGTTTGCGGACCATAGGATAGCAAAGGCTACAATATTATAAATAGATAGTTAGTTGGGTCTAGTAAGTAAGAAAGTTGATAGATTGATGCTACGTGCGAACTGTTAGATCTGTTTTGGGTTGTTTTGGGTAAGGAATCCTGCTGGCTGTGTGCGCAGAGATCCTCAGTCTTGCTGTGTGCAGACGCCACTAGGTTGTGTGCGTGGGATGTGTTTTGGTTGTAAGTGGATCTAAATGTTAATTAATGTGAAGCATCGTTAAAGTATCTGTGTGTTATCTTAATTGGTTATGTTTACTATTGAAGCGCATTTGGGATGCCTATCTAAGCTGCGAATGTATCTGTGTTCTAGAATTAGCATAAGTATATATGTGATCTGATATAGGCTGTGATTATAGTAATCTATTATGATATTTGGTAATACGCATGTGGATGCAACTGTAACTGATTAAATATGATAGCTTTGTGATGGTTATATGCTGATTACACTGTTAAAAGAGCTGCGAATAGACTCATTCTATGCGAACCTAGTAAGTATAATGCAGATCTGCCTCGACTTACCTACTCTCTCTTAGGGTGCGGAAACCTGGTTCCAACACCCTCCCATACTGCTTCAGGTGAGACCTTGGCCTGCACAAGTAGGTCATTGCCGAAAGGGCCAGTAGTATAGGGGTTTGTTGGCAAACCTTAACCTCTGAACCTGGGTCAGGACCCCTCAAGCCAACAGATCTGAACTAAACTCAATTGACAATAAAGGAAGAGTGTTAACATAGAGAATAATCTTAATTGTGTAATATGTAACTAGTACAATTCACAATAAGTATATATACATCATATCAATAATACCTACAAGTTATGTAAATTCATATGACATGATAATGACATCATTAGTGATGTTAGCAATAGAATGAGGGAGAGCATTGCCACTACATCAACCAAGGGACTTGAATCTCAAAGTGAACTTATGGATTGACAAAACTTTTGGTACGACTAAGGCCTTATAAATCACCTCTATCTTATACTTATTATGTAGGCGGGAATATTCACAACATACACATATAAATTAAAATGACAATATAAATTTGGAACAAAATCCAACCATGGGATATGCCATTATAACATCAAGGGTTGCAATTATTATGGGCATAACATAGATAATCACTGCAAGCCAAAGAAGGCCCACAATTTATGAAAGATAAAATTGTTGATTTTATTAGCACCAAAGTAGTTTAGGATAATTTCACGTCAAACGATGTTGTCGCACCTCGAGGACAACTTCTGGATGGATAAAACATTTTTTTGTATGTGATGTATTATAAACCATCTTTGTCTCACATTGGTATGCATCTAAGACTACTCACAAGACTCACACACACCAAATTAGGAGAGTACTAATGTTAAATGAAATCTCAATCATGGGATACGTTAGGACATGCCCCTACAGTTCTAATACTTGCACTTATCATGGATATCACACACACACACATATATATGTCTACAAGTGAAATAGGGTCCACAAAATATGACACCAAAATTGTCGAAAATGTTATATCAAAGAAACCTAAGTTGCTATCAAATCCTCCTGGGGACTTCATTTCAAAGCTAATTTATTTACAAAATTTTCAATGCAGGTAATGCCTTTTAACCAACCTTGCCTCAAATTTTTATGCACCAACCTAAATAACAAGAAATCCTCTTCCCTTTTATCTTACCACATTAGCAAAATAACTTCCTATAAAATTTTAAAAGCATAAATACATGGACAAGAACCTAACCAAAATCATGTAGACATAGTTTTATTATAAATCACATGGGTATGATTCATGTTACAAAAGCATCTAAAAGGTTCCATCCCATCATATCATTGCACATTTGGACATCATGTGCCATGTAAGGATTCATGTGGTAGATCATGTTTAAGATGTGTCATTATGTGTTGAAAACATGTGAGCTATAAATACTCATGTGTTTAGGTCATTCGCTAGTGTTGTCACTTATTGGACACTCCCTAGTATTGGTGCAATGACATGGCACTTTGTTGGTGTTGGGGCTTATCTAGCAAAAACATTGAATCTTCAATGTTGGCATTGAAATGTCGTTGCATGACTTATGTCGAGACATTTGCATAAGAGGGCCTTCGGGACAACTTTTTTAGAATACTTTCCATTAGCCATTGGCGTGAAGGAAAATGTCGAGTTATATGCCAAAATTATGCTAACTACTTAAATTGTCTACCTTATAGAAACCCAAATTTATCCTTTTATATACTCTTAGTTGTGGTTGTTTTTTTAAATATTAGACTACCAATACTTTTGCCAAAATTATATCTATACAACTTTAAATAATGATTGGCCTAAATTCATAACAACACTTGGCACTATCCATTTTGGGAATTAATGCCATGAAAATGGAATTAAGTGCCCCAAGCATCCTCTTTGTCCTCTATACCTCCTCTATCACCCTTAAAATATCCTCTTCAAGAAGACAATAGAACTCTAAATGTAGAATTCCATCAACCACCCATTTGTCCCTAGGATTTTGTCTCATTTCAAAACAACAACAACTAAGTGTATATGAAAGGATAAATTTGGGTTTCTATAAGGTAGACAAATTCAAGGTTTGGTGTAGTAGGTGGCTATCTGCAGAGGAAGATTGGTCTTGGTAAATACTAACTTGAGGCATCAAGACTATATGAACACATAAATTTTAGGGTTAGAGGGTGAAAATGAGTTTTATGGAATGCTTATGTGGAAATTTTAGTTAGAATCCATGTAACAAATATTAAGGAAGAAGATGTTGTTGTGTGGTCCAAAAATAAATCATTAGGCTATTACTTAGCAATGATGGAATACCAAGTCAACTTTTCTCTAAATCTACAAAACAAAGCATGGTGGTAGAAACGAGTTTTGAAGGTAAAGGCTAAAAAAAAATGACGTGGTCAGCATTAATGAATAATGTGCTAACTTGGGATAATGTGTAGAATATTAGAAAACTAGATGGTTGGTATTTGCATTTTAATTTTTGTGCAAAGAAAATGAGTAAACAATGCCACATTTTTTTACAAAATGTACACATGTGAAGTGACTATGATATGGAGTTGAACATTTTATAGGTACAACGGAGGTATTGGAGGGGGTTTAGATGGATCATTGTTTAAGAAATTAAGGGAAAAATAGTTAAAAGAATAGCAGGTAGTGCCATACTTGCCATGTTCAGAGTCAAGTTGGCAAGGAACTATATGTTATTTGAATAAAAAAGAATCCCTTCATTTTAGATGGAAACCTACACAAGGACACTAGTTGTAGCATTCAAGATGCTAGTGACTTAGAAACTAGAAGATGATTGGCAGAATTAATTATAAATAAAGATGAACAATTTTTTTATGGCTCTAACAAAGGAAATAAAGTTTTAGTAGTGTTAGGTGTGTACTTCACCTTTCTAAAACACACATTATCACAATGAAGGAAACACTGGGGGTTGGTCCTAAAAACTATCTAGAGCTAATGGCTTGTTGCACTAGAGCATAGGTGCTTACGATGGGGACTTTACTAACTAAGCTAACCCTCGGGGCTATATATATATAGCAACGGGACCTCGACCGATTGAGCTAACCCTCGCCCCGAGGGTTAGCTCAATTGGTTGAGGTCCCGTTGCTAAAACACCTTAACATTGGGAGGTCACAAGTTCAATTCTCCTCGATGCCCCCTGAGTTAGGATCATATTAGTTTAGTCGGGGTGTGTGGTCCCTTCGGGTGGACCTACCTCGATTTTCAGCGGTAAAAGGGTATATATATACATATATATATATATATATATATATATATATATATATATATATATATATATATATATATATATATATATATATATATATAATGTCAAATGGGTTTATGTTTGGTGGTTGGGAGGAATGATTGGGATCCTCTCATCTTAAATTTAATTTGTGCAAGTGACATGATGAACTTTGATTTAATGGATTTGAGATTTGTTGTTGTGAATGAATAATCCCACGAGAACCAAAACATATATATTCCTCATAGAAAATATAAATGTATTTTCTACTTGAAAAGAGGAATATAGATAAATTACAGACGTGTAAATAACACCATCAAACATATAATCTTTAAATATATCTTAAGTACTCCATTTTTGTCTTTAAATTCGTAAATTTATTTTAAAAAGTTTCCATTCTAATTTATAAGATAATGTATTAGGTATTTAAATGTAGATTAATGAATTTTTGGTATATTTTGGTAAAAGATTGAATTACAACCAAGGGTAATATTTGGTTTAATATATGTGATTAAGAATAAATACTACCAAAAAACATATGATCCCCTATTAAAGGTAGCCTTAGTCATGACCACGAGGAACATTGACTTTATTTGACATACTATTTGGGTTAAAATTCTCTTTTGGTTCTTGATTAAGACCTAAAACTATTTCTGTTTGTTAGAACTCATCTTCCTTGGATATATATAAAGCCTTGAGGGTTAGTTCAATTGGTCGAGGCCTTGTTGCTAAAGTACCTTTTCATTGGGAGGTCACAAGTTCAATTCTCCTCGATGCACTTGGGGTTCAGCTCAGATTAGTTTGGTCAAGGGGTGTGGTCCCTTCAGGTGTGTGTATGTGTGTGTCAATTGGGTTTATGTTTGGTCGTTGGGAGGAATGATTGGGATCCTCTCCACCTAGATTCAATTTGTGTGAGTGACATGATGAACTTTGATGTAATGGATTTGAGCTTTGTTGTTGAGAATGAATAATCCCACGAGAACCATAACATATATTTCCTTATAGAAAATATAAAGGTATTTTCCACATTTAAAAAAGAATATAGATAACTTACAGACATATAAATAACACTATCAAACATATACTCTTTAAGTATATCACAAGTATTCCATTTTTGTCTTTAAATTCATAAATCTACTTTGAAAAGTTTTCATTCTAATTTATAAGATAATGTGTTTGGTATATAAATGTAGATTGATGAATTTTTGGTATTTTTTAGTAAAATATTAAAGTACAACCAAGGGTAATATTTGGTTTAATATATGTGATTAAGAGTGAATACTACATAAAAAAAACATATGACCCCATTAAAGGTAGCCTCAGTGATGACCACGAGGAACATTGATTTTATTTGACATACTATTTGGGTTAAAATTCCCTTTTGGTTCTTGATTAAGACCTAAAACTATTACTGACTCATTAGAACTCCTCTTCCTTGAATGTAAAGAAACATGTTTGTTTAAACAACAAGGCTTAAAGTCATTACAAAAAATACTTAATACAAGCTCAACATGTCACATGCAAGAATTTAACTCGATTAAAAATGATATCAATATTTCTCCCAACCACTTGGACTAAACTCAATTGACAATAAAAAAAGAGTGTTAACATAGAGAATAATCTTAATTGTGTAATATGTAACCAATACAATTCACAATAAGTATATATACATCATATGAATAATACCTACAAGTTATGTAAATTCATATGACATGATAATGACATCATTAGTGATGTTAGCAATAGAATGAGTGAGAACATTGCCACTACATCAACCAAGGGACTTGAATCTCAAAGTCAACTTATGGATTGACAAAACTTTTGGTATGACTAAGGCCTTATAAATCACCTCTATCTTATAATAATTATGTAGGCGGGAATATTCACAACATACACATATAAATTAAAATGAGAGTATAAATGCAGAACAAAATCCAATCATGGGATATGCCATTATAACATCGAGGCTTGCAATTATTATGGGCATAACATAGATAATCACCGCAAGCCAAAGAGGGCCCACAATTTATGAAAGATAAATTGTTGATTTTGTTACCACCAAAGTAATTTAGGACACTTTCACGTTAAATGAGGTTGTCGCACCTCAAGGACAACTTATGGATGGATAAAACATTTATGTGTATGTGATGTATTATAAACCATCTTTGTCTCACAATTGTTATGCATATGAGACTACTCACAACACTCACACACACACCAAATCAGGAGAGTACTAATGTGAAATGAAATCCCAATCATGGGATACGCTAGGACATGCCCCTATAGTTCTAATACTTGCACTTATTATGGATATCATATATATATAATTATGTCTACAAGTGAAATAGGGTCCACACAATATGACACCAAAATTGTCAACAATGTTATATCAAAGTAACATAAGTTGCTATCAAATCCTCCTGGGGACTTCATTTCAAAGCTAATTTATGTACAAAATTTTCAATGTAGGTAATGCCTTTTAACCAACCTTGCCTGAAATTGTTATGCACCAACCTAAATAATAAGAAAGCCTCTTCCCTTTTATCTTACCACATTAGCAAAATAACTTCCTAGAAAATTTTAAAAGCATAAAGACATGGACAAGAATCTAACCAAAATCATGTAGGCATAGTTTTATTATAAATCACACGGGTATGATTCATGTTAGAAAAGCATCTAAAAGGTTCCATCCCATCATATCATTTCACATTTGGACATTATGTGCCATTTAAGGATTCATGTGGTAGATCATGTTTAAGATGTGTCATTATGTGTTGAAAACATGTGAGTTATAAATACTCATGTGTTTAGATCATTCGTTAGTGTTGTCACTGATTGGACACTCCCTAGTATTGGTGCAATGATGTGGCACTTTGTTGGTGTTGGGGCTTATCTAGCACAAACATTGAATCTTCAATGTTGGCATTGAAATGTCGTTGCATATGACTTACGTCAAGACATTTGCATAGGAGGGCCTTTGGGACAACTTTGTTAGAGTACTTGCCATTAGGCACTGGTATGAAGGAAAATTTTGAGTTATATGCCGAAATTACGTTAACTACTTAAATTGTAAATAATTACCACACCACCTTGAAATGTGGAATGATGCCAATAAAGCAGGCAATGTGACGTTATTCCACATCATACAACCTATGACATGGAATAACCCCAACATAACAAGTAATGTAGTGGTATTCCACTATATTGGGGCTATTCCACATGGTAGGGTGGTGACACAGTCACACAGCTGAAAGTCAGCTCCCTTTCTCAAAACCCTCGTTCTTTGGCTCCACGTGGTCTACTTACATTTCCTTGGCAATTTTATTTATCAATTTTGGAGAAAATTGATAAATAACTATATTCAACAGCTTTGAATATTAAATGGTATCTCCCGGCTTATATTTTATTTCCAACTTTATAATCAAAGTTTATACCTTCGCGCGTTAAATATATTAATATTGGCTTTATAACGAACCTTTGTAATTTAAATAATCTCCGCGCCTTATATGAATATCCCGACACCTTATAGCTATCCGGCGTTATAATAGACCTTCGGCCGGCCCCACATATATGTCAATGGCCCAATCAAAAGTGTGCGTCGTACCTTGTTTAAACTTCGTGCATCTCCGTCAAACAAAGACCGTCCGATGGCCTTTGCCCAGATCGACGGCTCGTACGCATATCGCTCGGCATCCAACGTCGAAGTTTAACGCGCGATGGCATGCTTGAATGGTGGTTTTCTGGGGGTCCACCTTACCACGCGTCAAATTCTCTATGGAATCGCTCCTCGACCCATAAATACCGCCTTCGCACCAAAAGCGGTGCGATATGGGTAATCCGCTTCCACAAATCCGCTTGCGGTTTTGAATAATGGCTAACTAGGGTTCGCGTCGGGGTTTGCGTTCGCCTTTGTATACCCCGGTTGTTAACTCAGGTTTGGACTCTGGTTGGGAGTTCCAATTAACGACAACGATTGTAACTTACTTTGTTAAGCGGGATTCTATTACCATTAACCAGAGTTAAATGACCATGGTTTTCACAGGCTTCTCTACTCAAGCAAATTGAGGGAAACAATAGACAGAGACATGCAAAATCGATACAATGGTTTGTTCCAGTAGATACATATGCACATAGTTCATCACTTCGCAATTAAACAACCTCTTGACAATTAAGGATTCAACACGATTCTAGGGTAAATGCGCACAGAAACTATTTAATTGGAAGCAATTGTAGCACACAGAGTTTATTGCAGAATCTCCTCTCCTCTTCTTTTTTTTTCCTCTCATACATCCGAGGGTTACAATTATATACATAAACCTATGACTCTTCGGTTCCTCTGAGAGGACTGTTTCAGGAAATCAACAGTCTAATTAAAACAATTCAACTAACTGGAATATGACAGTTAGACTAACTGAGCTATTCAACTTCTACGACTTTGACTATTCTAATAATACAATCAGCTAAGGTATTGACACCTAGCAGTGATAATTCGACTGTTTTCAAACCCTCCTAGCCACAACATGTGGACAAAACTCCTACATTGCTGGCTAGTGTCTAATGCCCCTGCATCAGACTCCCGAGGGAAATTTTCTTCATGGGCTCCTGTCCATGAGCTCTTCCACTGATCTGCCTATCTTCTGCAACATTTCTTCAGTCATCCAAGTGGCATCTTCTTCTGGCTTATCCTCCCATTTGATCAAGTACTGAAAGTACTCTCGTCCTCTGGTCCTTCTGAACACTCTTTTGTCCAATATCTTCTCTGGTTGCAATGGCTGTGCTGGTGGTAGCTGCTCTCTCTAATCAATTTGTTCCTTGTCTGTTGTTCTTTCTTCTGCATCATCATCTTCATACTTGTACAAATATGCAACATTAAAAATAGGAGATATTCCAACATCAGGAGGTAATTCAATCTCACAAGCATTTGCATAAAACTTCCTAAGTATCTTGCATGGCCCAATCTTCTTGAATTTCAATTTGTTGTACTGCTTCTTTGGGAATCTCTCCTTTCTCAAGTGTGCCAAAACCTGATCTCCTACTTCAAAATGAACTTCTTTTATGCTTGAGTCTGCTCTACTTTTGTACTTGATGCTACTGCCTTGTAGTTGTTGTTTCACTTGTTCATGTATGGCCTGGATCTCTGAAGCAAATTCCTCACCATCTGCACTTCTCAGTTCTGTCTTCCCCATATTTCTCAATTCTGATATTCCTCTGTGGTGCATTCCATAAACAATATGAAATGGACTTTGCCCTATGCTTCTGTTTGGTGAATCATTGTATGCATATTCTGCCTGGGGCAAAATATGATCCCACTGCTTGGGATGCTCTCCTGCAAGATATCTCAACAAATTTCCCAGACTCCTATTCACTACCTCAGTTTGTCCATCAGTCTGAGGATGATAAGCTGAGCTGAAACTTAGTTTGGTACCAATTTTCTTCCACAGTGTCCTCCAAAAATGACCCACAAACCTAGTATCTCTGTCTGAAACAATACTCTTGGGAAACCCATGCAATCTAACAACTTCCTTGAAGAACAATTTAGCAACATGGGTGGCATCACTAGTTTTGTAACATGGAATAAAATGTGCCATTTTGGAGAATCCGTCCACCACAACAAAGACTGCATCATTCCCTCTCTAAGTCTTGGGCAATCCTAGAACAAAATCCATACTCACCATGTCCCAAGGCTTGTCTGGAATAGGCCAGGGAGTGTACAATCCTGCATTCTGGCTCCTTCCTTTGGCATATTGACAAATATTGCAATTCTTCACAAACTTGTCCACTTCTGCTCTCATCTTGGGCAAGAAATAAAAGTGACTCAGCTGCTCATAAGTCTTGTCAGTACCAAAGTGTCCAGCAAGTCCACCACTATGCTTCTCTTTGATCAAATTTGCCCTCATGGAACATTTTGGTACACACAGTTGGCTTCTTCTGAATAGTAAGTCCTCCTGCAAGAAATAATCCAGCCACTGGCTTCTATCTATTAAAACAGGGTTACTACATGCCTCGAATGCTTCTTTAAAATCTGGATCTGTTTTATACAATTCTTTCAGAAAATCAAACCCTACAACTTCAAAATTTGTCTCTTGAACAAGCATGTGCCTCCTACTCAAAGCATCAACTACTTTATTGGCTTGGCCACTTATATGTTTCAAAACAAAATTAAAACTTTGGAGATACTCAACCCATTTAGCATGCTTATGTTTCAACTTGGGCTGCTGTACAATATACTGCAAAGCATGATTGTCATAATATAATACAAATTCCCTGGACATCAAATAATGTCTCCACTTCTTTAGTGCCTGAACAATTGCATAGAATTCCTTCTCATAAGAGGAATACTTTCTTCTGGTGTCATTCAGCTTCTCACTGAAATATGCCACAGGCCTATCATCCTGACTCAACACAGCTCCAATGGCCTCTCCACTGGCATCACATTTTACTTGGAATGGTTTTGTAAAATCAAGCAGAATCAAAACAGGCTTCTCTGTTATATTTTTCTTCAGCAACTTAAAATTCCTTTCTGCTTCAACAGTCCACTTAAATGGATTTTTTTTCTTCTTTATTGTTTCTATTATTGGTGCATTAATCTTACTGAAGTTTCTTATAAACTTTCTGTAAAAAATAGCAAGTCCATGGAAACTTCTTACCTCAAAAACATTCCTGGGTGAAGGCCACTCCACAATTGCCTTAACCTTTTCCGGCTCCATCTTCAATCCTTCTGCAGAAACAACAAACCCCAAATACACCAACTCTTCCTTCATGAATGAGCATTTCTTCAAATTTATCAGCAGTTTCTCTTGGTGCATCTTCTTCAAAACATGATTAAGATGCCTTAAATGTTCTTCTCTAGTTTTGTTGAAAACTAATATATCATCCAGATATACTATCACAAACTTACCAATGAATTCTTTCAACACTTCATTCATAAGTCTCATAAAAGTGCTTGGTGCATTTGACAACCCAAAAGGCATTACCATCCATTCATATAACCCTTCATTTGTTTTAAAGGCAGTTTTCCACTCATCACCCTCTCTCATTCTAATCTGATGATATCCACTCTTTAAATCTATCTTTGAGAAATATTTAGCACCACTCAAACAGTCCATTAAATCCTCAATTCTCGGCAAAGGGAATCTGTACCTGATTGTGATCTTATTAATCGCTCTGGAGTCAGTACACATCCTCCAGCCTCCATCTTTCTTTAGGCTCAAAACTGCTGGTACTGCACATGGACTCAGACTTTCTCTGATCAGTCCTTTGTCCACCAACTCCTGTACTTGTCTCCTGATTTCCTCATTTTCCTTGGGAGTCATTCTGTAGGCTGCCTTATTTGGCAGATTTGAACCAGGGATAAAATCTATCTGATGGTTGATCTTCCTCACTGGTGGCAGCTCATCAGGCAAATCATCCACAACAATGTCACAGTAATCATCTAACATCTCTTGTATCTCTACTGGTAAATCATAAATATTTGTAGAAGTAAGAACTACTTTAGGCTTGCAAACTAAAGCAAATCTTACCTCTTCTTCTTCTATCTGCTGCAGATATTCCTTCCCGCTCAGCAACAAGGTCTTTGGATCAATCACTCTGCTGGATGGCTCTCCTTCCTCCATGGGAATCAATGTATGATGTACCCCATCCTTGAAGAACTTGTAAGTGTTCTTCTTGCCATCATGCACTGCTGCTCTGTCAAACTGCCAAGGTCTACCCAGTAGTATATGACACACATCCATGGGCATTACATCACATAGGACCTTATCTTTGTATTTGCCCATTTGCAGCTCTATCTCACACTGCTCTTTTACAACCAGCTGGTGCCCTTTATGCATCCAGGACACCCTGTAGGGAGTTGGATGCTCCCTTGTCTTCAACTTCAGCTTTTCTATTACCTCAGTGGAAACCAGATTGTCTATGCTGCCACTATCAATGACTAGCTGGCAGCATTTCCCTTGGACTTTGCATATGCTCCTAAACAAAGTCTTTCTTTGTGCAGGCTCAGTGACCTCTTTGGCTTGCTTCAACAGGACCTTATTCACCACCAAGGATTCTCCCCTCTCTGGAAGAATTTCTTCTTCAATCTCTGCCTCTTCTCCAGTCTGGGCAACAACAACATTCCTTGGACCAGCACCCACATTCTCTGGACATTCATAGTGCTTGTGTCCCACTTGTTGACATCTATAACACCTCAATTCTCTACCCCTGCCTCTGTCTTTGCCTCCTCTTCCTTCTCCTCTGTAAGAACCCATTTTTTCCCTTGCATCATCCTCTGTAGATGCATTCTGAGGTGAGCTACTGTTAGCTCCATCCCTGGGTGTAGCAGGCTTTCCTCTACCACCTGACTTCCCTTTCCTCGGAAATTACCTCTCTTCTTGGCAGACTGTTTCCTCAGGAGTTTCTCCTCTGCTTTCAAGGCCATTTGATAGGCCTCTTCCACTGTCTTAGGAGACAAGAGACCAATCTCATCTTGGATCTCCAACTTGAGACCATTCACATATCTGGCAGTCTTCTCTGGTGTGTCTTGGAATTGCCCAGCCTGTATGCTTACTTTATAGAATTCCTCTGTGTATTCCTTTATTGTCAGCAACCTCTGTCTCAAGTTCTACATTTGCTTATACAATGTCAGCTGGTAATCACTAGGCAAGAATTTACCTTTTAATTTAGCCATCATTCTGGTCCAGCTCTTGATAGGTTGCTTGCCAACTCTCCTCCTTTCTGCCTGCACTCCATCCCACCAAAGTGCAGCATGTCCTTTCAACTTTGTTACTGCAAACTTGACCTTCTTATCTTCACTTATTTCTTCATAATTGAAGCACTTGTTCATTTCATTAATCCAGTCCACCAGCTTCTCTGGATTCAGTCCCCCTGCATAGCTTGACACTTCAATTATGGGCTTAACTGCAGACCCCAGAACAGTTCTAAGGAGCCTCATGTCAGGAGGAATTTCAACATTTTCTTCTGCTTCTTCTGTCTCAGGTTCGCTGATGTCTTCAGGATCTCTGGTCTGTCTTCGCTCCATGGCATCCATTCTGGCCTTGACCCTCTGCAACATCCCCAACACCTCTGCAGTGGCGATAGGTCTTCTCTTGCCAGCACCTCTACCAACTCGGATTTCCATGATAGAAAAACAACTTCAGACTTGCTCTGATACCACAAATGACACAACAAAACTAAAAGTCAGCTCCCTTTCTCAAAACCCTCGTTCTTTGGCTCCACGTGGTCTACTTACATTTCCTTGGCAATTTTATTTATCAATTTTGGAGAAAATTGATAAATAACTATATTCAACAGCTTTGAATATCAAATGGTATCTCCCGGCTTATATTTTATTTCCAACTTTATAATCAAAGTTTATACCTTCGCGTGTTAAATATATTAATATTGGCTTTATAACGAACTTTTGTAATTTAAATAATCTTCGCGCCTTATATGAATATCCCGACACCTTATAACTATCCGACATTATAATAGACCTTCGGCCGGCCCCACATATATGTCAATGGCCCAATCAAAAGCGCGCGTCGTACCTTATTTAAACTTCGTGCATCTCCGTCAAACGAGGACTGTCCGATGGCCTTTGCCCAGATCGACGGCTCGTACGCATATCGCTCGGCATCCAACGTCGAAGTTTAACGCGCGATGGCACGCTTGAATGGTGGTTTTCCGGGGGTCCACCTTGCCACGTGTCAAATTCTCTATGGAATCACTCCTCAACCCAGAAATACCGCCTTCGCACCAAAAGTGGTGCGATATGGGTAATCCGCTTGCGGTTTTGAATAATGGCTAACTAGGGTTCACGTCGGGGTTTGCGTTCGCCTTTGTATACCTCGGTTGTTAACACAGGTTCGGACTCTGGTTGGGAGTTCCAATTAACGACAATGATTGTAACTTACTTTGTTAAGCGGGAGTCTATTACCATTAACCAGAATTAAACGACCACGGTTTTCACAGGCTTCTCTACTCGAGCAAATTGAGGGAAACAATAGACAGAGACATGCAGAATCTATACAACGGTTTGTTCCAGTAGATACATATGCACATAGTTCATCACTTAACAATTAAACAACCTCTTGACAATTAAGGATTCAACACAATTCTATGTTAAATGCGCACATAAACTATTTAATTGGAAGCAATTGTAGCACACAGAGTTTATTGCAGAATCTCCTCTCCTCCTCTTTTTTTTTCCTCTCATACATCCGAGGGTTACAATTATATACATAAACCTATGACTCTTCGGTTCCTCTGAGAGGACTGTTTCAGGAAATCAACAGTCTAATTAAAACAATTCAACTAACTGGAATATGACAGCTAGACTAATTGAGCTATTCAACTTCTACGACTCTGACTGATCTAATAATACAATCAGCTAAGATATTGACACCTAGCTGTGATAATTCGATTGTTTTCAAACCCTCCTAGCCATAACATGTGCACAAAACTCCTACATTGTTGGCTAGTGTCTAATGCCCCTGCATCAGGTGGTGTGGTTGTTAACTTGTGATTCGAGCTCTAGTGTCATTGTTAACTAGCTTGTGCACATCATCTTGTAAGTGCTTAGATCACAATGATATAATATTTGTAATAGTCTAGTCCTAAACCATGGTGAAAATGTGGTACCCACTAATGCAATGTAAACTAAACATGAGTAGCAACTCTTTTTCAAGTAGGATAATAGTTCAATCATTTTGACAGTTTTTAACCAATGTCACACCTCATAAGAAATTAATTGAATTTTTTTTTATGGAAATTTGGAAAAAGAAAATAAAATGAAAATAAAATAAAAATAATGTTCCTTTTTCAAGTAAGACAATGGGTTATTTTCAGCATGAGATTAAATTACAACCGAGGTTTGAATTTGGTCTCATGGATGGGATTAAAACTAGATGTTATCTATAAGCATGAGACCTCTTTGTTGGAGCCCCAACCATGACTAATATGGGATACTAACTTATTTGCGAATACTATTTTGGCTAAAATCACTTGTGGCCCTAGAGTAAGACCTACATTTGCTTCTAACCAGTTATGAGCTTGTCTTCCTTGGATGTAATGAAACATGTCAACGACTTGAGACCTAGAGACATTTGGCAACTCGTCTTCCTTGAATGCAATGAATGCAGTGAAACATGTCAACAACTTGAGACCTAGAGACAGTTGGTCGCTTATTTTCCTTAAATGTAATGAAACATGTCAATGACTTGAGACCTAGAGACGTTGCTAGGGGACCACCAACAAATCGTTTCAAGTGGTGTCATTCTCTTGAATAATAGTGATGAATTTGCCCACAATAATAACTCTAAAATAAAAACAAAAGGCTTCGTCTATCGAGGCCACAATTTCACCCAGCTATGGTGGGGAAAAAATTCAAGAAATCCAATAGTGGGAGTCTTTCAATTGTTTATTTTGATGGTGGAAATGGATTCAACACCATCAAGAATTCATGGGGCACCCAAAATCTTAAAGCTTGATCGTTATAACTTAAATTTCCAAAAAAATTCATTTTTTATGGTGAAAATGGATTCAGCACCATCAAGAACCCACGGGGCACCCAAAATCTTGAAGCTTGATCGCTGTAACAATCTCCAAAAAGAAATTCTACATATTTTTTCAAAATCTTGATGAAATTTGCATTATTTTCTAAGTGAAATTATGAACTCATTAAACTATATTAAGACAAAATAAAATAATAAATAAATAATTTTTTTATTTTTATTTTTATTTTTTTAAAACCAGTGATAAAACGTATTTTTCTTGCCTTTTTTTTTTTATTCTATACTTTTTACCAAAAAAATAACTAATTGTTGAAAATATCATATCTTGCATTTTTTTTATTCTCTACTTTTTACCAAAAAGAAATAATTGTTGAACATAATTTTCTTTGAATTACATTCCCTTGAGCATTTTTGTAAAAGGGTTGGGATGCAAGTCAATATTAGCAAAACGAAAGTAGTGGTTTTCTCTAACAAAAGAAAGCATAACCAACATAAGTTCTATTTTGGAGGCAGCATTTTGGAAGAAGTGGCAGATTACAAATACCTCGGAATTGACTTCAACAAAAATTTAAGTTGGGATGGTTGTAGAAAGAAAAGAACTTTAGGGGGTTGGAAAGCATTTTATGCTCTTCAAAACGGGTGTAGAGAGGCAGAGCTGTGGGACTGGAAAACCACCCTAACTCTTTTTGGGCTTCTAGTGATTCCGGTGATTCTTTACGGTTGTGAACTATGGGCCAGCAGCACAACCAAGATGCAGTGGAAACAAATTGAGAAAATTCAGAAACGTTTGATTACAAACAAATTCAAAATTAAAAGTGCGGTTCCTTATGCTATCCTGTTAAGTGAAACAGGGGCTGCTCCTATTGAAGCAATTGCTATGGTGCGAGTCATAAGGTATCTGAAAAAAATTGAGCAAATGGAAGAGGATAGATGGCCTAAGGTTGTGTTTAGTGACGGATTGTGCAAAAGACAGAAGACTTGGATGCGGCAAAATAACAAATGGTTTAGTAAATGGGGTATTTGCTTGAGCATGTGTCCTACAAACAGTAAAGAGATAAAAACTTTTGTTATGGATAAATTCCATAAACATACTTGGAAGAAAGAGCTAGAGAGAAAGAAGAGGTACTACATAGAAGAGTTTAACCCCACACATAACCATCAACAAAAGGCATACATAGGGGCTGATATTTCTTGGAGATCTAAAATTCTTATTGCTCAATTAAGGACTAATTCTCATCAACTCCGTTGTGAAACAGGGCGCTGGAAAAGGCCAAAAGAAATGTGGGAAGAAAGAGTATGTATTTTTTTCTTCTCCGGAAAAGTGGAAACAGAAAAGCATTTCATTCTAGAATGTGAGGCCTTCAAGGACACCAGAGAAAACTATGCAGGTATTCTGGCAGCTAATTCTTGGGATAATCTATTCAGCGAAGAGTTTGTCGATAAGCTGGGAGTGCTCATTGTAAAACTTCACAGGAAAAGGGCCGAATACCAGAGTCAGATAGAGAAGCAATCTGTCTCATAGGCTATTTTTAGCCTCGTGGACATTAAAAATTCTTTCTTTCTTTCTTTCTTTCTATATTCAAGGTGGCCAATCAAATTGTACCGAAAAATTGTGGACATCAAATCGATGTACAATAAAATTGCCAATTTCAATAAATTTGAAAAGACATCAAACAAAATTAAATTTGCGTACACATTTTCAGATGATATGGGCAAAAATATAAAAATCAAATAATGCTGGAAAGGGCAAATCGTTCCCCGGCCGGCCTGTACCCTATTTCTCCACTTTCTCCCCTTTTTAACCAAACGCATCACAGGACGGGCCCTTCTAACAAATACGCAACTTACAAAAAATCGAATTACTGACAGATTTTCCGATGATTTCAGCAAAATCAAATCACCAAATAATCCTGAAAAGGCCAAGTCGTTCCCGGGTTACCCTACTGCCCTCTTTTTTAACCAAACGCATCATACGACGAACCTGCTCAACTTACAGAACCTAACCTTTGAAACCTCTCCCTCAAGGAATTGAGGGTCGGCCAACACCTGGCGCCTTTACGAAAACATATCGTTATGGCACGTGGTCTACTGGCAACGACGAAACAGCAAACCCACCGTGGATATTTTCCATGATTACCCAGGATCAGCGAATCACATCTCCTCCTAACAGCTGGAACAAAAGAAAATATTTATTTGGAACATTACCGGTTATGGTTAAATTCCTAAAATAATCATCCCCTGTCTGGTCTGGATCGCCTCATCCCGGCACTTGGGCTTCGAGTATTAGTCCGTGTCAGTGTACCCACACATTACATATTTTTGTACGAAGATTCCTGCAGATAGAGGAGGGCAAGTGTCGCTCTGAGAAGAAGCAGTCATTAGGCCCGTGGGACGGTGTGGGGGGGCCACTGAATACCTTTATTGCCCAATTCCAAGTCTATCTACACAACCCCTTGCCATTGGCCCCCTGCCCACTGACTCTCCTCTTCTTCCTCCTCCTCTCTTGCAAGTTGTTCCTCTTCATTACCCACTGTTTGTTGTTAGCTTCCGATGAGCACTCTAGGATTCTAAGGCCGTGTCTGTTTCTTGCAATCTGTTTTGGGTTCTCCGATTTTGATATTTTATGACGCGGGTCTCTTGCAGCTTGATTTGGATTCTCCGATTTTGATCAAATATGATTGTGGGTTTCTTGTAGTTTGATTTGGGTTCTTTGATTTTCATAACTTATGACGTGGGTTTCTTCTTGTCTCATTTGGGTCTCTGATTCTGATAATCTATGATGTGGTGCTCTTGAAGATTGATTTGGGCTCTCTGGTTTTTATAGTTTATGAGGTGGGTAGCTTGTAACTGATTTGGGATCTCTGAGTTTGATAATTCTATTCTGTATTTTCATTGGAGCTAAGTTGTTTTCTGTTTGAGGATTCCTTTGGGCATTTTTCTTTAAGCTAATGATGCCATTGAGGGCCATGAATACAAAACTTACTGATGTTGGATAGCAGTTGCTACACAGTTCAATTCCCTTGAGATCTTTGGATGGTTTTAGAAGATCCGTTTAGTCGATGGCCAGGGTCTTTTTTTTTTCAGTCATTGGTCTCATGTATCCTATGGTTGGGCTAAACAGGTAGCAGGTCTGTAGATTTACAGTATTTAAGACGAGTGCTGTATTTTCTCTGTAATAGAAAGGATATCAGGGAGATTTTGAGGATAAAACACAGGTTACTTCTTCTCAACATGGTCTTTATAATCAAAGGTAAGCTCTGTCGTGTTGCTTTCTAAGTAGCTAACCCATATTGCAAAGCTGTATGGGAATTTGATGATTAATGAAAAAAGTTGTTTGTTGTGGCTGTACTTCTAAATATGGGCTAATTTTTAGTAGGTTTAGAGCGGCATGTTTGCGTCAAAATCTCAGGGACGGTTAGCGTCAAAATGCGAGTTGATTTATTTTTGGAAAAAAAAGGAAGACCTGGGGCACGGATCAGAGTCTAATGTTATCTTTTGGAATCAATAATACAGCCCTAGTATAAAACCTATAATATTCTCTGTTTGATGCTTTCCCAGTGTATGCATTTTTATCAAAGTGCTGCCCTTGACGTGGATTCTCCCAGTTGGTCATATGTAAAATCAATATTTCTAAATGTTGATCAGATGAGTTATTATTATACATACGTCCATTATGTTATCTTTCTCATCGTTGATGGATTTTCTCTACCACCAACTGTTAGATATGTTGCTGGCAATTGGAGAGCTTTTAGAAGGAGAAAGGCTAGTCTAGAGCATTCTTGAATCGTTTCTCATAACTTGGCTTTAATCATATAGAGATGGGTTAATGTAACTGTGTTGGACCAAAAGATTAAGACTTAAATTAGTTTTTGCAATTATCTACTTCAGGATCATGATACTTGGTGTACTTTATTATTCCACAGTTTGGATATTACTTATAGGAAGTCCCTGGTAACATCGCCGTTGACTACAACGTTGAAGCTTAAGCTAGAATTTCAGAGCACCAATTATTTTTATTTTGCAATGTGCATGAGACAAAATTTTGCCTTTATACTTTTTCCTTAAATATCTTCTTGTTTGTTTGTTCTCAGATTTTTGCACAAATTTTATGGGTAAAATTGTCAATTATTGGATTCTCAAAGCTGAGTAGAGTAGATGACTTACGCATATTGTCTATGCTCTCCCCATGTTTTTTTTCCTGGGCCAACAAATGCCTTTTCAAGCATGTCCGTTGTTTTGATTCTTCTCAAAATTTTGTACAATATTTACCCCATAAAATTTGTCAATTACTGGATTGACTAAAGTTGAGTAGATGGCTTGTACATATTGTCCAGGCTATGTTCTCCTCGTCTGTTTTCCTGAAACAACTAATCTCTTTCCCAGCTTAGCCTTTGTTTTTTTCCTGTATTTTATGTATATTTGACAACCATGTACATGCTTCCATTAACACGATCACTGTTGTTGTAGAGAAATGAAAAAGATAAGCAATTCAGTTTCTTCATTTACATCATAAGTTTCATAGGTTCAATTCTTATTTACCCTCAAGTATGGTTCAGGAAGCTATATGGCTTGCTCAAGTAACTTAGAATCTTGGAAAGACTTGTGGATTTTTTTTTTCCTTGTGTGACCTTATTCCTTGAACGGATTTATGATGGCCTCTAATGACTTTGCATGCCAAATTTCATTTTCCTAGGCAGTCTCAAATAATTAGTCTATTTTATGCACAAACTAAACTAGTGGTCAATCCTGACTTGGGACTAGGATGATAAAGGGCATGCATTTCCTATTATGTATACGAGAAGAAATCCACACACGTAATTTATGCAGAATATTATATCCCAAAGAAGAAAGCCAAGGCCTTGATTGATATTTTAGTCAAATGGGTTCAGTGTTCCTTTTTGCATCTCAACAATAGCACATTAAACACCAAGTCTCTTGAACTTGAATCGCCAGGAGTTAGTTTGACTTCCTCACTTTAGAGTTTAAACTAAAGAGAAGCATTGCAATTAGCTCAAAGGGGCGAGCACTGCAAGTGGCTTGCTTGTACAAGCGAAATGACCCTCGAGGTTTGAGTCATTGAACAAATCTCTTTCATTCAACTAAATTGTTGGGACTAAAAGTACTCGTTCATCAAAATTATTGACCTACACCTAGCCTAGGGAATTGAACCTTTGTGGCTGGCTTGATGTGTCACCGTTTTTATTAGTGATGCACAATCCCATTGACTATCAATTCACACAATATATGTTACTTGTGCATATATTATGAACTAAATATGGTAATAATACGACAATCATTAATATTCTGTTATCCTCCCAAAATGTCATATTTGAAACTTGCCAAGCTTATCCCTAAACTTTAGAATCTGATTTGGATGAATATGCTTGGGGAAAATGTAGTCTTCTCCTAAGTTGCACAGTGTTCCGGCTCGATCTCTCCATAATCTACAAGCTATTGGATGTAGTAACAATGAACCTCCCACTTTTTTTGTTCATTTGCGAAACACTGGATTTTTGGCCAATTTTAACACATCTTGATTATGATAGTATAGTGTAGTCGTATTGGATTGCTTTATTTGCAAATTAGTAAGTATTTTTGCAGCTAAACTGCTCGCAAGTTGTACCTTATTGTTTTTCTATACTCCTTTTTATAGGATTAGGGTGCCATAGTTTGTTGCCTTTTATCTTGCTAAGAAATTGCATACGTACTTTGATACCCATTTTGGTACACTTATTTTGTATGTGGATTACAGTGTAGTATGGAGTACATAATTTTTGTTAATAGCGCTATGTCTTATAATAAGGGCACCTTATAATGTATGTGTTGTACATATGGAGCTAAGTTGTGTGTCTTTGTAAATTACTAGTGGGGTTCAAACCTGAGCCCCACGAATGAGCTTAATTACCTTGCTTAGGGATATTTTTGCCTTTCCTAAGTTTATTATGAGGCCATGATGTAATCTCAAGAAACTAGAGGTAATACAAGAGTAATATAACTAGTGTGTGGAAATTTCTATGTTCAAGAGTTCCAATGCAAAACAGAAATTTCATCTCTATCCAAGAGGTTTTTTGGATCTTAACCCAGGGAACTTTCAGCCTTAGGGTTGTTATGAAATACAAACAAAATAGTTGCAATAATAGACAAAATTTCAATAGTTGATAATCATCAAGGCAATTTAAGAGAAAGGATACCAAAGTGTTCCAATAAGTTTCATCCTCTAGGGAAACCTTATCATCCATAAGCCATATCTGAAAACACTTATTTATAGCAGTAAAACAACCCTTATTTTCTTCAATTACAATGTTAAATCACCTGACATAATAGCCCCAACCTATGAAATCAACAAGACATATATGGCTGGAAATTACAATCCATGAAGAACATAGATGGCTGAAAATCAAATCTGCTATTTGTGTATGTATTGGACAGCTGAAAACTTCATTAATATGCATCACAAGGCTAGCAACATCCATTAGCTCTCCAAAACCCTTGCTAGCGAAAATAATGGAAAACTCCTAGATCAACCAAGGAGATCCAACAAGCAAGAATCACTCAAGGTAGTACTCCAAAGCAAAATGTGTCCTCCTCTTCTTCACCAAATAAAAATTGGGGGTTCACCTCAAAACTCTAATCTTCTAATCTCCAAGGGATGAAACCCTAATCCAAGACTTCAAGTTGCTCCAAGGAGATCAAAAAAATCTTAGTGACTTCAAGAGAACAAAGATCGAGTGCAAATGGAGATATTAGAGAAGCAATAAGAATGAATAAGAATGAGGAGTGATCATCACCAATGTCTTGTTCATGAGTAAACCCTAGTGACTCTCTTTATTTCATGTATTCTTATTTGATATGACTAGAGGTGGCTTTGTCCCCTATTTTTAATACATCTTTCCTCTTACGACAATTACAACAATTACAATAAACCCTTTCAAGATGTTTGAGCCAAATTATAAAAAATAAAAAATTATCACTTGTTGTTCAAATCCTTAATTTGTCTATTCTTCTCCAATAAAGGCATGAACTTTCTCTTTAGTCATGCACTCCAAGATTTACAAGCCTTGGAGATTTTGGTATTGCTGTAATATGAAGTTGTGAATTTGGTCATGCATCACACGATATATATATATATATATATATATATATATATATATATATATATATATATATTGACATGATTGTCTAGATAGTTTCATGACTTACCATTTCTAAATGACATGTAAAAGACTTAATGCTTATCATTGGTAGATAATAAAGCCACTTATATATTGTGGCTTTATTCCATTTCATTCCATCAGGTTACACTGGAGCATTATACTCCACCAACATATTATCATTCTCTGATGGCTTTAATATCTATTAATGATAGGCATTAAGTTTAATATGCCATTTAGAAAAGATAGTTAGGTCGTGAAACTATCTACTAGCCAAATTAAAGACACTGATGTCAATTTATTCAGTGACTTCATCATTAATGAAATATTATATATATATATATATATATATATGTTATCTCTTATGTGATACTTGACCAATTTAACACCATTGTATTAGTGTAGTAAATATTGGAGTGCTTGATTAGTGAGTGGCTTGTAATTTGTAAATCTTGGAGTGCATGATTAATGAAAAAGTTCATGCCTCTATTGGAGAGGGAAGCAAAGATGAATTAAGAATTTTTAAGGCAAGTAATAAATTTCTAGTTTTTCTAATTTGGTGCAAACATTTTGAAAGGGTTTATTGTCATTGTTGTAAGAGGAGAGGTTTATTAAAAAAGGAAACAAAGCCACCTCTAGTCATATCAAATGAAAAAACACAAAATAGAGAGTGTTGCCATATAGAAGAGGAGCCATTGCATCTAGAAGGAATCCTCCATATTAAGGAAGGAAGGTGCCATCTAAAAATTGAGTCACCTCATGAAAAACTATTAATCATAGCCGCTTGATGAATGCAATTGAGTCGCCACATAAGACGAATAAAAGAAATACCAATTTTAGATTGAAGGTTCACAATGGTATTTAAAGTTGATATCAATTTTAAGGTATTCACAACTGCCTTTTCAAACATTGGTTGCCTATTATTCATATCTACTAGTTGAAGAAAGCAGTTGGTCCATATCAAATAAATAAGAAAGTCGGTGTAGAAGGGAGTTGCCATTCGGAGGGAGCCATCATTCAAAGAGAGTTGCCACAGTGCAACTTGTATGTCCCCATGCTGCCTAGCCCGAGTTTACAAGTGACAATTGCATACCTAAAGAGAGACAAAGCATTCGTAGGTGTTTTACAATTGTGAACATTTTCTAGCATAATATAATCGCCAAACAACCATGGTGTTTCATTACAACAATTTTTATCTTTGAAACATTTGAAAATTTTCATTTACATATTAATCTGTCCATTCTTTTCATAATGGAAATCCCTCTAGAAAAATTTCAATGAATATGACTTTCACAAATGGAAAGTAAAGATTGAAATGTAATTAACGAGTATACACTTGTGGGGGGTAGTCAAACAGATTGAAAGAGATTGAACCAAAATCGACACAGCCTAATAAATTAATTGAATTCTAAAATAGAGATGATAATGCCACCTCAATCATTGGTGGCCTTTCTCTTTTAGATTTTTAATTACATCATATTGATCTAGACATTTTCCTAAAGAAATTTGGGAGGAATTACAAAAGTTGTTTGGTGCAAAAGATGTAAATGGAAAATTTTCTTTAAAGTTACAACTACTATGCTTGACCATATAAATGATTGGAAGTGGTTTATAAGACAATTTGTTGATGTTGCTTCAAAATTGGAAGAGTAGGATGCAAAAGCCTTATTGTTAAATAGTTTACTTTCAACTTACAACAACGTCATTTTTATATTGAATCACAAGCTTTCACAATCTTTAGATGATATGAAATCATCTCTTTTGGTTGAAGATAAAAGGCTAAATGAAGGAGATTCATAATGTGCTCTCAATCCAAAAAAATGCATTACTTACTCGAATTCAAATGAGTAGAAAAACAAGGAAACAAAATAGTTAAAGAAGATATTGAATGTTATTACTATAGAAAATAGGTCTCACAAATGTGGAATTATAAAGTTCAAGTCAAAGATCTTCTAAGGGGGAAGGTTAAAGGGGAATATATTATAGCTCTGACATGGAAAATATAACAATTCAAGAATCATCTGAGATTGACTATGAAGTTGAGAAGTGTGACAATGATACACATGTATTTTGAGTGGTTGAATCTTTGATACAAGAGGGAATCAAAGAAGGTTTAACTTAACATTGATTGTTGTCCAAGTCGCTGTGGAATTCAGGAATATCTATAATTGTAGACTATGGGAATTTGAAGAGTTTTGGAACTCATGAATTTAGAAAATTTGGGAATTTGGGAAATATTATCTTTACGAGGGCGATGGGACGGGAATGTGGAGTACCCATAGGATAAGAGATATGTAGAGAAAAGACGTTATGTTTTTCTTTTATGATTTTTGTTGTTGCCATTCAAGCTTTAATAGTTAGAATTGTAGCGTTAATAGGGAGTGTTGGAGTATAACACTCAAATATGACCAAATGTAAGGAAATCAAATAAAGACACATTATTTAAGTGCCTTTAATATTCAATAATGATAGGCTTTATGTTTAATAGATGTCATTAAGAAAATAAAGTTACATCATTCAATTGCCTTCTAGCCAAATGAAAGAGAATTGATGTCAATGTATTCAATGAATCCATCATTAATGAAATACGTGTTTCATATCTTTTGTTCATTTCTTATGAGATGCATGATTAATCTCACAAATTAGAATTGTTTTCTAAGAAAAAACTATTCACTATTAGATAAACATCATTGCCTATAAAAGGTTATTGTGGTTGTCGTTGGACAAAATTTAATAGTTGGAAAAATCTAAAATTCTTGTTATTGGAAAAAATCTCTTGGTGGAAAGAGAATAGTGGTTGTTTGATGGCAATTCAAGGTTTTGTTGTGGAGGAAACTTCGTCGAACAGAAAAAAATTGCATATTAAGTCTATGAACAATTGTGAAAAATTGTTAAAAGTGAGTTTGTTAGCTAATTGAAGGAAGAAACATTTTGTTGGATGGAATCCGTTGATTGAAAAATAGAAGGCAGTGAATGAGGGTAAAATACTCCTAACAACTATAGGTAACGGAGTCTGTTAAGTGGCACTAATGAAATTTTGGTTCTGGGAATGAATCCATTAACTAAGAAAAATAAATAGTTGGGCATTCGACTTGCTCTTCATTTAAAGAAGAGGTAACTTTCATGGCCACTTGAGATGCTACTAGGAAGCTTTCATATACCCATTGATGCTACTAGGAAGCTTTCCATTTAAGTATATGAGCAATATAAAATCATTGGGAGAAAGTTTAGATAAACACAATTTAACATTGATTGTGCAGTCGAATTGGTAAAGTCATTATGTGTAAAAGGGAGGTCATTGGTTTGAGTCTTCCCACCCAACCTTTTGAAATCTATGATTGAGGATGCAACCTAAAGTAAAAACTTCACCAGGTTTGAGAGGTTTAGGAGATTGAAGTTTAGAAAAGGGAACACAAAATCTCGAGCAAGGCAAGAATCCCAAACGTATGCTTGAGAAATGAGGCTCTCGGAATGTACCTAAAGCTTTGAGCAAGTGAAAGAGAATTGGTTGTTTTAGTTGCTTAGAAATCAAATGCTTGGGATAATACGACTTCTAAAAGTCTCAAAGTTCCTAGCAAGGGAAGGGAAGTTGCCAAGTTTCAAATGCTAAAGAATCGAATGATCGTGAAAAAAAACTCTAGAAAAGGACCCAAGGTTCTATGCAAAGCAAGTTTTGAACCAGTGAAGGAATTTGTTGTGTTTGGTCGTTTGGAAATTAGAGTCTTAGAAATGATCCAAAGTTTTGTGCAACATGAGCTCCTAACAAGTGAAGAAATCCGATGTTGGTGCTTAAGAATCCAACACATAGAAATCAAAGTTCTATGAGGAAACTCAAGAACCCAATCAAACAAGTTTTTCGCACTAGAAATTGACTAAGTTTTGGTGCACAAAAATCTAATGCTCATAAACTAAATTTCCAAAAGGGGTATGGTATGAGCACCAGAAATTGACCAAGTGTTGATGCTAGAAATTAGACTTCAAGGGAACACAGTGTTTTGAGCATGAAGAGGAAGCAAAAAAAATAAAATGAGAAATGTTCAAATTAGTTTGGATAATTTTGTAAAGTGTTCTTTATTTGCATGGATATATCTCTTGCATGAAAAACATGGATTGACCAAAGACTTTAGGGGGGAGTGCAGTGGAAGTGTTTTCCAAATTTTAGTCTCGATGAGAGTTTTCTCAATTTGGCTTGGATATTCCAAAATTAAGCCTTTCTATAGAGTCGGGGAGGGGAAATCTATTAGAAACTCTTTTTGAGCCATAATTTTATTTGCAGTGTTAGGCATGAAAGAGACCTTAGCCCACAAGTCGTTTTGCAAGTTTCCTTAGAAAATTCAAGGAATTGGCCAACTATAGGAAAAAATCACTATTCTCTCGCGGAGGTGAAAAGTAGTATCAAGGCAAATTTGCCTCAAAACAATGGATTGAGGAAGAAGCTTTCTATTGAGCTAGAGTTAAAAGGGCTCTCGGCCATTTAAAGTTCATAATTTCTATTACAAAAGTAATTAATCCATTCCCAAGAAAATTTAAGAAAGATCGTAATGAGAAAATGTAAAGGAATAATCTGTTAATTGCGCACATGAAATTAGAAGTGCCAAGAAAAGATAATACCAATAACATTAAAGCATCTCACAGAGAAGGAAGTTCAGAAATTGTAATAGGGACCATAGGAAAATCATCAAACCCCAGGAATTGTTCACGACAATATAATAAAGAAAGCTTGTAGTGAAGGTTCAGAGTTAGAAGTTTTCCAACATATCACAATCTAAAAAAATCATGGAATGATAAATGCCGAAATCATACGGTTTGTTCCATCGATTCAATATGTCAATAATTGGGTTAGGGTTACACATAAGTTCATAAAGATCAATGCGAGGATAAACAAATGTAAGCTAGGGTCAATACAGTTGTGAATCTGTCTATACCAGCACAATTGTCGATCAAGTCACCATTTGGTTCAAAAGTATAGTACTCGAAAGATAACGATTAAGCAAGTTCTAAATCATTGCCATCAGATTCGTGAGCATTCATTGACCATTCTGTTAATCGACGAAAGGGTTATAAGTCGTGAGTTGTGACTAATAGTAACATAAAGGGGTAACCGTAGTATTAAAAACTGGAATCGGTGATTGGACCGGTGGACCTAATGAACTGGTAACCGGACCGGAACCAGTCTAACCGGTACTGGTCAGGTCTAAACGAACCGATTTAAAAAAAAATACATCAAATAATTATTTTTTAATAAAAAAAAACTATTTTTAAGATTTGCAACCATGATTCCAAGCCAATAGAGACAAAATATGCAAAGTTTGATCATTTATATACCATGTAAAGGTGAATATATCAAAATGGCATTATGGCACCGAATGCAATACATATCATCGAAAAAATACATAAGCAATGAGGCTCCAAATGACCCATAAAGTCCAAAAACAATGCTACAAGCTATGAGCATTGAGGCCATTGGCCTATTGTCTACATAGTACAGTGACAGTCTACTACAAATCGACATATATGATATTACTAAATTCTAATTAATGGTCAACGTTATCACTTGAAAGTTGAAACTTCTAATCATAATCAAAGTTCAAACTCAGTTGGTTGAACTTGAGTCTCTCGACTCTCGAATGCCAAACTTTGCAACTGCTCTAGTCACAAACTTCTCTATTGGTTCAGTGACTTGAGTCTCAAACTTCTGAAGGTATTCTGCCCTAATATGCCCTATTACTTCATTTGGTGCTCCACATGTCTTTACATGGCCTCCTATCCCAGCCAAGTGTTGCTTGAACCTGTAAATACCCCCTCTTGCAATAGATTTTTGGCAATATTTGCAAATCATTTTGCCATCAATCATATCACAATGAGCCCATGCAGTATCCTTGCCTTTTGGAGGCATGATGGCTACTACTTAGCTCAAGCGGCAAGCCTCAAACTCTATGTTGTTCCACTACTCCAGCAAAAACTCAACACTCTCCAATCTCTCAATCAAACTCACAAAATCTCCAAATGAGATGGTGTGAGACAAATGAGAGGCTGCCCCTGCTTATAAAGGGTTGGAGAGGGTCTCCAAGATAGCTCCAATTCCAACTCCAAGCCTCCAAGATCACTGCTCCAGCAAACACTCAACACTCTCCAAGCTCTCAATCAAACTCACAAACTGCAAATGAGATGGTGTGAGACAAAGGAGAGGCTGCCCCTGCTTATAAAGGATTGGGGAGGGTGTTTTTGGAGGGAAACAACCCTCCCTTTCCCTCCAAATCAGCCCTAAACATCATTGCTGGCCGTCCGTGGGTCCCTACAACAACTTAGGTGTTGACCGGTCGGTTAAGGACGGAACCGGTCGGTTTATCCATAAACCAGTTGGTTCCATCCTTAACCAGTCGGTCAGCGCCGATTAATCGGATTTTTAGGCGAAGTTCAAGGTTAAACTAGGTTTTGCAACCGGTTTGGACCGGCCAATGGTCTGACCGGCCGGTTTGACTGGTTTCCAGTTCAGACCAGCCGATTTTTAACACTATGGGGGTAGCGCAAACAACACCCAACATTATAATCTTGTCCCAATCCAGATACTTCTAGCCCCCACTGCTCGACAAACTACAGCTAGATAGGTCTTGTATCACTGAATCCTACTTTCTTTGTTAGCAATGATTCCTTCCCACCATAATTCAACTTTTTATCTTATTTTTTTTTCAGTATTTTTTTTGGGTAACTTGGAAAATATCGTTATATTCCTCATTCTGGTCCTCAAGAGATCATTGTTTTTAACAAGGTTCGAAGTCATTACATCCAAACAAATCATGTTACTTGGGGAAATTGAACCTGGTGGGGAGGATCAAATAAAATAAACCCAATCAACCATCCATGCAATTTTTTTATTCGATTTTTTTTTTTTTTACTAGAAACTCTATTCCAAATCATGTGACTTGTGGAAATTGAACATGGTGGGGAGGATCCCAATCATTCTTCCTAATCAGCGAAGATAAACCTAATTAGCAGTCAACATATTTTTTTATTAAAAAAACAAAAAGATTAGAAGCTCTATTCCAAAATAAACACGCTTATCAATCATAGTTTTAAAATTGGTCGGACCGGCTCGGAATCGGCCAAGTTGACCAAGCCATACCCCCGGTTGGTCCGACTCGGTAGAAAAACCAGTTCGGTGGCCAACTGGCTCGGCTGAGCCTGAGCTAAACTAGCTGGACGGTTCCCAAGCCAGCTGCGGGCCCCCAAAAACTCAAAAAATCGGATTTCAAATCGGGTTTTATTTTGTTGTTAGGTTTTTGTTAGTGTCTCTAACCCCTCCCCATCCTATTTAACCTACCCAACCCCTCTCAATACCTCACATCTATCTCACTGAATTTTAGTGAGCATTTGTGAGGAATTTGTGAAAAGTTGTGGAGTTGGTTTTGGAGTAGCTTTGAGGAGTTTTTTGAGCAAGCTTTGGAGCAGCAGTGAGGAGCCTTATTGGGCAAGTGCTTTGGAGCAGCGTTGAGAAGTTGGTTTGTTGGAGCTGCATTGAGGAGGCTAGAGCTTAGAGGTATTTTTTTTCTCTTCTAAAATCTGCCTTTGCTTGTTTTATTTTTTTTGCAAATCTGAAAATGGTAAACATAGTTTTTGGTGAAAGAAATGAACATAGAATGAATAGTCTTTTTTGTTTTCATTTTCAGATTTAAACCTTTTCTTTCCAAGTCAAAAACTCAATTCAAAATGGCCCCTAGAATGAAAGATGCTGCTTGGGCATATGCTGAAATGGTTGATGATCAAATGCATTGCAAATTTTGTAAGAGAAAAATTAAGGGGGGTGGAGGGGGCATTCATAGGCTGAAACTACATTTGGCTGGTCTTAGAGGCCAAATTACTTCACGTGAAGCAGAAAACATTGGGGAAATTAGGAAGGAGTTGAAAGAGCAATTTCAAAAGTTTGAGGAAGAAAAAATTAGGCAAAAAGAAATAGAGGTTGAAATTGGGAGGAAGAGAAATTTACAATACATGATGGCTGCCAACCCAAGTTTTGATTATGAGGTTTCTTCATCTATCCCTTGCACTAATGCATCAACCCCCTTTCGCTATGTTCCTCCCTCTATGGAGTCTATTTCTGAAAAAGATAAGGGTGCAATGAGAAATAAGGGTACTATCAAAAGTTTTTTCATGCCCTCTTCTCCCTCTGATAGTGCACATGGTCCTAGTCCTCCAAGTAGAGGTCAAGTGCAACCCACTTTAGATGCTCATTGGAAAAAAAGGTTTGAGAGATGTTGCTTGTGATTACATTGCTAGATGTTAGTATGATGCTGATATTCCCTTCAATGCTACTCATTCACCATATTATGAACCTATTTTTTATGCGATATATGCTGATGGAAAGGGCTTCCAAGGCCCTACCATGCATGAGTTAAGAGGATCTCTTTTGCAAAAAGAGATTCTGTCCATTGATGATTATTTGAAAGAGTTTAAAAACTTATGGGCATATATAGGATGTACCATCATGTCAGATGGATGGATTGATCAGAGGAATCGTACCATCATAAACTTTCTTGTCTTTTGTCCGCGAGGAACCATGTTTCTAAGATCAGTTGATGCATCTGATGGGATGAAAGATGCACATTTGTTGTTTCATCTTTTGGATGAGGTTGTTGAAGAGGTGGGGGTGGCAAATGTTGTTCAAATCATCATAGATAATGCCTCTATGTTCTTGCTGGTAAATTGTTAGAGGAAAAACACCCAACCATCTTTTGGACACCATGTGCTGCACATTGCATAGACCTCATGCTTGAGGATATTGGCAAAATAGACTGGATCAAGAACACTATAGAGCATGCCAAAAGCATCACAAAATATATTTACAATCACTCATGGATTCTGAATCTGATGAGGAAACACACAGGGGGCAAGGAAATTATTAGGCCTGCCATCACTAGATTTGCAACACATTTTTTTACATTGCAATCTATGCTTGCCCAACATAGAAACTTGCAAAAGTTGTTTTCTAGTGATGAATGGAATGAATGTCAGTGGGCTCGCAAACAGGATGGCAAAGATGTGAAAAGGAAAGTCAATGAAGAAATATTTTGGAAAAAGGCAGCAGAGATTGTGAAACTTGCTGAGCAACTGGTTAAGGTGTTGCGCTTGGTGGATGGGGAAAGATTGGCTATGGGCTTTATTTATGAGGCTATGGATCAAGCAAAGGAGCAAATAAGGGCAGCATACAAGGACAAAGTGGGTAAGTATGGGCCCATTTGGGCAATCATTGATCAGAGATGGAACAATCAACTCCATCGCCCTATACATGCAATTGGGTATTTTCTGAACCCAAGGTATCATTATAAAGCTCAGGAAGTAAGAGCTTTGACTAGGGGGGTTAGAGATGGATTGATTGAATGCATTGATCGCATGATCCCCACAGAGAGTGGCCAGTTGAAGATACACAATCAGATCACTGTGTTCAGCCAAGCCACAAGTACCTTTAGCAAGAACCTTGCAAGGATTGCAAGGGAATCAGATGAGCTAGGTAAACGAAGAATTTCAATTTTCAAATTCATATTTTATTATTTTGTATAATTGTTTATAATTTCAATTTCAAAGTTGGATATAAATTGTTGAGCTAATTGAGACTCATTTTTTGCAGCACAATGGTGGGAGGCATTTGGTAGCCATTGTCCTGAATTGCAGAGGTTTGCAATCCGCATTTTGAGTCAAACTTGCAGTGCTTCTGGGTGTGAGCACAATTGGTTTGTCTTTGAGAGGATTCACACAAAGAAGAGAAACCGTATGGAGCAAAAACGGTTAAATGATCTAGTGTGTGTCCAGTACAACCTCTGACTAAGACGCAACCAATTGTTGAACAAAAGACCTGATTCAGATCCCATTGTGTTGGAGGATATTGATCCAACATCAAATTGGGTAGTGGAGACTTGTCCACCAGAGTTTGACTCTGATGAGGATATTGGTGTGGGGATGGACTTCGATACACAGGTAGAGGCTATGCTCGGTGTATATCCACTAGTAGCAAACTCAGTCCCAAGCCCTCTAGTTGCAGACGCAGGCACTTCCTCTAGTCAGCCACGACAGAGGCGCATAACTCGTCTATCTCAGGGTGGTAGGGCTATAGTTCCAGTTGAGGATGTTGATTCAGAGGAGGAGCGAGCGGTTTACCCCTCTGGTTCAGAGTTTGAGGAAGAGGACATTGGCTTGTCAGATGTCTAGCAGTAGTGATTATTCATGTTTTGTTGTGGAGGCCATTTAAAACCTCCTTGTTTATGTGTTTTGTTTTGATCTCTATATCATCATCATGTATTGGACAGTGCACTGGGTGCAATTTTGATGTAATGGATATATTCATGAGCCTTCTTTGCTCATATGTTGCCTTTTGTCTATATTGTAATGCTTTGTGTTGGGAAACATGAATGAAAATCTTTAAAATTATGTTTTTTTTTACAAAAAAATTAATATTTAATGTATTTTTTACAAAAACAGAGTCATTGAAACTGAATCAGCTAAGTCGATACCGAGTCGGAGTCGGAGCCGACCCTCGGCTGAATCAGAACCCAAGTCCGATTTTTAAAACACTAGTATCAACATAAAACTATTGAAATTACCCAATAATACTTACATAGGTCCTTTGTTGAGATTGAATTTCCCTTGTCATCTGGTTGTTGTAGCAATCAAGGCCAAACCTCATGTGGGCCACCATTATTTTGTGCCCATATTGCTAAATCGACTCAAAAATTGCTTTCCCAAAAAAATTGTGATGTTGGCATGAATAATAGCGAAAACATATTAATCACTATTGAAGTTCGACTTAGTTATAAGATATTATATATTCCATTAAGGTTCCAATGGTGTCGAATTTTTTTTACAAGGTGACCCTCATATATTTTATATACAAGTTCTCAATGGTATATTAAGGTGAAAGGTCACAAAAAGAACCAAAGTGCATAATTTTAAAAAGACACTTATGAAAGTATTATTTTGTGAGTTTTTCTTCCTCATAAGGTCAATGCATGTCTTAAGTCTTCTGCCAAACTCCCCATCCTCATTAAATTTGCTCTTCATAAAAATATTGTGGGCTTAAGAAGCACCCAGTGACATGTAAGGGGTAATGCAATTGCCTATCCCAACATGCATCGATAATGCCCCAAAGAGGCATATACTTGGCCTCCTCATCCCCATATCTTCTTTTGATGGCCTCCTTTGCGAGATCCATCGCCTTATAAATGTAACCCATAGCGGGTTTTTCACCATCAACCATCATAAAAGTTCAAGCTTTCAAAATCAATGAAATATGGAACTTTGAAAATGAAATGAAGCTTGAAATGAAATTTAAAAAATGAAAAAGATAAGACTTGAAGTACTTGAGAACTCTGACAAGGGACTTTGTCATAGCAATAATCCCTTCGACATCGTTCCAGAAACCATCATTAAACACAAGTGCAACAATTTCAATGACTTCAAGGGCCTTGGATGTTTAGATGCCATCCACTCAAGTCCCAAGAACATCCTCTTTAGATTTATCTTTTGCTCAACCACAGATTGCCAAGATATGAAATTTGTTGAAAATCTAGTCACTGCAGGTCGAACAATTTCTTTACCTTTAGTGTATTTTGTCATGGTGTTTAGGAAAATAGGGTGATTATACATGTATTTGGTTATGGATTTTGCCTTCTCCACAACCTCATGTATCCAAGGAAGTTTACTAATGTCCTCAAGCATTAATTCTATGCAATGAGCAACACAAGAGGTCCACAAAATAGTGGGGTGCCTAATCTCAAAAAGCCTACCAACAACCATATAATTAGCTGCATTGTCGGTGACAATTTGTACAACATGTTCTTCTCCCACTTCTTGAATGACTTCCTCCATCTTTTCACAAATAAATTAGGCAGTCTTAACCTTGTCTGAGGCATCCACTGATTTGAGAAACATCATGCTTGCTGGACAAGATACGAGGAAATTTATTAAAGTTCTATTCCTCTAATTTGTCCATTCATCAGTCATGATGGTGCACCCTATTTCTACCCATGATAAACGAAACTCAGATAACACAAGCACGACATCTTCAACACCCTCTAACAAGAAATTTGTCCCAAGACTCTCTGATAAAGGGGCTTTGAACCCTGGATCTGCAATAGCAACTGCATCAATCATAGCTTGCCAATAAGGACTTTTGGCACAATGGAAAGGTATGTTAGAATAGTACCAAAAGTTAGCAATGACCTTCCTTGCTTGATTATGAACATTTTTTTTACAACCAGTAGCATCCAAGGTAGGTTGGGAAATGGGTTTTGTGCGGGGAGAAAAAAAGTGTTTACGTTTCCACCTCCAGTGTTGAATGCGGGATGATTCATTTGGCCTTGAGTTTGACTTGGACTTTGAGGCATGCATGGGAAACTTATTCAACAAAGGGAGATGACAAGGGGTGTTGGAAGAAGAATGGCCAACTCCAGGAGTTCCTATTTCAACATTTTGCTTTTCTTTCTTGGCTTTATGCTGACTCAACATATCAAGGGCCAAGATTGCTTGATATTTGACATCTTGGTCAACCTTGTTGTAGAGACCTATATGATGGCCGGGTATTTATGCAAGGTGGTACTTGAATCTATAAATTCCTCAACTACATTTCTATTTTCAAAATTAATAGAGGGGCATAGGGTCTTCGAGAATCTTGTCACAATAAGCCCAAGAAAAATCCCTCTCCCTCTACATTGTTGTTGTTTTGGACTTGTGTTTGATTTGTGGCTTCTATTAAGATTTGGAGTCATGGCTTTTGTTTAATTTGTGGTTCCTATAAAAGACAAAAAATAAAAAATGCAGATATAGGTTAAAATTAAATCATCCTAACATAAAAGAATGTAAATTAGCTTGCAAATTATGTAGTCGAAATTAGCTGTTGTAGAGGTTCAGATTGTTTTATGCAATACGTTCTCTTTTCATACAACATGCAAAAGTACAAGTTGGCATGAATGAAGTGACGCTATAGCCAATTGATTAGAATGCATGGCTAAGCAATTACAAGACTGATATATGTTAGCTCAAAAAGGGGTAGTTGGCAGAAAGCAGTGTTATTAGAACCAGACCGGAACCAGTGGAATTGGTTGGTCCGACCGTTTCTGGCCCAAAACCGGTGGAATTAGTCGGTCTAAACTGGAATAGGTCGGTTCTGTGCGAAAAATAAATTGCCTTATTTTATTTTTTAGTTGGTTGGCCCACTTCTTACTCTCCCCTAGGCTAGCCTAGTAGTCAAGCCTATGGCCCTTAGCCTAATAATCAAGCCTATGGCCCTAGTATTGCTATGTAATTCATGGTAATGTTAAAAGACTTAAAGTAAAAGGATGAATCTTTTACTTAAATTTTTAACATTACCATGAAATGACTCAGGATGTTTGAGAGTGGTTCCAACCTCATTGGATTTCATACGGAGAAAGTAGAATTTTAGATTTCACTCAAAATCCAACAAACTTAACAGTTTTTCAGGATGGCGGGGATTGCGACGTTTCCATTAGATTTTGTCATGTACGAGGGTATGGAACTAATATTTAATAAAGAGCACCAAGCCCTCTATGTACTCTAATGTTAGTGGCATTGGTTGTCGAACTCCTCTATCAGGACTCTACTAAAAATGTACCCATCACTCAAACAAAATCTTGACATGACGTGCTACGTTTTTTCTATCTTATTTTAGTGCCTAAATGGCTATGATGATGGTGAAGACCCTAATATAGGCAATGATGTTGCTGATATGTAGGCATTTGTTATAGCATGATTTTTTTGGATGCTAGAGGCCATCTAGAGCCTATTTGTTGATGTATTTTCGGTTCAGGATTTCACTCGATGCTATTTTGGTTATGTGCACCCTTACATGCTATGTAGATGCGAACTTTTGCATATTTGTGTATAAATGGTTTGGATTCATATGGATGCACATGAATATATATGTTTTTCTCTAAAATATGAATATTTTATGTGTTTTTGGTAAACCATTTTTTTCTGGTTTTTTACCGCTTCCAGTCCGGTTCTGACCATAGTTATTAAAACCGGCTGGTTTGAACCAGTAACCGATCAAACCAGCCGGTCAGATCAGCTTCCGGTCACAACCGCCCTTGCAACCCGGTTTTGAGGGGTGTCTCACCTAGATTGGTCGGTTAACCGGACCTAACCGGCCGGTTAGGTACGGAACTGGTCGGTTAATGCAGAAACCGGTCGGTTAGGTGTCCCTTCCTTGCGCGGACCCACTGGCAGCCAGCAACACAGCCTTAGGGCATATGTGGAGGTAAGGGGAGGTTTGTTTCCCTCCAAAATCACCCTCACCAATCTTTTATAAGCAGGGGCAGCCTCTCCTTTGTCTCACACCAACTCATTTGTTGTTTGTGAGTTTGATTGAGAGCTTGGAGAGTGTTGAGTGTTTGCCGGAGCAGTGATCTTGGAGGTTTGGAGTTGGAGCTATCTTGGAGATAGTTTGGAGCTGTCAATAGCGTTGGCATCTTCAAGAGGACGCTAAGAAAGCTAGTTTGCATTGCCAGGTAAGAATTTTCACTTGAAAAATCCATCATTTCATTGTTGTTCATGTATTTATTTTCTCATGTCTTTAGCTATTTTATTGCTCTCAAATCTCTACTCCTATGCTATCAAATTTTGTATGTTTGAATGTGCATTTTGTTTCGTAAATTTAGCCTTAGTTGTCCATTTATCTTAGCTGCAATTTCTTTTAAATGGCAGATTTATTTCCAAATTTCAATTATTTCAAGTCAAGATGCCTCCAAAAGCCAAGGATAGTGCATGGGCCCATTGTGATGTGGTTGAGGGAAAGATGGTATGCAAACTTTGTCAAAAATGTATTGGAGGTGGGGGTATTCTTAGATTGAAACATCACTTGGCTGGGATAAGAGGCAATGTAATGCCATGTGATGCACGTAAAGCAGTGTTAGGTCCGGTTAGGACAGAATACCTTGCCAAGCTTGAAAAGTTTGAGGAGACTAAGGCTAGGAGAAGGCCATCCAATATGAAATTGCAAGGAAGAGGGAAATAGTAGAAATGCTGAGAGAGAGTGGGTATGAAAATGATGAGTATGATATTCAAGACTCCACTTCTATCCCTTCCACCAATAACCCCTTTCACTATGTTCCTCCTGTTGGCAAAAGATCAAACCCAACAAAGAAACCCAACCTCATGAGTTATTTCTCATCCACTGCTAATCCCACAGCCATTGCCTCCATGTCCTAGCCAACTCCAAGTCGTCAACCCACTTTGGATCAACATTGGAAAAAACAATGCAAAGAAGCTTCTTATCAGTACATTGCTAGATGGTGGTATGATTCAGATATCCCATTTAATGCTGCTCGCTCACCTTATTACCAAGCTACGTGGGACTCTGTTTTTGTTGCAGGAAAGGGCTTGAAAGGCCCTATTGCGCATGACTTAAGGGGAGCTCTTTTGCAACAAGAGATTTGTAATATTGATGAGTATTTGGCTCAATATAAAGATTCATGGCTCAAAACAGGTTATTCCATCATGTCAGATGGATGGACTGATTGAAAGAACTGCACAATCATTAACTTCCTTGTTGCTTGCCCTCGAGGAACAATGTTTTTGAGATCAGTTGATGCATATGATAAGGTGAAGGATGCTATATTTGAGCTTTTGGATGAGATTATTCGGGAAGTGGGAGAGCAGAATGTTGTGCAGGTCATCACAAATAATGCCTCAAACTATGTTCTTGTTGGAAAGATGCTTGAGTCCAAGTATAATACCATATTTTGGACTCCATGTGCTGCACATTGCATAGACCTCATGCTTGAGGACATAGGCAAAGTGGAATGGGTAAAAAGCACTGTAGAGCATGGCAAGTGCATTACAAAATACATTTACAATCACTCATGGGTATTGAGCCTAATGAGGAAAAACACTGGGGGCAAAGAGCTTGTTAGGCCTGCCATTACGAGATTTGCAACTCACTTCCTCACGTTGCAATGTCTCAATTCTCAACAGAAAAACCTGCAGAAAATGTTTTCTTCTAATGATTGGACTGAATCCCGGTGGGCTCGTAGACAAGATGGAAAAGACACCAAAAAGAAAGTCTTTGACATTAATTTTTGGAAAAGGTCTTCAGAGCTGGTAAAAATTATTGAGCCCCTTGTTAAGGTGCTAAGGATGGTGGATGGGGAAAAGATGGCAATGGGATACATTTATGAGGCTATGGATTAGGCAAAGGAGCAGATACGGGCAGTTTACAGGGACAGGTTAGCTAAATATGGCCGGATATGGGAGATCATTGATAACATATGGAACAATCAACTCCATTATCCCATACATGCAACTGGGTATTTTTTGAATCCAAAGTATCATTATAAAGATCGGCTAGGAGATCAGCAGGATGGGGAGGTCAGATCTGGATTGATTGATTGCTTGGAGTGCATGGTCCCTAACCGTGCAGACCTTTTGGAAACACATAAACAACTTACTCTTTTCAGTATGGCAGCTGGTACCTTTGGAAAGAACTTGGCGAAAATGGCAAGAGATGTGGATCAACCAGGTAAGCAATTCCAATTTGTTTTTCTTTTCAAGTTAAATTGTTTGAAAATAAGTAATGAAATGAACTATGTTACTAATGAATGTCTTTTTATTTGCAGCACATTGGTGGGAGTCATTTGGCGGCCAATGTCCTCAATTGCAAAAGTTTGCAATTAGAATCCTCAGCCAAACTTGCAGTGCTTCAGGTTGTGAGCACAATTGGTCTGTTTTTGAGCGCATACACACAAAGAAGAGAAACCATTTGGAATAGAAACGGTTAAATGATCTTGTGTTTGTGCAATACAACCTTTGCTTGAGGCGGAACCAACTGATGAGCAAAACACCTGATCTAGATCCCATTGTGTTGGATGATATTGATCCAACATCAGAATGGGTGGAGGAGACTGAAGATCCAGTGTTTGAGGCTGATTTTGATTTTGATGCAGCAGTAGCGGGGGTGAATTTGAAGCAGATTTGGTGGCACCATCAGATGCAGACCCAGGATTGGTTGTTGCATCAAGCAAAGGCAAACAACCAATGGACGACACTAGTCATGCACCTCGAGTAACTCATGCTTCCATTAGGTCCACTTCTATTGTTATTGGTGGCAGGGGTACTGAGGTTGCAGATGAACCTGAGGTTGAGGCATCCTCAGACTCTGATCCAGATGATGTCTATGTAGCAGCCGATGTTGATCCTATGTCTAGTAGCGGTGATGAATTTGATGATTGATCATCATTCATGTGTAGTCTTGTATTAGGCCAATGGCCTCATAGCTTGTAGCATTGTTTTTGGACTTTATGGGCCATTTGGAGCCTCATTGCTTATGTATTTTTTGATGATATGTATTGCACTCGGTGCCATTTTGATATATTCACCTTTGCATGGTATATAAATGAGCAAACTTTGTATATTTTGTCTCTATTGGCTTGGAATCATGGTTGCAAATCTTAAAAATAGTTTTTTTTATTAAAAAATAATTATTTAATGTATTTTTTTAAAACCAGTTCATTGAGATCTGCTACCGGTTAGACCGGTTCTCGTTCGAAACCCGGTTCATTAGGTCCATCGGTCCGGTCACCGGTTCCGGTTTTAATAACTATGGTTCTGATCGGTGTTCGGTCCATAAGGTTTTTCGGTTCGATCATTGGTTCGGTTCTGATAACATTGGCAGAAAGTACATGGCTAGTAACATGTTATGGTTGCCAAGAGGGTAACAAAAGTTAAGTTTTACCAAACTATACACTATAGTTTGTTGATTTTTCTTGATAGCAATTATCTTAAGAATATCTATAGAAAGAAATGTGTTGGGTGAAAAACTTTCCAATGGATGAAAAGGATTCTGTAAACAACAAAAGACCCCTCCATCAGTTCATCTCTGTTGGGTTTCCAGTTGTTAATATGGATTCAAAAATGAATGAACAATCTCTGGGATGTGGAATGAGCCGATCCATAAAAAAGCCACATGCTTAAGCATTAACCATCTCAACTATGCAAAATCATTGGGAAAAATTATATAATATGCCATGACAATTGCACTGGGAAAATACAACTTGTGATTAAATTGAGGATTGCTTCTTTGTTATCACGAAGCGATTTGGAGTCCAAACTCAAGGCGGCAAGCGACAAGCGACAGACTTCAGTTAGCACAGACTCCAGGCGAAATGGCATAGACTCCAGGCGGCGGCAAACTCTAGCGTATCTACGTGAAATGGCGTAGAGTTGAGTAAATGTGTTGCTAAATAAACCATGCGGAAATAAACCATGTGGCAAAATAAATCTGAAATTCGTGGTCGTTGAGTCAAGTTGTGAAAATCGCCAGAGTTGCCAAAATCGCGAGTCAAAATTGTGTTGACCACGAGTCAAATTCGGTCAATGCGAGTTTGACTCACCTAAATCTAACTCTGCTCCTTTGCCAGTTGATCTGAGTCGGACTCACGATTAATTACGATCACTCGGAGAGTTTGGTTTCACTGGTGCATGGGTCCGAAGACCATTAATATAATCTCTTTGGGTGCAACCACACATTTGACCACTACCTTATCCTATGGCTTCCAATGTAAGCGGCCCTTGCAAGAATTGAACCTTACCCGATGATGAAAAACTCCTTGCTTTTCACCATTAGATTCAACCCCTTTGGGCTATAGTAAAAGGAAGGATGGGAGTGGGATCCACTTATGTGTGCATGGCTCACAAGACCATTCAATATAATATTTCTGGGTGCAACCATACTTTCAACCACTACCTCAAGGCTTCCCCATGGCTTCAAGCTAGGCTCTCATGGGAATTTCGTAGTTAGTAGTTAGTACATTTATTTATTATTGAAAAAATAATTAGAAAATAAGCAAGTATGAATGATGAATTCCGCAAAGAAGTCCCCTACTATGATAAATATCCTTACTATGATAAATATCCTTTTTGTGAGAGAAATGTAAACCAAGATAACTCACAAATAAAAAAATTACATATTAGAGAATGACATGGAGGATTTTTAAGGGCTTAGTAGAGGAAGATAATTATGGCTTAAAAAATCATAAGTAGGAGTTCATCACACAAATCAAGGAATCAAAAGTTAAGAATTAGTTTAATCAAAAGTGTTATAAGTTACAAATAGGAAAATCAAGATCTTGAGAAGAAATTTGACAAGAATTTGCTAGAAAAAGATAAAGAAATTTCTCACCTAATAGATCATAGTGAAAAAACTACTTGCATGAGTGAAAACTCTCAAGACTCAAGAAGAAACTTAACAAGAGTTTATTTGAAAAATGAAGAAAATTCTCGTCCAAGGAATTTTAATTAGAGGTTGCTTGCACAAATTAAAAGGTTAAAAGATGAGAAATCAGAGAATCAAGACCTTCAAAATAAAGTTGACAGTTTGAGAATTTTGAAGAACTTTCATGTCTAAGGGATAATAATCAAAGCTTAGTTACACACTTGAGAAGCTAAATAATAATAAGAAGCCATTATAGTGGAAGTTAGAGAAACTACCAATCCTTTTGAACTAGAGAAACCTTTAGATGTAAAATTTCAAATCATTATCACTTTCGACATCACAATTCAACAATATGCAAATCTAATGGAAGTAGGGGTATCTTTAGATGCCAATGTACAAATGATGGAAAATCCAAATGTCCTTGCTAATAAAAATTTAGTGAGCAATAAAGTGACATAGGTGTATGAAGAGCACACTATACCAAAAGTGAATAAGGAAAACACTACCGGTATGACAATGAAAATTCGTGCTATAATGACACCTTATCAACATCCAAATCACAAGAGTCAATAACTTAACCGATACATATATCAACCTCACCCAGAACAAGGTCAATATTCAAACTGCATTTCAAAAAATATTAAATTCAGCTTCAAAATAGAAGGCCATTTTGGGATTCACAATACAACAAGATCATATTGGGAACATTATAAACACATAGCTCCACAACAAAAGATCAAATTAGGATGGACAGACCCTCTCACAACGTGACAATTTTGCTCACCTGTTCGAAGATCATGTCATGTCATGTCTTCAACCTCAAGATTGAAGAATGTAACCTTTTCCATAGAATTCTGAGGATGAAGCATCCTTGAAGAGAGAGGCAATGTGATAAACATAAAATATATTTTCTTAAGAGACAAACACATTGTTGTCATTTCACCAAAATTCCATACGAAGTCAATATTGCAAGAAACCATGATCAATCATGTCAAAAACAAAATGCAACATATCATATACCTTTTGAGTTGCACTGATGCTGTTCCCTTTTAATGATCAAATGTTTACATATGCCACAAAAATAACTATGCCATCACTCATGCTTTTGGCATAATATTTTGATCAGAGGGACTCCATTTTGAATCTAGATCTTGTGAGAACCTTGTCAATTTCAATATACCAGGCCTTTGGGATCTGTGTTAACCTGTATAGAGCCTTAACCAACATGCACACCGATGTTGTTTACTTATGACTTGAAATCCTTGTGGCCAATATATATACATTTCCCTTGTTCAAATCTCCATGACATTCTTTACACCCATTTGATAATGTTTCTGACTAAACTGATCTGTCATGGCTAAAACCAATTAATTGTGACCAACTTTGGTGTTGGAGCAAAGGTCTCTTCATAGCCCATCCCTTTTTTGTTTTGAAAAACTTTTTGCAACCAGCCTTGCCTTATTTATCCAGAGAACTGTTCTCTATTTATTTCAACCAGTAAACTCATGTGCAGTGAATGGGTTTCTTTCCTGGATGCAACTTCAGCTATAAAGTGACATTCTTCATGAGTGACTCATACTTGACTCTTGGACTTCATCACCATCTCTCACTCATCCTTGCCTCTGGTTTCATCTTAAGTTTGGGATTGAAATAAATTTACGACAACAAACTGTAAAGCATAATTGGCACAACAACATTCTTGCCTTTCCTCATTGGTCTCCCCATTGGTCATTCTTCTCTAGCTTATGAAAGCTCATCTCTGTCACGTCCTCCAAAGCGGTGTAATAGTAAATACGATTTAGGTACACCTTTTGTTGTTCTATTGGAAGCATCAGTCATCTCTCCCGCCCTGTTTGGAACAATTTCAGCCTGTCTTTTCACGCGCTTCATGCACATTATTGATGGATGCGCATCCTCTTGTAACTGGGCTGTTTTTTTATCCTCAAGCCATGAAATATCATCTATTTTCAGAGCTGAAGCAAACCTGATTTTTTTATCTATGATTACATCTGTGCTAATAATATTTTTATTGGAGACAATGTCCATCAATATATGGGCCTTAGATTGATCACTATAGCCAACAAATTGGTGTCTTCCATTTTGGCTCTAACCTCTCTCTGTTTGGAGTTAAAACAGAAGCAACAAATACCGAATAAGTTAATAACCTTAGGTTATTCAATTGTGGTTTTGTGTTGGACCATGTCACTTCAGAATATTTTGCACCATCTTTGTTAAACTACCATTTATGATTTAGTATATAAAGAACAATATTAACTGCTTCAACCCAATACCTATTTGGAATTGTCTTTCCCTTGCAACGTACACCTTGCCATCTCCTTTACCATCTTGTCCAACTTTCAACCTTCACATTTCGCTGAGGTGTATAAGGTGCCATGAATTGCCTTTGAATCCTTTCTTTCTTACAAAGAACAGCAAACCATCTGATGTAAATTCCCCTCTATTATTTCACTGAAGGACCATAATTTTCCGATTAGATTCATTTTAGTTATTGAACTTTACAAATGCATCATACTTCCTCTTTAACAGCAAACCATCTGATGTAAATTCCCCTCTATTATTTCACTGAAGGACCATAATTTTCCGATTAGATTCATTTTAGTTATTGAACTTTACAAATGCATCATACTTCCTCTTTAAGAAGAATACCCACATCTTTATGGAAGATATATCACCAAAGAGAAGAAAGTTCCTTGCATCAGAGATTGATGCTGTCTTTGTGGGCCTCCAAAGATCACAGTGGACCAAATCTATCTCTCCCTGCCTTTCTTTCATCAAATGCTTTCTGCATTGTTTGTCTACCAAGTGTGCTGTACATACGTCATTATTTTGCTAGATTGAAGGCAATTAGTTTGTTCTAAAGAAAAAAATACTGAGTTTAGATGTCCATACTTTTGATACCATAAAGATTTATTATTGGTGCCAACACTGGCTACGGAAGCTTAAGATTTCACCTCATTAATTTTCACAATTCTGTACAACCCATGCTTCTTTATTTCTATTGCATTCACCTTGTTACTTGTTTTGCAATTTTTAAAACCTTTATTGCTTCTAAATAGGACCTCCAAATATGGGTTCTATAATATTATTTCACCAATTGAAAGATGATTTTATTCAAGCTTGGGATGTGGAGTAAATTATGAAAAGTGCAATTTTTACCATACAACAATTGAATTTTAAATCACTAGGAGCCTCAAGAAGATGATTGCTGCCGTTATCTACAATTACAACATCAGTTTTGGACTTGTTTTCAACGAAGGAAAACAAACCGATCCTTCCTATTAGTCATATGTTTTGAAGCTCCAAACTTCAAAGCATTGAAGACTTGCCTCCTACTTGAGCACCAACCAAAGCATTCTCCTCTTCTTCCTGCTCTGCGACATTCACCTTCTATTTTCCAGGCAACTTTCTTGTGCTTCATAATTCCATGATTGCTTCTTACAATTTCTTATCATGTGTCCCAACTTGCCACAATAGTAACACTTTATGTTTTTATGATTAAAGTTACATGTGGTAGTTACTGATTGGGCTGCTTTTCCCTCCATGCTACAGCTTGCCTTTGGTTTTGTATTTGGTAGTAAAAATACCCTTTGATGCCTTTCCATCACTTTTGAACTGCTTCCTCCGATGCTTCTTCTGTAACAACTGATTTGATTTCTTGTCAACTGTAATATCAATATATTCACGAGTGATATTTAACGTCTTAACGAAGTGCTTAAATGATTGAGACTTGCTTGTCCATAGGAAGCAACCGATCCCTGATATTCTTCAATTTTATCAGATGTTCTGAAATTGATTTCCCTTCCTCGACTTTTTAAAGTAAAATATTAAGGTAAAGGGTCCCATCTTGGACTTTTCATCTAGATTCGGTAGTATTCTTCACATCTCATATCTACTGTTGGGATCTTGCGCTTGAGGCAAAATGATTGATGACTTTATTAACATGACAGATTTTCGACTCTTGGCATAATATTGCATTTTGTTTATTCCGATCTTCGTAATTATTCCTTGTTATCTTCTTTTTCATGATTTCAATTAACTCCCGATATTCAAAAATAGATCCTTGTGGACCCAGGAGCTCTAAACCAGGTTCTAATACCATCAAGGAAAACATACACATGACAACATGCAGAAATAGTTTGAAAGCCAAAGCCTCGATATTTTATTTTGATGGGTTCAATGCTCAGTTAAATGAAATGGGGCATAACCATGTTAATGCCCTATGTTCAAAGCCGGGTGGGCATAGAGCCCTGGATTATAAGTGGGTTGAGTTTGACAGGGTTCATATGCAGCATTCATCAATAAAAAAAGAATTACATTTATTTTTATTTTCCTACATGGTTCTAAAGTTTAAAGATCAAACCAGAAGTTGGCAATTTGGCAAATGATATTCCAAATTGTTTGCAAATCTCATGGAATTAAAACTAAGTTGGAGTGTCTATTTCCAGTCATTCAGGTATCGTTCACCTGAATTTATCTGCTATGGCCTTGCGATATTGAATAACTGCTATATTGAAATTCCAATTTGGGGATTTATTTATTTTTTCAATTTCGTCTACCCAACAACTGCTCTTTTTAATTCTAGAGTAGCATCTATCTATGGAAAATGACATTGTGGGTGAGATTGTGATATTTGGTTATTTAAAATTCGTTTTTGATTACATAAATAGATTCAGCACTCTGAAACAACCCTGGAGCACCTGGATTGTGCAGATTACACAACTCAAACTTGTAATTTTAACAAATATCTGCCTGTTTTTAGACAAAATTGCCTGAAAAATATGCCCAAAAAAGCTTTAAAATGTAGAATAGTTAAACAATGACATGGAAAATTAGTCTTGGCATTTGCAATGGGCTGATCTGTTTCTCTGAGCTCTGTTGGATATTACCTGGCATGCACACCATATCTCATGCAAGGCAACGATACATGCACACAAATAACTGGACATAGCCTTGACATAAAAGTATATCCAGTTGGATGCATCCATATGTTAAATGTGGAATAGAGTCTCTCATGTGAAGAGTCATTAGCCGAAAGGCAGTGTTAGAAAAGTTGGTTATTCTTGAATTAAACTATATAGTATATTTCAATAAAAGTTACCGTCTGTCATGTAAAGGATTTCAAAGAATGGAGTTCCTTTCATACGTTCAGTTGTAGATTACTAACATTAATTGGTCACTTGAAATTTCTTATGAGGTTTGCCATTATGGCTCCCATGCACTTTTAATGTGTACTGAAAACTACGGAGGTTTTTCTCATCTCACATGCAATTTCATGCTTTGCACCAGTGCTGCCATACCGTTCACACACTTTGAATGATAAACTTATACAGAAGATCATAGATCACTAACAACATTTAAATTTTCTTTCGAGGTACTTATGTATGTTTTTCCTTGGGCAGATTCTTACTTGACCTCTTGTGAACAAAGGACTGAAGAATTTATTGAGAAAAATCTTAGAAGGCAAGAGCGCTGGTGTGATGATGATTATACTTGTTTTCTTTAGGACAGGATATTTAATGAGATACCTTTCCATTGGATGAGGTTGGAGTGTGTCAACTTCTCACAAGTTACCGTTTCTGTCTAGTATGAATCTTGAACGGCTTTTATTTTCCCATGGCAAAAGAGAATACTGCACTGAAAAAAATTGGGGATCGTTCCACCAGTGATGTAATTGTGAGATTGAGGACAATCGATGGAAGAGACGACTGGTTTTACTGCCATTCAGAAATTTTAGTAAAACAAAGCAAATATTTTGCGGAGCGTCTTTCAGATGACTGGCCCATATGCCAATTTCTGGATTCTCGGAATTGTATAGAAGTTTACTGCTGTGAATCTGACTATGATCATCATGTGAACATTTTGAGGCTTTTTTATGTCGAGAGCAATCTGGTTACAGATTTGTGGCAGAATGTAAAAATGGCCCTCGGCATTTTGAAAGTAGCCACCAAACTCGGTAGTGATCGAATAATTTCAAAGTGTGTTCAGTATTTAGAGGCAGTTCCCTGGGAGGAGCAAGAAGAGGAAGAAATTATAACAACCCTTCCAAACCTAGGTTCAGAAGTCATTCCCATCCTTGCTAGACTTCAACCAGTTGACTCAGTTGCGGTAAGAAATGTGTTTCTCTCTGCAATACATGCTGCAATTCAAGTTGACAGAAAACGTTCTGATTTGCCTGCATCACCAGACGAACTCAAAGCATCTGCACAAGAGCAGGTAGAGTATATGCTTGTTGAAGATGATGATGCACCTCTTCTTGCAGTAGATGACAGTGTAAAGTATGAAGTAAAAAAGCATCTATCAGAGTTGTTTCCTATGTTTGAAAAGAAAATGGCAGCTCTGTTATCTGATACGGAAGATGTCCTAGAGGACCACGAAAACCAGATTTTAAGGTTTTTGGCTGACTTCTTATGGTTGTGTCATATTTTGCCTAAAATGGATCTTTTAACTGAATTTGTCGGCAAGTGGGCAGAAGCTTCAGACAACATTCTTTACGTAATTAAGGATATAAGATTTAGGTCATGTCTATGGGAGACAAAATTGAAATTGATTGAAATTACAGGAAAGGTTTTGGAGGCGGTTGGGTATGGCAATGTAATCATTTCTGCTGCAATGCGAACACATCTGGTGAAACTTTGGTTACCCTTTATAAGAGAGACAAAGCCACAACTTGACCTACAAAATTTTTATGAGAAAATGCCTTGCCAGATGGATAATGATCTCTGTCAAAGCATAGAATCTGCGCTCATTTCCCTGGTTCTGGCATTGCCTTCTAGTGATCAGGCTGAAATTTTGGCTGACTGGCTGAAAACAGAGCAAGCAAGATACCCAGATTTAAGTGAAGCTTTTGAAGTGTGGTGCTACAGATCCAAAGCAGCAAAGAGGAGACTGTCTTTGGGTCTGAATGGTGTTAGTACTAGCAGTACCTCTACTGTTACCGATGTTGGCCATTAATATATTTGACTGAAAACAGAGCAAGCAAGAGATCCAGATTTTAAGTGAAGCTTTTGAGTTGTGGTGTTAGAGGGGGAGGGCAGCAAAGAGGAGACTGTCTTCGGATCTAAATGGCGTTAGTAGTACCTTCAGTGTGCAATATTGGTCGTTAATGTAATTGTAAGTCCTTTGCACATGTATCTCATGTTGTAATATGTATATTTAACAGTCTTGCTGTTACTCTGTTACTTTTAGCTCATATGTATATTTAACAGTCTTGCTGTTACTCTGTTACTTTTAGCTCAGACAGGTTGTATTTGATGCTATTAATCACCTCGGTGATGGTTAACAAATTCAATGTTGGAGGCCATTTTCATTATATCTTTCTTCTCCTTTTTTTGATTTAAAGAGCTGCTTGAAATAAGATATCGATAATCGCTGTTGGCACATAGAAATAACAACACTTTTATTTATTCAGTATAATATTTCAATCGGAAAACAAATTACACAGAGAATAACCAGGCCTTCTGCAAATATTCGCCCAATATTAATAATGTTATATGAAGGTCAACAATATTATATTATTTGCATTAACCTGTGCTCTCTTTTTTCTCAACAATATTATATTATATATTATTTGCATTAAGCTGTGATCTCTTTTTTCCTTTCTAATTTATTGTTTCTCTTTCTCTTTTTCCTTTCTAATCTGATACGATTTTAGTTTTAAATTTGTAAAATTCTTTTGGTCATAATCACATACAATGAAACGCTTTTAGTTATTTTATATATATAAAAAAGTTAAATTAGCTCTTGGAATAGTCTAAAGCTAGTTTGGTTGATCTTTATAAATATTTAAGCTCATTTTCTAGATCTGATTTCTCATGTTATTGGAGATAAATCATTTTGGTTGGTTCTAAGTTCTAACATGGACAATGTTCTGTCTCGTGATTTTAACCAATTTTTTTTTGGAAAATTACTATAAACTACTAGCCTATATTCAAATATAAAAAAAATGTGTTTATAAATATTTAGAAATATCTTATTTCTTTAATATATTTATTCTAATTAACTTTTATTAACTTTGTTAATATTTCAATTTTGGTTATATCATAATTTTAATTTTAGAATTGTTTTTTTATGCTAAGAAATTTCACTGAAAAATTGTGTTCTGGAAATTTCTTACAAATATGAATAACTCTGGAAATTTTAGATTTCTTATTATTTCTTTAGTTTTTTTTTCTTAATTATTTACCAAATATTTTGTTTAAAAAAAGTTGGTCTATTTATTTTATGTTTCTTATTTATTTTAATTTTTTTGAATTATTAATATATTTTTGATGTTTTTTGTTTTATTAATTAAGTCTCTTCCCTAATTATTAATTTGGAGTTTCTCTTTTGGATATTTTATATATTAGTTGTTATTTTTAATTTATTTAATAATTTTGATCTTGATTTACTATTTTTTGGTGAGTTGTTAATTCCAAGTCTCTTTTATTATTTAATTTTCACCATCTTTTGATTTCTTATTATTTCTTTAGTTTTTTTTCTTGATTATTTACCAAATATTTTGTTGAAAAAAATTGATCTACTTGGTTTTATGTTTCTTATTTATTTTAATTTTTTTGTTTTATTAATTAAGTCTCTTCCCTAAGTATTAATTTGGAGTTGTTATTTTTAATTTATTTAATAATTTTGATCTTGATTTACTCTTTTTTTTTTGGTGAGTTGTTAATTCTAAGTCTTTATTATTATTTAATTTTCACCATATTTTGATTTATTATTATTTAATTTTCACTATCAATGATCTAGATAGTCCCTTTTTTTATTTATTTGTAATCTTTATAATGTCTAAGTGGTTCCTTTTTCTTTCTTTGATTCATTTGTAATCTTTATAAGGTCTAGATGGTCCCTTTTCTTTCTTTTGATTTATTTGTAATTTTTATAATTTTTTTGAATATTTTAATTTATTTTTGGTTTATGATTTAATTTATTAAAAATGTTTTATTAATAAATAAAATATTTTTATTTAAAATTAATCATTATATTTTAACTATTAGAATGGATTGTTTTTGTATTATTCTCTTTAATGCTAAGATTTGATTTCTCTTCTTTGTTTTTACCATAAATCATATAAATCACACTAAATGATTAAAAAAAAATTCAACAAATTATTTTTTATGCGATTATTATTGAAAATTTTAGTTATACAATATTAATAATATTATAGTTTTACTAAACTATAATATAAATATTTAAATATCAATAAAATTATATTTTTACTAAACATTTTGTTTTATTAATAAGATTTATTAATCTTTAATATTAATAATATTATATTTTCACTAAACTATAATGTAAATATTTATCTAATATTAATAATGTTATATTTATTTTTATTTTATATTATAATTTTATATAAATATCAATAAAATTATATTTTTACTGAATATTTTGTTTTATTAATATTCATATTAATAAATTTATATAAATTTAATCATTTAAGATTTCTTAATATTCAATATTAATAATATTATATTTTCACTAAACTATAATATAAATTTAATAAGTTGTATTTAGATTTAATTAATAATGTTATATTTACATTGAACAATGATTTAATGATTAATTAAGTGACTGATTTATAAATAATATAAAATATTAAAAAATTGTCTTTTAGGATATAAATTTATGGATTAAAGTTATATTTTTTAATATATATAAAATTATTGATTAAAAATTAATAATGATGATGATGATTAACGTCTACTAAGACTAATGGTCTATCGAACTTATAGAATGAAAAAATAAGTCTAATTGTCATTTTTTAAAATCTTGTTTTTATGATCAAGGATAAACGAAAGAAGTGCTCCAAGATTGCTATAGGTGGGGTTGACTTAATAAGTCAAGAAGATTGGAGGTGTGGTTGATGAAAGGAAATTGAGAGCGGATGTGGGCAAGAGTGACGCTGTCTAAAAGGAAGTGATTTTCATCTTCCACATTCTTAGTATCACAAATCTGAAAAATTCTATCATCCCAGGGAGACTTGGGAGTAGACCACTGCCCAGTCTCACTTCAAAGCTCATGAGAATCAATTATTTTCCTAGCGATGTTCATTTTCTTCTTAGTGCTGGTCAACCTAGATATATAATTTTGGTTATCAAGGGTGGGGTTGATCACCTCCTTATAGTATCTTAGCTTCCTTTTACCCTCCAACTCCTTATCATCCCACATCTTGTCCTTAAAATTGGAGGTAATAATATCTTTGATACTATCCTTGCTTCCCATGATGTTCTATGCCTTGATCCCCTAGAGGTTGAGCCAACAGTGGGCGTTTTGACTAATGTTAGAAGCAAATTTTAGGAGCCTTTTGGATTCCATGTTGTAAAGCTTCTTCTTATACATCAGATATCTAAACATAGTTGTACTTTCAATGGGGGACAAGCTAGTTTTGATCAAGAGGATAGGATAGGGAGTATTTCCCTTGATCTTGAGATTATAAGTTATGAATTGCTTCTGAATCGTCTCAGTCTTTCTACAATATAAATATATATTAACTTATAAACCTACCTTTTAACTTCAAATATCAAATTCAAATAGGTCTTCCTAATATTAATATTAATATTTAATGGTTTTAAATTTAATCTTATCTTTTTAATAATATATTGGTGTAAAATTTTAAATTTAATTTTTTTTAATGCCTTGATTTTTATGGAAATTATTTTTTCACATAAAAAGTAAATTAAAGTTTTAAGGATTTTTTATTTATTAATTTGTATGTGCATAAGTTTTTATAGTAAAATTTAAAATAAGGTTTTAGTATCTTTTTATAATTAAATTTGTGCATAATCTTTACTTAATGCGACTATTTGTTTATATTTTTTTTAATCTATTTTTTCATTATTTCATGCTGTGATGTTGGGTTTTAACTTGATTTTATTTTGGATAAATGTTTTCCTGAAAGTGTATTTTATTATTTAATTGTTTTTACTTTTTTTTAGCATAGAGGGCGCAGATGCTTAATCTCCCTTTATCTTATCTTATTTTTCTTGCATTGAGCACACCCCCACTTTATTTTAATAGGGAAGAGGGAAGAGGTATCGCTCTCATTTGTGATTCTCAATTCCTCAACCTCATCTCAATTTACTTTAATTTACATTCTTTAGGGCTCATGCTTATTTATGTTGGTCGACTTCCTTTGAGGTTTAGGGAAGAAAGAGGTAATTACCCCTCCACAATACTTCGAGGCCTTGCTGTACAAATCCAGCTTGGGTCCACATCTTAAGAATTTAAGTAAAGAAAAAATGGTAGAGGTAACAAATACTATCAATCTTTGTCAACACTTTTGCCCACCTTTACTAGGTAAAACTTGAAGACTCTTTTCCATGACTAGCAATGTGCTTGAAATATCTATGCAAAATTTATAATGACATGTATTTGAATATTTGTATTGTTGGTTTAGTATATGGCTATGTAATTTCCCTAATATCATTAATGTTTTTCTAATATAGATTGGATTATTCCCTAGAAGTAGGAGTGGATGATTTAACCAACTCTGTCGAGAGAGAGAAAAAATTTGTCATTCAAGTAAGTGTTAGACAAGAAGGAAACAACCACTATCAATGTGGCAATATAAGGAGGCTAGGACATCCATTCAACATGGGGATGGTAAGAAGAAGTGTGAGACGTCCATCATAATCGAGAGCAAGAGCAAGCAAAGTAACATCCAAGAGCGAACTAGAGCAGGAAGATGGTGTCAAATGCTCATGAGTGGGTCGTCCATTGAATTAAGAAGTGCAATGAACTATGGTTGTCGAGGAGTAGTTCCATATGCAACATGTGGATGGGGGATGGAATTACACGTATCCTCTATTCATTACATGGAGTAACAATAGCCTCACCACTCCCTCCCTTATCTCTTTCATTCTTACCCCATTTGAGGATAAGCATCACATATGTTTGTGTGCATCCTCTTGTCACAAGTTTTTGAATAGGAAACCCATTAAAAAATAATCCATTCTATATTAGAAAAACATTAAAAATACTGTTGTTCCTTGAGAAACAATTCTTGGCTGTGTACAAGAATCCGTGCTCAAGACATTAAAGATTATGTCACAAAAATGTATATATGTGTCTCTGTTTCTTAACCCTTTAAATATTAGTAATATATTTACCAAATATCAAATCTTTAAGAGCCATGCAATGCCATATTCCCTTTATACTGAAGTGAACAGATGAAAGACAGAGAAAGAAAAGGATTTTAACTTGTCATGCTGCGTTACACAGAAACTGTCATTATAAAATCCAGAGGAAGTGGAAAACATATAAGTTAAAGAAGAGGAGCGCTCATTAAGGATATTTAACTCTTAGACATATAAATATCAAGAGACCTGCAGCTCTAATCACTCTACTTTATTCACAGAAATGCAAATGAAATGGAAACCAAGAAAACTCTTCAACATAGATGGAATATTGGAAACTTGCAAAACTTCTTTATTCATTCGATATTGCTTAGTACAAAATTTAGCCTTCAAAGGTTCAAAACTCGGAACCTTCTTCCTTCTTTCAAATGTCTTTAAATACAAGTTGAACCAAACTGGTTTCAGTTATAAAACTGATTCTAACTGACTGTAACTACTTAACTACTTTATGTCACGGAGGTATATGCCTCAGTAACATTTCATTACATTGCATCATTTGATTTGAAAATAAAATAAAAGATGACAAATCCTAATCTAAAGGAACTGATTTTCCTGGAACAGCAACTGATTCAATGATTTCTTGCGGCTGTACGGTCACTTGTGGCTGCTTGGCGGGAAATCCTTTTTCTGTATCAATAGTAAACTTCTTACATTCCTTCCAGAGCCTGTCTTGAGTTATTGGAGCACTCTTATAACGATGATATTCTACTGTGAAGGCAACAATATGACTGTGAGTGAGGTTACTTGTAAACAACGTTTTCACCATCCACAGTAGAAGGAAATGTCTTTGTAAGAAATTGAAGACTGTTTCTCCCTTTAGTATCTGCGTCTTCTCATGTCGGCCATCTGCTCTGCTTTTTGTAAACACCAACTGATCTTCATAAAACTTCCAGGACATGAATTCACCTCCTTCCCTCCAGCATGATGGCAAGCCAGTTCTTATCAATTTATCAAATGAAATGTCAAATTTCTTAATCACCTCTTTGATTACCTGTAGCCGCTTCTCTGATGCTTTCAGAAGATCATTTTTAATGATCATCTTGCTTACTTCCTCAGCATAAAAATACCTGTCTTGTATCCCCATGTCTTGCAACTCCTCATCTGTTTTGGAATTAATAAAATTCATGAATCTTTTAGCCCAATTTGATCTTTTGATTGCAGTTGGCTTGTCTGATGACAATTCTTTTTCGTGATCAGCAACAATGCCTTTCTCTCTGGCAATTACTTGTATGGAATTCCATTTTGCTTGTATTTCAGAAATGATCTCATTCCAGATGAGATCCTTAGCTTTAATAAGGGAAATATTTCCCTTCAATTTCTCCTTGAGTTCCTTAATTTCTTCTTCAACTTTATGTAGCTTCTGCTCATTTTCGCCTGCTTTTTCTTCCCATCCTTGCATTAATCTCAGAGCTACATTCTTTTCAGATTGGGCCTGTTTGCAATCTCTCTCCGCAATTTTTAACTCTGTATTCAATTGAGCAACTTGGACCTGTGGATCGGTCGCACCTGCAGAAAAATCAAAAGTGCAAGTGTGATTCTGAATTTGATTTTGTAAGGTTATGGCTGTTTGCTTTACCTTATCAAGCTCCTCATATTTCTTTATCAATTGTTGTTGCAGCTCTTCTTTTTCCTTTTCTACCTCTGCTACTTCAACTGCCAACGAATGCTCTGAAGCTGGCAATTTCAGCTTCTTCCTTAAGGAAGAGATTTCTGCTTCTGCGCCCTTGATAAATTTTTGCATTGCGCTCCTATCATCTGGATCAACGCCAATCTTCTTTATGATTTTCTTTAGTTCTTCATTTTTAATAGTCAATGCTCTGGCATTGGCTTTCTCCATCTTGCACTGTTTGACAACCTTAGCAAGCATATTCTCTGTCTTGACTGATGTAGCATGAGTCTTGCCTAAATCATTAACAATTAACTGACCTGTTTGCATGTGGAGATTCATCTTGTCCCACAAGGGAATCTTTTTCACATCCATAACAATATTCAACTCCTTAAAACTGCCTGAGGGTCCCAGAGACATTCCTGTCGGATGCGACAGCGCCATTTTGAACTGATCTTTCTCCAAATCCATTACAGTCAATAGTCTTGTTTGGTCAGCGGATATATGATGTTCTGCTTGTGTCTCTATATTGGCCTTATTCTTTGATTCTTTTGTTCAATTCGGGAGAACACCTGCTTCATGGAAGGAGCCTTCTCCAACTGAAGTTCTGATCTACTAGGAGATGAAGCACCCTGTTCTTCACTGACCTGGAGAGTGAAACCAGGTGAATTGGAGGAGTGATCTTCTGCTAATTTAGTCCTTTTCTCCTCTCGAGGCTCTTCCTCATCAATCTCAATAACATCATCTCTCACTCTCTTACCCATCTTCTCCAATATTACAGGAGTTTGAATATTAATCCGTGATGAACTTGGTCCTCCTGGATTAGCCAACTTTTCTAAATCTGGTTTACTCACATGAGTAAAAGCAGCATAACCGTTCTCGACCCTTCTCTGTGAAATAATCGCATGTGGGTCATAGGCCCACTTCTCTCCCAATAATAACTGTGTTTCTTCCAACATCCTTGTCACCTCCTCATAAGCTTGCATTGTGTTAACAACAAAAGGACCTACACTCATGGGCAGCTTGTACATTAACCCCTTCTTCATTGGAAGAAAATGAATTTGATCCACATTAAGACTTTGCCTTATAAATTCCAGAGCAAACAGTCTCATGGGAACAAATGTTGGAAGCCTATAAGGCTCAACACCAACTCCATATAGCCTTATTTCAGAATGGTCTTCAAAAACAAACCAGTCTCCATATCTACAATTAGGTCCTAATTGCAAGAACTCCTGAGCCTTTGGCAAGAAACAGGGAGGCAGAGTTCCATTGAGAATTCTATAAGCGGTGGTCATAAAATTTTCCACAAATTCAAATAAACCAGCTTCATTTTCTTCTCTTCTGATCAAATCAGTCCAAAGTAGAACTGACTGCTTATTCTTGTTGCTATCCATTATATTCAAACCAATACCCATAAACTCTTCCACATTCTAGTATAAAAACAGGTAAAAAATTAATGAGGGAAATCTAAAATAACCTGTTAGTGGGAAAGAAAGCAACTGAGAATTCACCACTTCTTGCCAAAAGGACGGAATATCTAACACCACTCCTGGTTTCATCATGAGAGTAAACATCCCCAGAGCTGCTTTGTCAACTTCGCAATCATCTTCTCTCCCCAGAATCTCCATAATACAGCTGAGAATTGACCTGTATTGAACATTAAATGCATCCAAACCAAACTTTCCTGATCCAAACTGGGTTTTCTCCGGACTCGATACCAAAAATGACATGCAGCGGTTAAATTCTTCAATTGAGAGCTCCTCGAAGTATTGAACCAGCGAATCTTCTGAGAATTGCAAAGGAGAATCATTCTCCGGGAAGCATAATGCCTGACGCATTAATTGAGCTGAAACCTGCAAAACACTTTCTCCCTGAGAGTTCATGACATAACATTTACCAGGGTACATGGACGAGACCAACCAAGAGATGAATTCAGGAAAAACATGGGTCTTAGGGATGCAGGCGAATAGCACTCCAGAACTCTGCATAGCGGAAAACACAGGTGACTGGTCGGTGTTCAAGGTCACTTGATAATGCAAGAGAGGGTGATTGACAGAGGAAGCAGTATCACGGACGTCTTTCTCACTATCTAGGAGAGGGCTCAGAGTGGACAGACCAGACATAGACGCTCATTTGGCCATGGCCGACGAGAATTTTGAAAACAATTCGGTGCGAAGGTGGCGGGACGGGGTTTGAAACAGAACAACAATCACAAATGAGCCGCAACGGAACGGTAAACTCGACTTTATAACAATGCAAAACACAATTAATGCAAAGGTGACGTGGGACAACACGTATGCGGTTTTGCCAGCTGTTTGACACTTCAGAGAATGACGTAATGCGGGGGGTCTGTGAGTACGGCCGAGACCTTTAACCAATACCCCCCGCAATCCATCGGAGCCGTTGATCAACGATTTTCGTAGATCTGACTAGTCAACTGCGGGGGGTCGGGTTTTGATAACCGGCGAGCAAGTTGACCCCCCCGCAGTTGCTTATCCAAAAGCTTCTGCGCGTGATCGCGACTTCCGCTCCAGAAGTTGCTCGACCTTTATGATAAATAAAAAATATAACAATCTAATGTTTGCCGCTCCACAAATCAAAATGAAAATGGGAACACAATGTATTACTTCTTCGTATTTCTCCTATACTAAAGTATAAACATTATACTATAGCATATTTCGGATCTTTAGAAATATTTTTTCAAAAACACTTTTCTTTTTCCAAAATTTCAAAACTTAACATAAAAAAGGATATGCGGATAGAATGATCCACAACAAATACCATTGAGATAAAATATTGTATCTTTATTTCTTGTGGATTTTAAAGAAAAATATTTGCATTAGACCCTAGTTCAAGCATTGCATCTTTCAAATCACAAACTCCTACAAATTCATGTAATCTGAAAACTTTTACAAAAAAAAAAATTAAATTTACATGCTTAAGATTTCTCTCATAGAAATGTGAATTGATTATAGATCCATCATCCAATGTAGTTGTCCATTTCATTAGAGCTTCTCACAGATTTCTTAAAAATTTCTCATTGGCCAATATTCTAACATATACTTTCAAAATTGACTCACCTCATTTGTTGAACTTACCCATTGCCTCCTCCTCAAAAGCTCATTGAACCATGATCCATCATGCATTATATGATTTCCTCATGAAGTAACTATGTATGGTTAGTAGGTGTGAAAATTCCTGAAACTACTAAACATATTTCTATTGCAAAAATCTAGTTTACTTCTCCTACTTGTGTTTTTACATTTATAATTTATTTTCAGAAATATTTAGAAACCGACGAAGTAAACACACTGCAGATATACACATACATACAGATCAGGTACTAAAGAAATAAGCACACATGACAAAGGACACACAAGATTTTTCGGACAAATGTCCCCGGAATAACCCAATGATCCAGGTGGATATTGGTGGCCACCCGCCTATTCCACTTGGGCCCCCACCATTGTCTCTTTCAGTTTTTCCGTTTTGGCATAACTTACTATTTTTAGCAGTTTTTCGGGTCCTGAACTTCCGGAGCCGTTTTGAGGCCCTAAACGACGTTTTTTGGGTATGAAAGCCAGCGAATTTTTTGATAAAATTCGTCCCGACAGCTGTAGTCCTCGGATAGAGCTTTCTAATGATGTATCATATGCGTCAAACGGAGATAGTATGCCAAAGTTACGTCCCTGGGAAGTTGAAACACCAATTTACCCAAACGGGGCCCATAGTTTTGGCGCTTCATCTCCTAGGTTAGGTTTTTGGGATGTTGAGGGTTCTCCATTGTTTCTCAATAATAAATAGGCCCTCGAGCCTCATTGTAACACAGTTCAGAGGCCTGTAGCTGCCACATCTCTTCTCAGAGATAGCTACCAGTGCCCTAGCTAGTTTTATTTCCATTCTGTCTGTAAGCAAATTTCAATTCTTTGATATTAATGAAATGAAGTGTTATTTCCGCTGCATCTCTGTATTTATGGTTATGTGTTTATTCTGTTGCGTTCCTGCATAAATCCGGATCACCCAATGCGGGAAAACCGGTGCAACAAGTCTTAGAGGGTTTTTATTATTATGCAGAATTTTGAATACAATCAAGAGCACCAGACATGGTTTGCCCAAACCGAGAAAATCTCGGCAGATGTACCTCTATCTGTCGAATATAGAAAATATGGTTGATTCAGCTGAGGGTGAAGAACCCCACAGGTGCCTACGCAGTCATTGCATCACCCTTCAGTGTGGCTTCTTCAAACCTTCTAGATCTGCTAAAAACGAGCCCTTTCTGGCCCATTGGAACCCAAGCGCTGCCTTTCCCAGCTCTGTGTCAGCCTTCCAACCCTGTGTGAGCCTCTGCGATGCTCTGGTTGGGCTTGTGTCACCCCTGCTGAGCCTACGTTGCCTCTATGTCGCCCTCTCTGGACTGTGTGAGGCTCTGCGTTGCCTCTGTGTGAGCCTTGTTAGACTGTGTCACCCTTGTTGGGTCTCTGTGCTGCTCTGGTACGGATCTGACTCTCTACCAATGTATTCTCGGCCTCGGATCTGAAATCCCACTACCGATCTGCTGCTCATTGCACTGCAAGCTCACTCGAAAATTCTCAGCAAACTGCGCCCCTGAATTTCGACTTAGCTCAAGTGCTGCCATTATGTGTGTTCTCCAACTGACCCCAAGCCTTCCTTTAATACTTTTCTCGTTGAACAATCAACAACCATGCTCTAATCTCTAATCAACGACTAAGATTAGAAAAGACTTTATCCAAGTCACTTAGAACATTCTCACCCACATGTTTTAATTAATTCACTTTAATTATTTAATTTTCGTAAGTTAGATTTACGGTATCCATTAAAATAAATATTTATTTGAATAACTTTCACACTGGGGGGAATTTCTCCAAACGATTTATGGGTCTTGGAGATATCATGTGTTTTAGCCCCTCCATAATGTTTTGAAGCTATAGCACATCCGATTCTACCCAAAATCTCAACAATATGATCAAAGCCTAATACTCTTATCCACATTTTCTTAATCTTAATTGCTAAAATAATTAAGCATCACATATAATATCTGAAACATTAACAAAAATATTTTTAACACAATTAATACAAAAGTCTCCACCAATAAACTAAACACAGTGAGGGCCTAAAAGAACATATAATTATTCTTCTAAAGTCCTCCATAGTTCTATTATCGCCCATGTTTCTTCCCCAATCTCATTTTTTTCCATCTCCATTGGGATGTTTTTGCATCAAGCAAGCATTCATTATTATAATGTTGGCTCATGCCAACCATCAATTAAATCATTCCACCTTCATGTGGGTTAAAATGAGATCTTTCGCATTTTCTTTTTAAGTTGAACCATTGACTTCAAACTTTGCCAAGATTTAACTCGTTTGCAAAGTTTAGAGGAGCTATTTCGGATTTGTTTCATATCATAGCTAGATTGTTGAAGACCCCTCCTTAACCTTGGGATGCCCTATTAAAAATTAATTTTACCCATTTTCTTCCAAAACACTGTAGTTATAAAGATTTGTAATCAATTCTTATTAATTATTATTATAGGAAATACAATTCTCTTTCGTGGGAGAAGCCAAAAATATTGAGACACAACCCACACAATCCAATGAAAACTAAAAATAACAATATGGGGTTGTAGTGCCTTGCTTTTCAGGAGGGGTCTTGGATTGGATCCACTAGAAAAAGGATAAAAGATCATAATATTGCTTGAAACTCATGAAAACATAGGTTGCAAACTTTAGAAAATCTAAGGACACAAAATATGCCTAACTCAAAACTAGGCATCGAGGAATCCTAAATGATAGGGATGATTCCATGCACATTAAAGAAGGAATTGCGCGATGACATAAAGTTGAGGAAAAATGATACATAAAGTTGAAGAAAAATGATAAAGATAAAAAATATGTTTAACTAAAAATACAAGAGGAAATCACTAGTACTTTTTTGGTAGCATGAGTATATGATTCCCTTAACCAATTTTCTATAGGAAACATTGATTAAATAGTGAGTCATATTGTCGCTTACCAAGGGGCATAATTAACTTAAAAGAAAAAAACATCATAATGTTAGCGATGATATATTTTTTTTAATAATTAACTTAAATGATTTTAAAAAAAAATTAATATATAAAGCATACACCTTGTATGTTTGATTAAAGGGAAGTTGAAAAGGGGAATAAATATATGACATTAAGGAATTCAAATGCCTTAGCAAAGGGATTTCAAACTTATGCAACACACATGCCATCATTATATGTAATGGCCTTTGATGTAGACTGACCCTCTTACCCACTTTTTGTTGGTCGGTCTCCCAACTATACCCACGATAACAACCATGGCCTAGGTTGATTCTTCTTCAAATCAAGACTATGGGTCAATTTTTTTCCACTCCACAGAACAATGCTATTACTTTCGGTTGACTCCTCATAGGAGTCAGAACTCCACTATAATGCACAACCCCAACTCTTTACAAGAGTCTCTGCAACATTCCCAATATTCTTCACAACACTCCAACTCTTCACAATCCCCAAATGTGTACCCTCACACCAAGGCTTAACCTCTTAACCATATGACCACAACCAGACACTTGCTTCCATTAAGAGGCATTAAGGCCTATTGGCTCCCTGCCTGTCTGCAACTTTTCGTTATAGCCACTTAACCTTACACTCTAAATCTGGTAACCTTGATGGTATTTAGCACTAGCTTTCTCATTCGGCACTTAATAGATCTCGATAGTGGGATTTTGAGTTTCAAATTCACTACCAAGTCTTAGCCTTCACTACCCAAAACTCCCTGCAGTCCCAATGTCGAGATGAACTTCTATCGATGGGGATTTTCCCATCTATCAATCTTGTTAGTTGATGAGATTACCCACCACTTTTCGCTCGATTCTCACCCTAAGTCACAATGCCTTACGGTCGGCCATTAGTCGATAGGCATAGATGGTAAACAAAATTTCTCCGTTATCTTGGGCTTGTCAACTAGAAACTCACTTGCCACTATCTCCTAATAGTTTTGGAAAATGTTGATTCATGATGCACACACACTGTCATCTCAATGTGTCATTGTTGATCCTTACAATGATCAACAATGAATCCTTCCCTCTGTAGCTATTTGGCTTATTAGCAAGGGTCCTTACAACATTGGTGATTTCACAGTCTTGATAGCTACTCAAGGGCTCGTGCTCTTCCTCGTGTTGCTCCTCTCGTTCGTTTCTCAGCATCACATTTTCTCAAGAAATTCCTCTCACTCATTATCTCTATCCTCTCTTATCTTCTTTATTTCCTACTCTACCAGATCGTACCCTATACTCCTTAACTAGTCAAAATATTTATTACATTATGGAGGTTGTTCTACATTTTTCCTCCTTCTAGAAGTTACAAAATATCATAACCAAATTACTTGTCTCGTTTACAATGTGCCACATGGCCAAGAATGATAACTCATAAAAACTTCCCTAACTATCTAGATTCCTTATAGAACTATAACACTTGCATCTACATGAAAATTCCTAACTTTTACAAAATTTTAACTGAGGGAGTTCACTCCCATTTGGAAATTCCAAGGCCCCTTAGGTCTAAGAAATAATGATGGACTTGGGGCTTATGCTCCTGCATCAACCTTGAGCCAAGGAAAGGGTTGATGGATGTCATGCGTCACATACATAACGATTAAAGTATAATAACTCGCATGATGATTTCAACAAACATAATAAAAATATATCATCTTTCACGATATGCAATTGTTGATAGTAGATATCCTCAAACCATGACCCAATTGTTCAGAGACATTAATTTGACACAGAGGTTGGGGAGACAATGCACCAACCCCAAGCACCATCAAAAAAAATTATTGTTACCACAAAGGATGTAGAAATATCCATAACATGCATTGCAAGGATGACCTCTTAATCATTGATTTAATGAATGCAACCAATGAAATGATACCTATATGGAAGCAACTAATGGAGGATATCCAAATAATGTTGGAAATTTACAAAACTAAGACACTAGGGACAATGAGTAGTGTAAGGCAACAAGGGTAGTGTATAAGAGAAACAAGGGTAAAGTGAAACTCATTTTATATAAGTTGGTTGTGAAGAAGTAAAAAGGTAAATATGTGAGGTTAATATTAGAAGACATGATGAAGATGGTAAAGGAAGACTTGAAAGTCGTTTGGAGGGAATTGTAGACCCCTAAAAATCTGTAGCCAATGATATCACATTAATTTAATGGTTACCTTGTATGAGAAAATTGTATGAAATTTTGTAGAGAGAAAGCAACCACTAGAAATTAATATTAGGGATGAACCTTCACAAAAGAGGATAAGCTTGAGGGAATAAAAATATGACATTAAGAAAGCCAATATACATGGAGTCACTACAAATAGAATCCTTGAAATGGGGAACAACTTCCCTTGATTGAGACATCACAACCCTATTCAATAAGTTGGGGAAAGAGGGGTTCTCAATTGTATGGATAGCGAGTCCCATTTTCCCATATCTAAAAGTGAGACAAAAGCAACTAGGGGAGCTACAAAGCTATTATGATCAAACCAAATTTTTCCAAGCTCATAAAAGGGGTTATGGAGAAAACATGAGCAAACAAGTCGCAGAAAAGGATAAAGTGACCAAATGATGGGGTATGATCTATAAAATGTCGTGGATATTCCACTGGATAGTTCGTCACAACATATATGTTAGTAATATATTAAAATATTGAATTTTTACACTATTACAATTTTATTAAAATTCTAGATCTATAGATTTAAACGTAATTAGTGCATGCATGCGAATGGAAATTATGCAGAAAAGTAGATAACGACAAAATATGCTCACACACACACATAAGACACAAGATATGCTCTCTGGGAAACTCTTTCGAGAGAAAACCTAGTTGGAAGGTGAGGTCACTTCACTCTCTTTCTCTGTCTAGAAATATCGCTGCATGTACAAAGAATTAATGCATGTGGCTCATGGGTTGTTACAGTGCACAAATCCTCTTTGTGTGCTCTATCTCCTATCTCTAATGGCTATCTTTGCATCTTTTCTCAACTATGTAACAAAATGCTCTCGAAAGAATAGAATGCCTCTTTCTCCTACTGGTCCGATTATAACACAGTGTGATAGCCTACTAGTAGTTAAGTTTGACTACATCAACTCTTAACTAGAGTTACAATATAGACTCTTCTAGAGTCTTTTACATCACAATCATGTGGCTAGCCCATTTTCCATGAATAATGGGGGTTGACGCGACATCTTCCCAATCTATAGGTGTGAAAATAGGAAGGTCAATTTTTGAGTGGCATAAATTTTGCATACGGACTTTGATTGACACGCTTATTGCAATGTTGGAAATATATTTTTGTGTTGAATATCATAAAATGGTGTAGTGCTAAAGCATAAAGTGACAAAATTTTACCCCCAAAAAACGTCATTTGATGCCTCGAAATGCTCCCAGAAGGTTTTAGACCTCATTTTTCCAAACTGGGTATCGTCGGTAAAAACGGTCTCATGAGCTGATCCCTCCACTTTTTCCACTCCAAATGCATCGAGATGGATGAAAAACAATATAATGATCCAATCCTAATCACACCTACCCATTTTGGGAGGCAATTTGGTCCCCAAAAGCTTATACTAAATGAGGTGAGGAAATTTTTCCTCCACCTTCTCTCTGGTGTACCATTTAGCTTTGCTTGGAAGTTGTCCCTTCAACCCAATCTACCAAAGGTCATGTTTCCCCTGTATTGTAGTTCTGGACCTCTTTTGCAAAATTGTATCTTATGTCAACTATGCTTGAATATATAGTGCCAAAACCTTCACAGAAGGTAAGACCTGTTCCTCTTCTTGATCTAGCATGGAAGGATCATAGAGTTTCAAATTCTCTACATTCACAACTAAGTAAATGCGCATATATGGTGGTAAGTTGAGTCGATAAGCATTATCACCCACATTTTCCAGAAAATTAAAGGGACCATACCTCAAAGCCTTGATTTTCTTACCAGGCCCCTACAGCCTCTCCTTGTTCAATTGTAACCATACTCTGTCTCCCACCTTGAATGATTTCTTTGTTCTGTGTTCATGCCTAGCCTTATACCTCTCTTGCCCCTTCTGCAATGTTCCCTGTACATGTAGACAGATCTACCTGATCTTCTCTATAAAATTTTCAACCCTCAAAGCATCTCTTGTAGGATATTCCCTCGCTCCTCCTTACTGCCCATATGCAATATCCAAATGTGAAGGTGTAAAATATCCCAAACAAGTTTCAAATGGGGACTTTCATGTAGAAGTGTGGACTACTCTGTTATAATAATGTTGTATATATACAATATTTTCATCCCAGGACTTTACATGCTTATGGTTGCATCCCCTTAGAAGCTGCATCAAAGTCTCGTTGACTAGTTATGTCTGACCATCTGTGTGTGGATGGAGTGTTGTAGATCTCTTCAACTTCATGTCCATCTTCTCCCACAATGTAGTCCAAAATGCACTGATAAAACTTGTATCTCTGTTTGAAATGATGCTCCTTGGTATCCCAAAGTGCACCCAGACTTGTCCAAAGAACAAGTTTGTTGCTTCTTGCCCACTTATGGTCTTTTTAAAGGGCATCAGAGCACAGATTTTGCTGAACTTGTCAACTACCACGAACAGGTAGTCATGTCCCTTCCTGGTTGTCGGTAAAACTCCCACAAAGTCCATGGAAATGCTTTCCCAATGATGAGTAGGTACAAGTAAGGGATGATATAGACCCTGTTTCCTGTTACTAGACTTGTTGATACAACAAAGCATGCATCCTCTTATGAACCTAGCTACTTGCTCTTGCATCTTGGGCCAATACACATACCTTTGCAAGTTAGCCACGATATTCCCTACACCAAAGTGCCCTGCAACCTTGGAGGTGTGAGCCTCTCTAATCGGCTGCAATCACTCACCTTTAGGAACACATAATTTATCCATCCTATAGAGTAACCCGTCCTGGAGATGGTAGTCAACGGTGCTATTGCCATTGTGCACATGACTCTGACTCTGTAACTACTAATGCACCTCCTTGAAGTCCTCTTCCTCTGAATATGCCTCTCTGTATGCATCATGGGTGAATGGCTCCATGCGAATAAGAGTCCCCAAAGTTGTAATATTCGATGTGGGTGGCCTTGAAGAATTTTGACCAACTTATTTGTGTTTCCCTTCTTATACTTGATCACCAAATGAAATTGTTGTAAAAACCCCATCCACTTGCAATGTCTGGTCTGTGGTAGTTTACTATGTGCCTGCAAGTATTGTAACAACTGGTGATCTGTGTGGATTGCTGTCCCCATTCCCATCAGATAGTGCTTCCACTTCTTCACAGTTTGCACCATGATATAGAGCTCATTATCGTAGATAGGGTAGTTAAGGACTGCCCCATGAAATACTTCAAAATGGTAGCATACAAGCCTTCCTCCCTGCATCAAGACAACCCCCATAGCATACCCACTCGCATCTGTCTCCACTTCAAAGGGTCGTTGTAAGTTTGGTAATGCCAGAACTGGTGCTTGACTAATCTTCTTCTTTAGCTCCTCGAAAGTCTCTTGTTGACCTATTCCCCACTAGAAACTCTTTCCACTTATTGTTATGGCATGGAGCGATGTTGCTACCACTGAAAACGAGGCGATGAATTTCCTCAGGTACTGTGATGCCCCAATGAAACTCCTGACCTCATAAATATTAGTATGCACCGACCACTTCATGATGGCCTCCATCTTGGAAGGATCTATCTTCAACTCTCCTCCACCGATCACATACCCTAGATACACCAAAGACTGTTGCACAAACTCACACTTCTTGAGATTTGCTAGTAGTTGTTGCTTCTTCAATGTTTCCAGCACCCATGTCAAATGTGAAATATGTTCCTCCCAGCTAGCACTATATACCAATATATCATCCAAATAGACAATAACAAATGAATCTATAAAAGGGTGCATTACATCATTCATTAATCTCATAAACGTAGTTGGTGCATTACATAGGCCAAATGGCACAACTAACCACTCATACAAACCTTGCTTGGTTTTGAGGGCGACCTTCCATGTATCTTCTTATTTGACTTGAACCTGGTGATATCTAGGATTCAAGTGCAGCTTGGTGAAGTATTTTGCTCACTGCAACTGATCCAACAAATCATCTATCATGGGTAGGGGGTATCTATTATTGAGCGTGATTTTGTTCAACACCTTGTAATCTATGCACATCTGCCAAGTGCCATCCTTCTTCGACACAATGATGATGGGTGACCCACATGGTGATGTACTCTGTCAAATGACACCTTGTTCCAACCACTGTTGCAACTGTTACTTCACCTCACTTGCTTATATAACATACTGCCTATACAACGCAATATTTGGCAAGGGGGAGTCCAAAAAAAGTTTGATCTCATGTTCCACTTCCCTCTTAGGTGGTAGTCCTTTAGGCTCTCGGAACACATCCCTATATGCATGTAGTGTTGAAAAGTGTAACTAGGTCGGTCTTCATATTTGACGATGTAATTAGAGTCATGTATATGAAGGGAATTGCCATCATTAATCGCTGGAAAATATATATGATAAATGTGATTAATAATCAACAAGAAGTTGGTTTTACATGTCGGCCCAAAATATATGTTATGTGGTTGGCCTAAATGAAGAAATCGGTACCACTATATATAAGTCCAGTTTGCGGATCAGTTGGAGGAATAAGCTACGTGGATAGCATACAATTGAATACGGATTCTGGATAAGTCTGAGATAGAGTATATATATATAAAGACATTGTGGATGCCACAGTCAACACTGTAAGTGAATTGCGGACAACACAGTAGAGACCGAGTTATGTAATTATGAACACCGAATAAGTGCGGATATTGCAAGGGCAATTGCAGATCCTTGAAGAAATAATAATGTGGTCTATAGTGTGATCTAAAGACAGAATTATATGTGGATTTGTCTGAGGTTTCTCTGAGATGAAGTGCGGATTAAAAGGACAGGGTTTAGTGCGTATTAGAGACTACAGATTGCGGAATATGCTGAAGGGTATAAATTGCATAAAGGAACTGAATGTATAGATTGAACATATAAACTGAAGTTGTAAGACTGCGGAAGTAACTGAAGGCTAGTTTGAGAATATTACAGTGAGAATACATACAAGGTTGAAGTACATATATCGCAAGGGTTGTGATGAACTCTGAGGTGTAATGAAACGAAGGTAAATCTGTGATTTACCTTCCAATAATAAAAGGTATTACTTCTGCGTAAAACATTTGTGTCTTGTACATTTTTGGTAATTGACTTGATGAAATATTAATTAAGAAGAATATATAAGCAAACAAGTTGACAAGTAATTATCAAGAAGAGAATTTGAGTTAATCACTAGCCCTACAAATTTCAACATGGTTTCAGAGCTAAGGTGACTATTAAGGAAGGGCATCTAAGGGACACACAAGGATAAGATTTCAAAGCATATAAGCTAGTAAAAGTTCATCGCAGAAGGGATAATTTAAGAGATCTAATTCTTTGAGATTTTGGGAGGCAATTATAGTCCAAATATCACAGCCTACAATTCGGATCATCCTTAGGAAATCTTGGGCTAATTTCAGAGGTGTTTTTCGGTAACTTCATATCAGTGGAATCACAACAATGTTCTCGGCATACCTAGTGCAGATCGCAGTAAAAATACTAAACATAATTTCGGTGATATGTTACAGTTTGGGTCTGTGCTACTTCAGGTCCAGTATAAATCAACATAAAAAGAATAACAATACTACCTGAGTAACATCTCATCTCAATCACACGTTTTGATGTTATATGTTGGTGATGTCACATATATTCCTCGGTACTATTCAGTGATGGAAATCTCAGAACTACTACCGTGGTGATCACAATGACATTGGTGCAAGAAAGGAAAGATCTTGATGCCAGAAAGAAGTCTTATGTGACATGAGAACAAAAGTTTTGAATCCTCTAAAAGAGCTAGATCAAAAGGAACAATCTTCTTTACTGAAGAAAGGCTTTTTCATTTGGAAGAAGATCATCCAAAGGGAGAGCACTAACACATCTTTTCTCAACCACCATCAAGGAAACCAAGCTGAAGACTTTATCTTCACTTGTCAAGTAAGTATCTCTTATTCTATGATCAAATTTGGTATAATGACTTTGTTTTTGCAGGGAAATCTATAAGCTGGTTGGGTTACCAAGATTTTCTGCATGAGGAGGACAGTCATAGTCCTTGAAGAAAGTAAAGTCGTGAAAAATCTCCAAAGGTCAAAGATTCATCTAAATACATGGAAAAGGATAGAAGGGCTCAAGGGTTCTTCTGAAATCAGTAAAAGTCCTTACATCCCTATATAATAGGATTGGAGACATCAAGAGAATATATGATAAGCTGAAAGAACCATTCAATGCAATAAAGAAGGTCATGCCACTTAGACCTGATTTATACAAAATTGAAGGTATCAAAGAATGAAGGGATATCTTCATAAGATCTCAACTATGAGATCTGGAAGAGATGATAAGATGGACAAGCAGGAAAAAGGAAAGTTTAGGAAAAGTGGAAGACTTATGGACATAACAAGAAAGTTGGTCTTAAAGGGACAATCTCAACAGGAAAAAGAAAATAAGATTCAAGGAAAATCACACTAACTTATGAACAAGAAATTGACTTATGTTGGTTATGTGATAATGTAGCATCTTGATCTAAGCATGGTAGGAGCTCCCAGTGAATCAGCTCTGGGAAAACCTCTCTGACAAACATTACTAATGTAAAGTAGTCATCAATAGCAAGGGTCATCATGGAAACATATTTCTAGATGTGATGACATATTGATGAAGCAGGCCAAGGGAATGAAGCTCTTCATTCTTGAGAAATTGCTACGGAATGACTAAAGGGAAAAAGGTATGAGGTATGTATATGTTTATATGCTGACATTAGATGTTTTTAAGTCATGTCATGTGGTTGCAAGTAATGGACTTCTGTACTTAGAAGTATGATCTATGGAGGAGTATCTCTCAATGCACGGACAGATGAAATCAACATAATATGTCCTCATGGAATATGAGGTGGTTGTATATGAACAAGAAACTAGGAATGTTGTACGTTCCTAGGAATCAAGAATGTGCAGACAGGGAGAGATCATGTAATGTGGACATGTCAAGAGGCAGTTATCATCTGGAGGTCAATAGGATGTGACTAGGATATCTCCTAGAGAGATATGTAGACTCTGACGGAATTTTGGTAAAGAAGAAGACACTTGGAAAACATATCATTAGGAGATGTGTCAATCTGTATGAAGGATGCCGATGTTTACAGGAAGATGTCATGGTGAAAGATCATCACTGAGGTAACTTTTGTTTTAAAAGGTTCATATGTAAATGTTTATCTGGATGAATTTGTGCAGGGCTCCTAATCATGAGAAAGGATGTATGATCCTGGAAGATGATTCGAAGGAAAGCAGCGTGGCACAATAGTGGACCAGATAAGGAAGTCTGGCAAATCACTCTGATAGCTGACAAGGCTCAGGATGAAAGTGATGAATGATCTGTGCCCTATGAAGCTAAAAGATGGAGATTCCTCAATACCTAAATCCATGACATCGAGGTCAGGAATCCTTCATGAGCAGTTGGGTGTCTCACCATTGCTGCTGGAGGTCCCTGATTAAGAGGGATTCTGATGGTAAGTTTCTTACTTGGAAGAAAATTGGTAATTCCTAAGGATGAGCTTAGGTACATTCCCTTGTGGAATAGGTCCTCCTTGGGAGGGAGAGATATACACATCATTCTGGTCTTGGGAAGACAGAATGGAGGATTGAGTAATCATCTAGCATTAGATACTCTTCGAGAATGTGATCGAGCATTCAAGATAAGAGTAGTCGGGGACCGATATTCTTTTAGGGTCAGCTACCCAAGAGAAGAATAGTCTAGGAAGGTCATACTTTGGGAACACCTCGGTGGGGTATGTACCTTGGAGAGATAATGACGAAAGTGTCTATAAGTCATGTGTCTCGCTAGCATTGAAGCCCATTGTCTCGTTGAAGAGATGGAGTTGTTAGTCAAGGCCTTGCACTAGTACAATGTTGGTTGAAATAATGCTATACACATGTGATTACCAATCTGATTTCTCTTATGAGATTCTTCAGTTTGAAAGTAACCATGTACCTATATGAATACCTCCCTAGTTAAGAGGGAGTGTTGAAAGGTGTAACTAGGTCGGTCTTCATATTTGACGACGTAATTAGAGTCATGTATATGAAGGGAATTGCCATCATTAATCGCTGGAAAATATATATGATAAATGTGGTTAATAATCAACAAGAAGTTGGTTTTACATGTTGGCCCAAAATATATGTTATGTGGTTGGCCTAAATGAAGAAATAGGTACCACTATATATAAGTCCAGTTTGCGGATCAATTGGAGGAACATGCTATGTGGATAACATACAATTGAATACGGATTCCGGATAAGTCTAAGACAGAGTATATATATATAAAGACATTGTGGATGCCACAGTCGACACTATAAGTGAATTGCGGACAACAAAGTAGAGACCGAGTTATGTAATTATGAACATCGAATAAGTGCGAATATTGCAAGGGCAATTGCGGATCCCTGAAGAAATAACAATGTGGTCTATAGTGTGATCTAAAGACAGAATTATATGCGGATTTGTCTGAGGTTTCTTTGAGATGAAGTGCGGATCAAAAGGACAGGGTTTAGTGCGTATTGGAGACTACAGATTGCAGAATATGCTGAAGGGTATAAATTGCATAAAGGAACTGAATGTATAGACTGAAGATATAAACTGAAGTTGTAAGACTGCGGAAGTAACTGAAGGCTAGTTTGAGAAGATTACAGTGAGAATACGTACAAGGTTGAAGTATAGATATCGCAAGGGTTGTGATGAACTCTGAGGTGTAATGAAAGGAAGGTAAATCTGTGATTTACCTTCCTATAATAAGAGGTATTACTTCTGCGTAAAACATTTGTGTCCTGTACATTTTTGGTAATTGACTTGATGAAATATTAATTAAGAAGAATACATAAGCAAACAAGCTCACAAGTAATTATCAAGAAGAGAATTTGAGTTAATCACTAGCCCTACAAATTCTCAACATGTAGCAAATCCTCCAATTGTTTTTTTTGTTTCTTAGTACACCTATCTAGGGATGCCTTACCTCTTATTGAATCCTCTATTGACTGACTTTCTCTTAAAAACAATAAAGCATACTTCTTGTTGGAACTGATCAATTTCTTGGCTTGATTGGCACTTACTAGTGAAATTTCCGACTTGCCTTTGTGCGTGTTGATAATGAATGATTTTCCAACCTTGATGAGCCGATACTGGTTAACTCTCCTCATGAATATTGCATCACGCATGTACATGTATGGACTTTCAAACACGACTCCACATACATCAAGAGGAACCACATCTAGATCTACTTCATTAATAAAATAAACATTGATAGAAAATCTAATTTTGCATTGTTTTGTTACCTTCAACTCTGCATCCTTATTTACCCATCCCAATGGATATGGGTTTGGATGATCACGAACTTCCAACGCCAACCTCTTGACCAACTCTGCTGCAATGAGATTCGCCAGCGATCTTGAGTCAAATAGAGCATTAATCTTTGTCTTCTTCACCTGTATCTTTATATGGAAGAGTTTTGTCATTTATTTCTCTTCCTGTTGCTGAAGGCTACTCAGATTCACCTCCTTCTATACTTACGTACATATGATCTTCTCATCCACATCCAAGATGATTTTAACGTGGTTGCTCAAATTAGTACCCATGAGATTCTTCTTATTATTATCTTTTTTCTTGTTCCTCGGGTTTAGCTCTAGATGCAACTTCCAACATTTTTCCTCTATATGGCCATCGATGTTGCAGTTGTTGCTAGGATCTTTGCACTGGTGCATTGTGGCTTTCATCTTCTTATCTGTTCCCCCCTTTTTTCTTCTTCTTCCCCTCCATATAAGCTTCTAGCTGCTCCTCCTGCTTCGATCCACTTGATTGCGCTTTCTTCAGGCCTATGTTCTCCAGGTGTTGTGCCTGTACACAAGCCCCATCCATCGATTTGAGCTTGAGCAACATCACTTGCTCACGCAGATGGCGATGTATACCCACCAAATACTTGAGGAGTACATCTGGGTTCTTTGGAATAACCATCTTCCTGAATTCCGTAAGATGGCTATACTACTCAGGAGTACATTATAGCCATCTTCTTGAATTTTGTGGTGTACTCCTACACATTTTGCCTCGACTTTTGCCTAAATTAATGCCACCGGTTCATTGGTTTTCCACGTACCCAATGGGATAACTTAAAATGGGTTTTGAAAACTTCCCACTTAGTCACTGGAGGTTCTCCCTCCAACCTTAGGGTTTCCGTGTGGCTCTCCCACCAAGTCAATGCATGGCCCTCCAATTTCAGTTGCACAAATGAGATTTTATGTCCTCCTTCAATCTGATGGACGTTGAAATAGACTTCTAGTTGTTGCAACCAATGGTTCAACTTCAAAGCGTCAATCTCGTTGTGGTACGACTTGATATCGAATTTTGCTTCCATTTTAAATAGGGACTGTGGTTGGTTCATGACACTCGAACTAGGTTGATCTTTTTCGGGTTATTTCTTCGACTGGTTCTTTGTTTCTACCCAATATTTTGATCCCCATTTTGAGTTGTCCTCTGCATTCGAACCCCCATATTCCCCAAGTATCCTAAGCTTGTTATTCAAGGTCGTCATGAGGATGTTTACAATGCGGTTGATATTTGCGACTTGTTGTTCCAGCGGTGTAAACCTCACCTCTGCAAGACCACGAGGTTCGTTTACAAATTCAATGCCCATGTTTAGGGTTTTACGATTTTTGGCTTCGTTGATCTAGATCCCTACAATCTCCACAAAATACCAAAATAAACTCGCTCTGATACCAAACTGATCCGTAAACTGCCATGGATATTCCACTGGGCAGTTTGTTACAACAGATTTGATAATAATATATTAGAATACTGAATTTTTACGCTATTACAATTTTACTAAAATTCTAGATCTGTAGATTTAACTGTAATTAGTGCATGCATACGAATGGAAATTATGTAGAAAAGTAGAGAATGACAAAATAAATCACACACACATAAGACACAAGATATGCTCTTTGGGAAACCCTTTCGGGAGAAAACCCAATTGGAGGGTGAGTCTGCTTCGCTCTCTTTCTCTGTTTGGAAATATGGCTGCAGGTACAAATAAGTAATGCATGTGGTTTGTGCACTGCTACAGTGCACATATCCTTTGTGTGTGCTCTACCTCCTATCTCTTCTGGCTATATTTTCTCAACTATGGAACAAAATGCTCTCGAAAGAATGGAATGCCTCTTCCTCCTAGTGGCCCAAGTATAACACAACCCGATAGACTACTAGTGTTCAAAATAGAGGAATAACCTGTTCCGAGTATTTTTAATAACCCAACGTTTCAGACTTCATAAGTTAGTCCTTAAAAAATTCCTATTTATATTATTATTCTTTTGTTCTAATCCTCACAAATCTTTCAAAGAATATTGGGCGTTTACCCTTGATGATGGACTCGCTTATGAAGTCCGAAACATTGGGTTATTAAAAATGCTCGGAACAGGTTATTCCTCTATTTTGAAAACTAATTCACCTATATGGATTCTCTTTTTAAAAAGCCTACTAGTGGTTAAGTTTGACTAGATCAACTCTTAACTAGAGTTACAATATAGACTCTTCTAGAGTCTTTTACATCATAATCACGTGGCTACCCCTTTTTTCCATGGATAATGGGGGCTGACGCAACATCCTCCCGAACTATAGGTGTGAAAACATGAAGGTTAACTTCCGAGTGGCATAAATTTTGCATATAGACTCTAATTGACGTGCTTCTTGCGTTGTTGGAAAGGTCTATGTGTGTAGAATAATATGAAATGGTGTGGCGCTAAAGCGCCAAGTTTTACCCCCTAAAAATGTCATTTGATGTCTCAAAACGTTTCGGGAAGGTTTCATACTAAATTTTGCCAAATTGGGTCCTACCAGTAAAAACAGTGTTTTGAGCTGATTCCTCCACTTTTTCCACTCCAAATGCACCGAGATGGATGACAAACAATATAATGATCCAATACAGATCAAGGTCTTATGATGAAAACACTCCACCAACGACAATTGCATCACATTTAGGTGCATAGTGGGACTCAAGACAGTAAAGGTGAAGAACTATGTTGTTGTTCTATCGACTTGGAAAAGGCCTCTGGCACCATCACAAGGGAGAAAAATGGGATGGGTTGATATAAATGGGTGTTCTAAGTGGTTAGAGGTTACATACATGGTAAAGGGTTGGATAAAAATGGAAGGTGGGGAGAGATAACACAATGATGATCACTGTAAAACTCTCATTGTATGGAAAGGAGGAGATATTAACAAATAGGATTTTATGCAACTTACATGATCACATGGAGGATTTATAGTCCATTTTTTTTGGAGGTTGGGATAAATGTGAACACAAGTAAAACTAAGATAATAGTGTTCTTGCTAAAAAATGAACAAAATAACTATAAATCATCTTCGAAGGTGAGCAACTAAAGATAACCCAACACTTAAATATTTGGGACTAGATTTCAATGAGAAGCTAAGGTGGGGCACATGCATGAGGAAAACACTACAACGAGGGTGGAAAACATTCTTCATGCTACAAAATAGATTTAAAACAACTAAGATTTGTCACTGACAAATTTTGCACTCCGTTCAAATGCTTATAATATTGTTACTCCTTTATGGATGTGGCATATAAGTAGAATGGGAAAGTACACAAACACTTTATAATGTGTTGTCTGAGAGTAAAAGATAACATTTCTTTTTGAGATACTCCTAGTTGAAACAATATAATACACGATATATTTGAACGCATTGAGAAAATTGATTTTAAATAGACATAAAATGGAAACCATGGACATTGATGCAATTCCAATAAAATAAAATAAAAAATTAGCTAAAAGGGAGGAAGAAAACATGGCATCAACAATGTAGAAATTGGTTTGAAGAGTGGAATATGGAAGAAGAAAAATGCACAATAGATAAAAACACATTTAAAAGTCATGTAGAAGAATGCCGTTTAAATGAAAAATGGAGAAAATATGCCCCCCAAAAAATAATGGTACATAGACAACTTTAAGAGAAATGAGGAGATCAAAGTGCAAAGCCATTTAAAGCATAAAATCCTATGGTGTAAAAACATGTAATAGCACAACTAAGGCCCAACTCATATATGGTGTAAAAACATGTAATAGCACAACTAAGGCCTAACTCATATAGGTCAAGATATGAATAAAAAGATGGGAACAACCTAAAAAGCTATGGGAGTTTATGTTGAGTGTGTGGAAATGGGAAGGGGTAGACATCGAGCAACTCTTTCTCCTGCTTTGTGCAACATAATCACAAGTAAGGGAGAGGTCAAATTTACATATCAAACACTAGGAACCAACATTTTAGGAAGATTTAATGAGAAGTATAAGAAGGTTGGTTGAAAAAATGTAACAGGGAAGAAGTAGACATTTCAGAGTAGAGTCAATGGAGTAGCTAGTAGACCAAGTTTATATTTTGGATCCTACCATTACATCGCTAATTATCACAATTTCTTGTTTCATTTACTTAAAAAATCACTTAAAATGTAAAAATTGTTGAGTATGTAAATTTCCATAATTAATTATAAGTGCAATAAAACTTATAGATATTAATTTCTTTAAAATAAATTTTATTATATATATATATATATATATATATATATATATATATATTATAGTTATCATGAATGTATTCGAGACATGGGTTGATTTTGACTAATACCACTATAATTTTAGATGCAATCACCATGTCTAGTCTCTTAAATTAGTAATAGTGAAATTTTTTGAAAAAAAAGGTATTCACTCACATAACTTTATATAATATGAACTTCTCTTAAAACTCATACCCAATATTTTTATTATGATAATAAATTTAATTATTTCATATAATCATTTAATATTTTATTTTGCAATAAATTTACATTTACAGAAATTTAGCTCTTCTCCACTCATGTTAAATCTAAACTCTGTTATATCTAACTATATCAATTATCATCTATTATCAATGACCCTATCAATGAGCAATATAACTATAAAGTGACAACATATCTCTCGCTTAAATGGAAGAAAATAACTTTCAGCTATCAGACGCTAAACATGCGCACCGTTGTTCGGTAGCATATGAATCCCCGCTTATATATATAGTTGTTTCTCTTACTACATTGTAACCTCCCAATCGTCTGATAATTTTCGAGCCTGCTATTTCTGGGTGCTTTTTCAAATTTTAAATCGGAGGAGCTGCTCTGCTCCGGAAAGGTATTCTCGCCTCCTTTATTTTCTGTGAAAACTTCAAATCGATCAGAATTAGGTTTTACACATTTTGTAGCCGCAGTGATTGAGGATGTGCTTGCTCAGGGATGCTCCATGTATTATGGTTACTCTAATATATTGTGTTTTCCTTGTTTCAACATCAGCATTAACATGCTTACTCTTTAGTTTTTATCTTTTTAAAGAACGATTATATTAGTAATGAAGGTGTTATGCATCCAAATGGAAGCATGGGCAGTGATCAATCACGGTTTCAAAATATAAAGCTTAAAACTGTCCAATGAAATATATGGCATACGCCTGTCAAGGGTTTGGTCGTCCAATGGTTTAAGTCGAAGCATTTTCAGTATTCAGACCCGGGTTCAAAACCTCTCGAAAATATGCTGCCGTGTTAAGGTGAACAACATAATTAACTGTAGACTGGGTGGAAGCCTTGACGGCCCATGGATGCCTCTTATTTCAACAGGTGAGGTGACGTGTCCTGGGTTGGGTGGATTTGGCAGAATAGATAGCGGGTGAGGTTAGGTCAGTCCTGGGCGGATTTGGCAGAATATATACCACTTTGTCATAAGGGTTATCAATTACATAGGATGATTGAGCTTCCACTAAACTCTCTCTGGCTGCACTTGAATCTTCAATTTCGAGCTAGGCAGAGTGCTGGACTATCCTTCATTAGACACGTCGTTACCAATCACATAGGATGATTGGGCTTCCACTAAACTCTCTGGCTGCTCTTGGATTTTCAATACATATGTAGGCAGAGTGGTGGACTATCCTTGATTATACACACCGTAAGGAGTTTTCTCTTAATGAAAAATTATATTCCTTGATTACAGTTTCCAAATCACAGGAAATGTTTACATGTTATACAATTGGTTTGCGGAATGAAATCCTATGGGCCTGGAAAAGTATAAGGCCAACCAGGTTTGTAGATCTGCAAAAGGAAGGGATTAGTATAGACCCATTTCTTGATCCTGGAAAAGTAAAAGGCTAACTAGATCTGTATATCTGCAGAAGGAAGGGATTAGTATATATCCAGATCTTGATGTTTGACCCCATAGTTCCTGTATGTTGACACGGGCAGCTAATGTCTGTTTAGGCACATTATAGGTTTGGTGGGCAGATGCTGATGTATGGTTTAACTTTGCAAAACAACCTCTCAGGCTCCACAGAAGTAGCCTACAATGTTCCTATCTTCCAGTCCAATCGGTGTTATTTTATTTATATTTTATAAGAAATAAACCCTTCAAGCAACATTCTTCCACATTTTGCAGCTGTTCGATGATACACACCGTGGTGGAGTATCCTAGATTATACACACCGTGAGGAGTTTTCTCTTAATGAAAAAATATATTCCTTCAGTTTCCAAATCATAGGAAATTTTTACATGCTATACAATTGGTTTGCGGAATGAAATCCTATAGGCCTGGAAAAGTAAAAGGCCAACCAGATACGTAGATCTGCAAAAGGAAGGGATTAGTATAGACCCATTTCTTGATCCCGGAAAAGTAAAAGGCCAACTATATCTGCAGATCTGCAAAAGGAAGGGATTAGTATAGAGTCTAGACCCGTTTTTTGATGTTTGACCCCACAGTTTCTGTAAGTTGACACGGCCAGCTAATGTCTGGTTAGGCACATATAGGTTTGGTGAGCAGATGCTGATGTATGACTAAACTTTGCAAAACAACCTCTCAAGCTCCACAGAAGTAGCCTACAATGTCCTATCTTCTACTCCACTCAGTGTTATTTTATTTATATTTTAGAAGAAGTAAACCCTTCAAGCAACATCCTTCTACAGTTTACAGCTGTTCGATTACAGCCGAGTATGCAGGCATAGAAAATGGACTTTTTTGTATTGAAATATTGAAAACCCAAGCACTCTTGTAGGTCTCAGGAGGCGTGGCTACCAAACTTGATTTTTTGTTGGTGGAGCTTAGGGTTCAAATGCAACTTTATGCTTATAGGCATCCATGGTCTCTTCGTGGCTTGGGAGGTCTGCACCAACCTAAATGTCTAACCTTTGTCCCAGATTCTCTTGTTAGCAATGATCATATTGCAGATGATAACATGCTTGCAGTTCATGCCATGATCCATCTGTTGTAGACTCTTATAACAGAGAACACAAATGGATTTTATTCCCTTTCTTGACTTTCAGAGTGTTGGACCAAGGAATATGTTTCAGTCCTCTTTCTATTAAGAGAGGACTACCAATGGAAGTCAGTTGGGGATGCATGCTCTTCATTCCTTTCAAATGCTCTTTATAGTCCCCACTTTTATAAAGTGGAGTGAGTATTAGAATCTGCATAGAATCTTTTACATCAGCTCCTCAGTTTGATCACCTTTTTGAATGTTATGTTCAATGAGAATTTTCTAGGATCCTTCACTTGATCACTCTAACCATCCACGAGGCATACAGTACTACCCCTTCTTAATTTCTAAGAGTCAAGTATCTTCCTTCGGCTTTTGGCTTGCATTTGAATATTTCATTCCTCTATGAAATTCTTTGTACTTTCAAGTTTCAGCTAAGGCTGACAGATCCTGACAAGCTCAGACTAAAGTTGCGCAGGATTACATGCCGTTAATTTTTTGCTTTAAGTGCCTTTCTGACAATTTAGTATCATGTTGCCAATCTCATTTCCCTTATAATGTAGGAGAAGAATTCTTTCTCAACTCTCTCTAGCTTATGATTGTAGAATGACAAGAATAAAGGCATAATTATGATGATAATAATTGAAATCATATTTATCTAATAAAAAATAGAATAATGAAAACATAATTATGATAATAATTTCAACATACCATGGTTTTGTCATCACAACAACATCCCATAAAAGTATAATTTCAAGAAATTATATTCAAGAATTAAAGGTGCAAATAGAAATAAGTCAGATCTTAAAAGTAGCAATGAAAGAGTGGTTGAAGATGCACAATTTTGATAATGATGATGAAAAAACACGTCTAGGGACAATAGGGATATTAATTGTAGCCAACATACAACGCTCTTGCAATGTTGACCTGGTAACTAAACCACTTGTTACACCTCATATTGTATGAGGTTCCACATTGTGATTTCATAACATTGGTGGGATTTGCTATTGGTGTACCTTGGAGGGTTGGACTGACCCTGGGGGAACACACCTTCATGGAGTCCTTTCTTTTCATGGCCTTGGATTATTTTGATGGAGATATTTGGTCAAGGAGCTTCACTTCTCTTCTTTTGGGATTATGCTTACTTTGATCTTGTTGATATTTCTAGGGTTCACATAAATTGGAAACAATTTCCTTCAATGATAACTACTTCTAATGATGAGCTAGCATCAATTACATATATAGAACAACCAATATCAGTAAGTAGTTATATAGAAGAAAATTTCAACCATTAAACTTGAAAGAGCGGTAAAAATAACCATGCGATAATGACACGAGAGACGTAGAAAATTAGGCTTCAGGCCAGGGAAAAACCCATAAATTTTTCCTTATGAGGGAGAGTTGAAAGTTCATCAATACATCCATAAACAAGACATCAAGATAACATCTAACCAGAAACAAGAGCTTCCAAAAAATGCCAAGCCTCTCCTCTTCCTTTTGTTTGAAATTTGGCCTCTTCTTGCTCCTTTCTTCGCTATAATAGAGATGATCAAGTCACAAGTCAATGTGCCAAATGAGGAGGAGAGGTATCTTATTTATAGTCTTCCAAAGGGGTTGAAAGGGTGCCTCAAAGGGGCCTAGCTAACTTGGCGTTGACTTGATCTAGGAGGAGGCCGACTTGACATTAGATGAGTCATTAAATTCAAATTTAATTTTTCTTTTTCTTTCTTGATGAAAATATCGACCATGGCTACTATATTTCCAACAGATCTCCCCATGGTTGAACATTTCATGGTTATGGGGCATGCTATGCCATCATGGTGTGGTTTTGGTATACTTGTTTAACTTGGTGGTGTTACACCTTGTTCATAGATATGGTTCTAGCCCCCCAAGGGGTTAGAGTCTTAGATGATGGTGTTAAGAGGTAGTTGTTTCATGATGTTGGAGATTCCTCATGACTTTTAGTTTTTTCAGGATGATGTTGATGCCACTAGGAAGGGGTGTTCTTCATGGTCCTTTTTTGTTGTTGTTTGGTATGGGTGATGGAACATATTTGATGAAGTTAGCACTTTGCCTATATTTATTTCCCTATATGATGTGGTGACGAGATTCCTTTTGTGGCTTAACATTATCACATTTGCTATACATTATCTAGGGATAAAGTGTATTTAATGATGTATGTACCCTTGTTGATGTGCAATTGCCTAAGTTTGTGTTAGGGGGAGGGTACTACATGAGCTATTTTGGTGATTTGGCCTTTTCCCAAGGTTAAATGATGTATTTATCCCTTGTTGGTGGTGTGTCTTGGCCTTAAATTTTGTTGTTATCATGGTGGGGGTTTTACTAGGGAGAACATATTTTATTTTCATGGTACAACACCTTGATGGAGTGCACCCCATCACTGACATGCATGTTCATGGTGATTTAATTACAGAGGGAATAATAGGAGGTTGACTATGGTTATTATACCTTTGAGCACAAATGTTGAAAATGATTTAATCATTGTTGTGGCTTTTTGATCCTTTGTCGATCACCTGGAGGGTAATTTCTTGAGCTCGTTCTTCATTTGGCATATTTTCACACATGGAGGGTAATTGCTTGAGTTCCTTACTTCACTTGGCAACTTTTCACTCTTGGAGGGGTTTGTTGGATGAGGCTTAGTAGTTTTGATGGAGTGTTTTCCTTTCTAGCACACGTTTAGGCTTAACGAAGATTAACATCTAGCTATTTTGGGAAGTGGTTACTTGAGGACAACTATTTTATTCTATTTGCATTTATGCAACTTGGAGGCCACACTTAGTTCTCTTTGGTGGACTTTGGAGCACATCCTCCCATGACAAGAATTATTTTCTTGGAGGGTGCATTATATGTAGAGTTTGGACCTATAACATCTTAACATGGCCTTGGATGTATTTTAGTGGTACACCCTCTCTTTTGAGGACATTTCCTATTTTTAGATGAAGCAACCTCTCTTGGAGAGAGTAGTGGCCACACCATCCTTCTTGAGATGGTTAGTGAGATCTCATCTAACTACTCCATTTGATTATTATTTCTTTGACTTGTCTCGGAGTTTTTTTTTCCCGGAGGAAAAATCGAGCCATCTATTAAAATCATAGAGAGTTACATAGTATATGCATGATGCATTCAAAAAACTGCATTTCCTTCCTTTGCAGAAAAGAGATGGAGTTACTGCTAGTGAAAATGATTCACAGCCAAACTATCTAATTGAGTAAATACTCAATGTCTTTATGCACCCCCCGGGTTCCCTTGCCAGTGAAATCACCCGAAACAGGAGAAAACATTAAGACTGAGCCATATTGGATCAAAAAAACTGGATGGTAGGCACCGGTCCAGTTTGAAGCAAAAAGACCATTATAGGTTCGTTACAACAGAGTTTTTCTCGCTGTCTCCCGGACCTCCTCATAGAGGAAAACAACCCGAAACAGAGACAGATAGTAAAAAGTTTTTTGAAAAGAAAGACAAACAAAACACGTCTATAAGTCTGATATATATAGAAGTAAATACAAGCAATAAATAACTCTTCAGTTGAAAACAGGCTGTTCGAGATTTTGAACCAGCCCATCTTCGACTTCTACAGCTATCTAGAGCCCCAAATCATGTTGAATGCCCTCTTTAGAAAGAAGGTATGCTTCGTGGTTCCGTTCCCTGTAAATGTGGCAAACAGATATCTCGTTAAAATATAATTTTGATCTAGATACCTCATTAAGTAACGGAAGCAAGATATAATTTATGCATCGTTGAGACCCATTGAACCATTTGATAATGTCTAGAGAATCTCCAAAGATCTGAACCTCTCTACAGCTTAAGAGAGAGAACTAGCATAAGAGAAGATGTAAAGCTTTTAACTCTGCAAAGTTGTTTGACCCATGTCCTAGTCCAATAGAAGCTTTGAGAATTTTCCCTGTAGGGAAATGAATGACCAAACCCGCTCCACATCTGTCTTGTGGATTCGAGGCCCCATCAAAATAAGCCCATGGGATATTCCCTTTTATGTTTTCCTGTTGAATGACTCTAGGATGATGTGCCTGTTGGGGATTTGGAATATTTTCAAAAATGGAAACTCCCTCCGCTGCCAATTTGCTGATGGGGAAGAGAGAATCTTTAAATATAACATGATTTCTAGCAATCCAGGTTCCCCAAGCTATTAGCAAGGGGATGTTTCTAACCTTCTCATTTGGTGCATCTTGCCACCACCTCTGCCACGCTTCCTGAATCTCTCCTCCTTCCCATCTTTGAGGTATTTTTAGCATCCTGAGGGTTTACTTTTCTCGGAGTTATTTAGGAAGATGAGGTATTTTATTGTCATAGAGACTTAGCTGAGTTTATATAAAAGAGGAGTTTCTATGGTTAGTTTTGATGTTGTTTCTCTCTATACGAACATTCCTATCATGGAGGCGATAGAAGTTATTAGGCGTATCACTGATCTTGATACTGCTAATTTGGTGGAAATTTGCCTCACTTCTACCTTTTTTAGTTTTGAAGGAGAATTTTATGAGCAAACCTGTGGTGTCGCCATGGGTTCCCTGCTCTCGCCAGTGGTGGCCAACCTATTTATGGAAGATTTTGAATCTAGAGCTTTGGCGTCTGCTCCTTTAAAACCCAAGGTATGGAAGCATTTTTTGGATGACACTTTCATCAATTGGTCTCATGGTCGTCTTGAATTAGAGGCTTTTCATTAGCACTTGAATAATCAATCTGACTCCATCAAGTTCACGATGGAAACAAAGACTGATGGGAGCCTTCCTTTCCTTGATGTTCTCATGTCTAGAAATAATAATGGCTCTTTCTCGCACCGTGTTTTTCGGAAAAAGACGCACACGGAGCAGTATCTGCATTTTGGTTCTCATCATTTTTCTGCTCAAAAACTTGGAGTTCTGAATACTTTAGCTATGAGAGCTCTTAGAATTTCTGATAATGGTCATTTAGATGAAGAGAAAGCCCATCTCCTTAAGGTCTTCAGAGAAAATGGATATAGCAGAAGTCAGGGTTTGAAGGCTTTCATGAATGTGAGCAAAGGTCCTAGACAGAAAAATATTATGGATGATGCTGTTGGTAGAGTTCATTTACCTTTTATTCAAGGTACTACTGACAAGGTCGCCCGAATTTTAAGGAAGCATAAGATCTCATCTTCTTTTAAACCTTTAAACACCATTCGGGGCTCCCTTAAATCAGTTAAGGACCAGTTGGACCCAAAAAACATGAAAGGTGTTTATTTGATCCCGTGCTCTTGTGGGACTCCCTACATTGGTGAAACTGGTCGATTGATTAATAAAATGATAAAGGAGCATTCTGTGGATATTAGGCATGGTAGAACCAAGTCCTCAACGCTAGCTGAGCATGCAGAAAAGACGAAGCATCACATCTATATGGAAGACGCTAGAGTCCTTGCTAGGGTTGACCATTTCCATCATCGGAAATTTAGGGAGGCGATTGAGATTGAGAAGAGGCCCCATACGTTGAACAGGGACGACGGATGGAAAGTTAGCAGTTGTTGGATTCCATCTCTTCACTCCCTATAAGGGTCCTTCCTTTATTTTATTCTTTGGTTTTTATTTTTATTTTTATGATTTGGTGATATTATTATTATTCTATTATTTTATTTTATTTTAGTATTTTATTTATTGGTTTATTTATATTAATTTATTAAAATAAATAATTAATGTCAAAATAAAATAAAAATAATTTATTTTTATTTTATTTTTATTGTATTTTAATTCTAGTTTTTAAATTTGTTTATTTATTCATTCATGTATTTATTTATTAATTTATTTATTGATTAAATCATTTATTTTTATTTTATTTATTTATAATTTATGACTTTGACTTGGATTTTTTTCACTTTTGACTTGATTCATGTTTAAAAACTTGTTTATCTTATTTCTTTGGGAGGGGTGTTATTTTAGTTTTGATTTTATATTATTTTTAGTTTTGACTTGTGTTTTTAATGATGGGGTAATTATGTTTTTGGTTCTTTTTATATTTATATTTATATTTTTGACCATTTTTAACTTTTGTAATTTTAAGAATGGGTTAGTTATATTTTTGGTTTATTTTATGTTTTTATATTTTTAATCTTATTTTTGACCATTTTTTAACTTTTTGGGTTTTGACCGTTGCTTCTCTCTTCCTGGTATACATGTGTATGTCAGATCAGCCAATCTTCATTATCCTGATGATGACTTACAATTGGTAGTTCGAAACGCGTCGGTTCCAAAATTTCCTATGTGATTTCCTGGAAGATTTATAATTAAAATTGGAGGATTGTTGAGTGAAGAGAGTGATTGAAGATTGGAGCTTGGAGATGATGATGTTGGGCTCCCTTGTGTATCAAATTTGAAAACAAATGAAAAAGTAAAGTATTGCTGTTTTGGAGTGTGGTTATTTTATATGGTATTCATTTGTTGTAAATTTGTTGTAGGAACTTATTACTTTCACTCTAACATAAAGGCATAGTAAACAAGAACACTACTCATCTAGGAATATGAAATGTGATGAAGCTCTCCCTCTTGTTTTTGGTTGTCTTATTTCTACTTTGTTTTCTTTCTTCTATCATATCTAGTTGTTGAGTGGATAATAATTCAACTAATAAACAACACACTTTCGTTAATTTGATGTGTGGCAAATTGAGCCCTCCAAGATTAGTTTCGACATTATAATTTCTAGCAAGCACCTTAAGGTTTAATATATCAAACATGTTCATTTTCTCACCATTCATTTATGATTGGCAATTGGAGGATTGTGGAGTGAAAAGGGTGATTTAAGATTGGAGCTTGGAGATGATGGTGTTGGGCTCCCTTGTGAATGAAATTTGAAAACAAATGAAAAAGTGAAGTATTGTTGTTTTGTAGTATGGTTATTTTATATGTTATTCATTTGTTGAAGGAACTTATTGCTTTCACTCTAACATAAAGGCCTAGTAAACAAGAACACTACTCAGCTAGGAATAAGCAATGTGATGAGGCTCTCCCTCTTGTTTCATGTGTTGTGTTATTTCTACTTTCTTTTCTTTCTTCTACAATATCTAGTTGTTGAGTGGATAATAATCCAACTAATAAATAAGACACTTATGTTAATTTGATGTGTGGCAAATTGAGCCCTCCAAAATTAGTTTCCACATTATAATTTATAGTATGCACCTTAAGTTTTAAAACATCAAACAAGTTCATTTTATCTTGGGTACACAATTGATTGATGAAGGTATCAGACTAGATCTTTCATCCAAATAGGTGGAAGTTGTTAAACTAGTTATTCTACCTCATAGCCTACCTTCAAAATAGTTGACGGTGACAAAAGACTTCACTCATTTTGTAATGTTCTCATGAATTCATTAACCCTTAGATTGATAGGCATCAGTCCCTCATCATTTATTTCCCTTGCTTCCCCTCCTCCTTCCTTTTGTTTTTGTCCATACCCTATCCTTTCCCATTTCCACTTACACACACTAGACTACCACACTTCACCAAGGCTTACTCTTAATTTTCACCTTGAGCTCCCATTTTATAACCTTTATAATCCTTTGCTTAAGGAATCTCCCCTTGAGTTGATGAACCAACTAGAAGAGAGAGAGGAAGTGCTACTGAGGTGACAATGGGTAGCCTTCCTAAGTTGCATAAAACTAACACCTTGGTTATTGGGCCTTTACATTTTTGCGGGTTCTATTTTTTATTTTAGCACCTCGAATATTGTCCATTCAACACTTCATTTCCTTAGGCCAAGAAATTTCTAGGACTCTACCTAGAAAGCTTGATTCACACATGTTTCAAGTTTCAACCCATTGGCCACAACTCTAATCAAATTCTTATCCATGAGTTGGTGATGATTGTCCCCTTATTTACAATTAAATAATATTCCAAAGTCTTTTTAGGTTCATAACCTTTTTTTTATATGTTAATAAGTTTTTGTTTGTTACTTTATCTTTTAAGCCAGGATAAAATTCCATATTAAATCAAGAAAAGATGCACATAAGCTAGCAACAATGTACATTCTTTAGTTTCATCAGATTGCCACCAAACTATACATTGATTAGATCATACAAGCAATGTTCTAAGAGCCCCGAGAAACGAGATATTTCAAGTTGGCTTACAAGTGTCCAACCTTACATAAGTACCCAAAAAACAACATACCTGATAAAGTATATTACATATGATAGTGAAAAACACTTACTTTAACTTCTTGCCCCTCATTAAGTCCTTCAATTTGCATAGGTTCGCAAAGTTAGTGGACTAATTCTTCTTATTTTTGAACTTCATGAATTGAGTTTTTTATTTGCTAGTTATTGGAAACCATTAAGAGATTTACCACTTTGTATTTATTTATTTATTTTTTCAGAATAAAGGCTTCTATGATGAGAATTGATTTGAGTTTCATCTTCTATGTGGAAAAGTGTAACTAGGTTTGGTCTTCACAATGACTTGTAATTATGAATTTATGTAATGAAGAAGACAAAGATAATAAAATGTATTTTGTAAATTCTTGCTTCATGGGTTTCATGAGCAAGGAGTTTTTATTATAGGTCAGAGACTTCTTCTTGATGTCTTCAGGGGTTTGTCATCTTGTCATAAATGTATAATTTAGAGTCATGTATATGAAGTGTTGTGACACGTAAAGGACAATCATTGATGTAATTGTATGCTCCAAAGACCTTGTCAAAGTGTTCATTGAAGTCGGCTCAAATATGTTGTAGACACTCCTTGTCAAGTCGGCCTAGAAGATGTTCGAAGAAGTTGGCTCACCTCATAGATGATAATGTTGGCCTAGGACAATGAGACAGTCCCTATATAAAGGACTGTGGCCTCCTTGTTGAGTCAAGGATTCGGTCAAGTCTGAGATCACTTTGGATCACTTGTCTACAATCAAGTGCGAAGTTAGGACTGTAGTTTGATGCAAAAGTAAGGATAGTGAAGAGTAGTATCTTAGCGAAGATAAAAGGAAGCATATCACCGTAATGGTAGCTCTCTGTTTGGGTCATGAGAATCTCAGTCAATAACTGTAATCAAGTGTGAAGGAAAAGGCTACAATTGATGAGTAAATAGGTGTAAGAATAGAAAACATCTCAACGAAGTCAAGTACTTTTATTGGGTCAAATATTGTCACTGTTTAGGGCATATATATCTGCCTCATATTCTTCAGGTAGGTTGAGGGCTACCTCAGTAGAAACAAGTCCTCTATACAATGCGGAAGGAGGGTGACCATACAGTGTGTAAAGGAGAATCTCCACAGTAAGATAGAGACCTAAGATTTGGTGCAATCGTAGGATGGAAAGGGAACTTATAGAAGGTCGAGCCTAGAGTAGCAGGAAGAAGCATATTAAGGTTAGGGACCGAGTTTCTCTAATACTGGTGCAGTACAATGCAAAGAAAGGAAGCTCAACATAAGAAGCCTAGAAGAGCAGTGACAAGGTCTTGGAGGCATACTGAAGTCAAGGGTCTATGTCATGACTCATGGTTGTGGTACTCATCAATTGAAGATCTATAAGAAGAATTACTTACGAGTTTTCCTCTCCAAGAGGGAGAGGTTTTGGCCCTGGCTTGAATAGCCTAAACTTTGTGTCTCTTGTGTTTAGATAATTGACTTGATGAAGAACATAATAATGTAATGAAAGATAAGATCTAAGTGAAAGAACCATAACGAAATCACAAGTAATTATCATGAAAGAAATTTGAATTAAACACCCTAATTTATCAACATGGAATCAAAGCTAAGGTGCTGAAGATAAAGAAGGGAAAATTAGCAAGAAGACACAAGGATCAAAGTTTTCTAGAAGGCATCAAAGCAAAAGAAAGGGATCTACATTGAAGAGTCAATCTTCAGATCCAAGAAGATCTTCACTCATTCAAGAAGGTGCAGTTTGCAGAAATTGGAGAAATCCTCAAGCCATTTCAAGAAGACAAAAGATCTTATACCTCAACTTCCTTTCAAGAGGAAAAGTAAGATCTATGAGGTGATCTTTATCTTCAAGGAATCTAAAGCTATCTCGTGATTGAAGCCAAGCCAACACTATTGGAGATTGAAGCCAAGCTAACACTATTGGAGACATCATCAAATCATCATTTTGCTGAAGTCATCATCAAGCCATCCTTAATCATCATCATCATCAAGGATCCAAGGTGATCTACCACTTTACTCCACTCTTGTAGAAGTCTAAAGCTATCTCGTGATTGAAGCCAAGTCAACACTATTGGAGACATCATCAAATCATCATTTTGCTGAAGTCATCATCAAGCCATCCTTGATCATCATCATCATCAAGGATCCGAGGTGATCTACCACTTTACTCCACTCTTGAAGAAGTCTATCTAAGAGGGAGCTTCTACTACTATCATCAACAAGGAAGCTAGTTGTAGAAGAAAAGCATCTATTCAAGTAAGTATATTTATGACTTCATCTGAATCTGTCAAAATGTCTTTTTGCTAAGAAAGCCACAAACCAGTTGGGGTTTCAAACTGTCTTGCATGGAAGAAAAGTATAGATCTAAATCTTATTGAGAATGAAGTCATGAACTATATCAAAAGGTCAACAACTAGACCTTCAAAAGAAGATACTGAAGCACATACCTGAATGGAGACATAAGAGCTGAGAGGATTCTTATAGAATCCATAAAGGACTCTCTCATCCCTTATGTATCAAAACTAGAATCTTCAAAAAGAAATATATAACAAATTGGTGGAGTTGTTCTTGGTGGGTACTGCAGGGGAAGTATATCTCTGAGACAAGAACTATACAAGTTGAAGTTGTCAAGAGAGGAAGGAATCACTTCATATTTTATAAAGATTCTTGAAATACGAGATCAACTACGGGAATTGCGAGAAATAATGTCTGATAGAGAAATGACTACAGTGGTACTGAATGCTCTACTAGAGGAATGGGGAATCTTCACTTCAAGTATCTATGGGAAGAAAGAAGCAACACCATTCTAGGATCTATGGTCTTTATGCAAGATAGAAGAGACGAGGTTAAAAGCTAAAATTGATATAGGATCAAATAAAGAGAATTAAGCCTATGAATCCCGAACTTGCACTGTAATGAATCTCGAACTTAACTGTACCTCGAATATATCGAAGTATTCTTCTAGCTGCTTTCCAGTGACTTTCATGAGGTTGGTGCATAAACCGAGCGACAAGACCAACGACAAAGGAAAGGTCAAGATGGGTATGGGTTAGATACAGAAGTTTACCAACAAGTTGACGATATAAGGTAGCATCAACTTCAGGGGTAGTACAAGTGACTGAAAGCTTGACTCTAGACTGAAAGGGGGAAGGGGCTGGCTTACAGTCTTCCATGTGAAAGTGGTGTACAAGATCATAGGCATACTTGGATTGAGAGAGGGTAATGCCTTCCTTGGATTGCAAGACTTGAAGACCAAGGAAATAATGCAAGTGTCCTAAGTCTGTCATTTCAAACTTCTTTTTGAGGCTAGACTTCACATGGTTTATATGGATTGGATCACTACCAGTAAGGATCAGATCATCAACATAAAGAACAAGGATGGTGAAGGACTTACCCATTTTCTTGGTGTAGACAGTGTTGTCAGAATGACACCTAGAAAAGCCATTATCTAATAGAAATCTATCCATTTTGGCATACCAAGCCCGAGGAGCTTGTTTGAGATCATAGAGAGACTTCCTAAGGTGACAAACAAGGCTAGAGTCGTTTTGGATAAAGCCAGGGGGTTGTTCCATGTAGATTTCTTCATGCAAATCTCCATGTAGATTTCTTCCTTGAGCCAATAAGGAAGAAGCTCTTTCGAACTGAGAACGTGTACGTCGTCGATCAGCAGGGTCACCTGCAAGAGAACCTGTTGCATCCCGAGTAGAGCGGACCCATCTTGGAAGCGATGGAGTATAAGGAGCAATTTCAAGAGGTAGAGGAGGATTGTCATCCTTGCTGTCATCATCTGAACTAGAAGGAATGCTATTAAAATTAGAAGAGAGAGAGAGAGAGGTGGCACATATGCCGAATCAGGCTCGCAAGCCAAAGGTGGCATACCCGCCAAACTCGGCTCGCAGGCCGATATATTTTCATCAAACTTTACATCTCTTTTAATGATTATATTTTTGGATTTTGGTTGAAGAAGTCTATGTCCTTTGACATCTTCAGAATATCCAACAAAAATACATTTTTCACTCTTAGGTTCTAAGGCTTTATGTTTCGCATCTGGAATATGGGCCCAAGCATCACTTCCAAAAACACAAAAGTGACTTACATCTGGTTTGATTGAGCTCCAAGCTTCTTCTGGAGTTATATTCTTTAAAACCTTAATAGGAGTGTGATTTACTATGTAATTTTCACAGTTAATGGCTTCTGCCCAAAAATTGAGACCAAGTCCTTTAGATTGAAGCATACAATTAGCCATTTCTTTTAAGGTGTGATTCTTCCTTTCAACGACACCATTTTGTTGTGGAGTATATGGAACAGTATGTTGCAATTGAATGCTATGCTCAGTGCAGAAGTTGATAAATTTGTTGTTAACATATTCTCCACCATTGTCTGATCTTAACTTAAGAATTTGATGTCCAGATTGTTTCTCAACAAAGGCCTTAAAGGCCAAGAACATGTTAAAAACTTCACTCTTGAGTTTTAAGAAATATACCCAAGTGCGTCTGGAAAAATCATCAATGAAAATTAAGAAGTACTTGCAACCAGAGAAAGAAACAACAGGAAGTGGACCACATAAATCATTGTGCACAAGCTGCAAAGGGGCTGAAGCGTGCCAAGAGGCATGTTTGTCAAAACTATCCCGATGATGTTTTCTGAGTACACATCCGGAGCAAACACCATCTCGGTAAGATACCATAGGAAGGCCCGTCACCATATTTTCCTTACATAGAGTTTGAAGAGAGCGATAGTTTAAGTGACCAAATCGCTCATGCCAAAGTTTGCTCACATCATCATTATTAGCAACAAAAACAGAGGGAAGAGATGATGACCCAAAGTTGTCAAACTTATACAACCTTGTGGAATCATCAGCAATGCCAGTAGCTAAAATATGTTTAGGATCTTTGAGGTCCTTGATTACAACATCATGAGGTGAGAATTCTACTATTTTCCCTTCACCTGAATGAGTTATCTGATAAACATATAGAAGGTTGCATGACAAGGTAGAAACACATAGTACATCATTAAACTTACCATTATCTAGATGAATGGTTCCAGATCCTACAACACTAAGAGATCTATCATCACCAACATAAATATGTTTGGTGTTACAATCATTTAAAGAAGAAAACATGGATTTATTTTTAGCCATGTGGTAAGAAGCTCTAGGATCAATATGCCACTCATGAGAAGGAGAAGAAGAAGATACATTTAATGCATAACCAGATCTTGATGCTTGACAACCACAAGTAGAAAGTGCCATGCCTGAAGATGATGGTGAAGAGTGCTCCAAATTGATGTCGTGCTTCTTCATTGTTGCTTCTAAGGCTTCCATCTTCTTAAAACATTTGGACTCTAAATGGCCATCACGATTGCCAAAGTTGTAATGTCTATCTTTCTTCTTTCCTTTGTTTTTATATGCCTTATCATTTTGGTGAGTTGCTTTTTCAGTTTGTGGCTGAAATTGCTTAGGACCCTTGTTTGGTTTCGGACCATATTTTTTAGGATACTGCTTCTTGGGATTCTTTTGATATGGTTGTTGCTAGGCTGCTAAGGCTTTCTTAGAAGTGTTTCCAGAAGTGATAAGACCAAGGTGTAAGAGTTTTTCTTGTTCTTTTATCAAAGAATCACAAAAGGCATCAAAAGATGGGTTCTTGTAGGTGGTTCCTGAAGAAATGATGGCTTCTCTAGTGGAATGGAAGGCGGAAACAAATACAGAGTATGCAGGGCCAAGCTTAGCAAGAATGCAATAAATGAGGCTACCATCTTCCTTTTTTATCTTACAACCTTCTAAAAGAATTCGAAGGGTCTTGAATTTGGACAAAAAATCTTCAATGGAGGAGAAATTATTGGGGTCGAAAGTAAGCAACTCATTTTCAAGCTGGTGGGCCTTGATTTGATTTTGAATGCCAAAAACAGTTTTGAGTTTTTCTAGGACTTCATTAGGGGTGTCAATGTCAAGGATATGAAATCGAAGATCTTGAGCAATGGACATGCCTATCAACCCTCGTGCTTGATCTTGTTTATTTTCCCATTTAGCAGCTTTATCATCATCGAAAGGTTTAGTTTCTTGTCCTGTGGCTATTCTATAAATCCCTTTACTTCTAAGTATATCTACCATGTTAGGTAGCCATTGGAAATAATTGGTGCTGTTAAGAATAACCGGGCATGCACTTTACATTTAAAAAAAATAACTGAAGTTGAAAAAAGCTGAAACTAACTGCTGCAATGGAAAGATCTCGAAAAATTAGGCGGTTTAAAAAAAAGGGCTTTCAGATGAAAAAGTTATGCCTTTTGAAAAATCTGAGTTGTAGATGCCGAATAGTTACAGGAACGGGATGAAGTGCGACTTTTTAAAAAAAATAAAAAAATTCTGCCCTTTTTAACAAAAACTTTTTACAAAAGAAGCTTGAGAAGGAGACTTGAACCCAAGACTTCTATTCTCATAAACTAACCCCTCACCAAGTGAGATAGTAAAATGATCACGTTTTTGTATGAAAGGAGGAAGGGTTTTTTTTTTTTAACTCTTCAGTGTGCGTGCCTTTCCCTGCATAAAAAAACACAAAAACTGAGCAAAAAAAAGCGAAATGCAAAGCCTTACGACAGAATGTTAGATTTTCGGTTACCCTTACCGACAACTATCACTTTCTTCATTATTTATGATTTCCTGAGATCTTACAAAGACACGGGAAAGAGCATACGTAGCAAAAAAAATCTCTTTTTCCTGTTTCTGATTTGCTGAGATCGCACACAGCGCACAGCAAAGAGCATACACAGATAAGAGGGTATAGATCCGGCAAATAAATAAAACCTAAAAACCGAAAATAAAAAGAGGGAACCGAAATAACCAGAACTATTAACAAATATAACTGCAAAACAGATGCTTTATACCCCCAGATCTAAACTGTCATAACTTGGGCAGCCAGAAACCTTTTCGCATGAAACGAAAGGTGTTCCTTACTGTAATAGTCGCTTCGGACACAACCGAGCAGTTCTCCAAGACCAAAAATGTTCAGAAATAGTAGATCTACAAAACGACATTTGCATGCAGTCAAACCGGCTTCGGATTTTGATCAACAACGGACGCGGCCCTCAAAATAGCTCTGATACCATGTAGGAATTTACAGGGTAAGTTCCTTAGATCAAGAACCAAAGGTCACCGCTCACAAATAGATCACAAATCAGTACACCAGTATAATCATGTGGTTAAAACCCTCAAAGAGGGAAACAGTCCACGGCCTAAGCCAACGCGGCCACTTCAGGCAATTTATTAATATAAAAGGAAAAGTTACATATGTTTATCTCTTAAACGGTTACCGGACAAATGACCCTCCATGCTCTTTAAATAAAGATCATGGACCAATCGGATGTTAAGCCACGGATCAAGTGTCGTTAATACCGAGGTGAAAGATAACCGTCGGATTATAAGTTACAAATGTACATGGTAAAGAAACACACTTTACCTAACTCTACACTAGACTAAGTTATTCTTAACTATTTCCTATGTGTTGGAATATCCTAACAAGGGAAACACGCAGAAGGACTATTCCAAGGTGAAGTGTTGGAATTGTCAGAAGATGGGACACTATGCAGTTGTGTGTCCGAAGAAGAAGAAGAAGGGGAAGAACCAGAACATGGCAACATCAACAGAGATAGAGGACTTTACGGATCGCTTTGACCGGGAGTTTGGGTTCATTGCTTGTGAGTCCACTAGTCCACTAGCGGAGCATCTTCAGGTATCTGGTATGTGGACAGTGGGGTTCACGTCATATGACAGGAGTTTGTGAGTACTTCTCAGAGCTTTCAGAGAGTGGCACTGATATAGAGGTAGTACTCGGAGATGAGAACGTTGTTAGAGCAGTCAGTGTAGAGACATTGACATTTGATAGGGAACCCAAACCTCCCTTGAAGGTGTCAAATGTTCTATATGTGCCAGGGATGAGGAAGAACCTCATATCCGTCTCAGCATTGGAGGACAGAGGATATGAGATATTGTTCAGGAGAGGACAAGTGCTGAAATATCCCAGGGGTGCTCCAGCTGATTCAGCTAGAGTGATTGGTGTGCGCCATGCAAAGGTGTAAAAGTTTGCATTTCAGCCCCTTTTGGCATTGAGTAGTAGTACCGACAACAGAGCTAGCAGTTCAAAGCTGTGTGAGTTTTGGCACCGCAGGATGGGGCACATGTATCATGGAGCCTTGAGGACATTGCGGGAGATCACTACAGGTGTACCAGATTTAAGTACTGATCACTTTGATACATGCAGAGGATGTGTTATGGGCAAGTTTGCCAAATCCCCTTTTCCTAGTAGTGACAGCAGATCGACTGGGATACTTGATTTGATTCATTCCGATGTGAGTGGTCAGATGTCTCATGTTTCCTTGAGTGGATATGAGTATTATGTATTATTCATTGATGATCACTCCAAGAGGACCTGGATTTATTTCTTGAAGACCAAGAGTGAGGTCTTCAAGCGGTTTCAGGAGTTCAGAGCTCTTGTGGAGACTCAGACAGGTCGGAAGATCAAGTCCCTTAGGTTGGACAATGGAGGGGAGTACACCCTTGGTGAGTTTGTTGATTATTGTGCGGAGGCAGGCATTAGGAGGGAGTTCATAGTTCCTTACAACTCATAGTAGAACAGGGTTGCGGAGAGGAAGAACAGATCCATCGGAGGGGCTGCCAAAGCCATGCTACATGATCAGGGGTTACCATTGTTTTTGTGGGCAGAGGCCTGCAACACTGCTGTATATTTGCAGAACAGGAGTCTGCATCATGCCTTTGGCATGTGACTCCAGAGGAGGCTTTTTTCTAGGAAGAAGCCTGATGTTGGTCATCTTCGTATCTTTGGGTGTATTGCATACTCCTACATAACCAAGGAGAAGAGGACCAAGCTAGAGCCCACCGCAGAGAAGGGTATCTTTGTGGGCTACAGTGAGACCTTGAAGGCCTTTCGGATTTATATCCCCGCACAGAGGAGAGTTGTTGTCAGGCGTGATGTGAAATTCGAGGAGGACAGGGCTTTCAGGAGGGCACGGGAATTAGAGTATTTGGATCGGCCAGACCCTCGGGAGCAACTGAGTTAGTCGCAGGGATCCAGTGGGCAGGGATCAGGAGGATCTGGAGGTACATCATTTACGGTGTCAGGTCCATCAGTGAGCAGTGGCTCGCAGAGTCAGAGGGGTGGTGCTTCGGGCAGCATGTAGAGCAGTACGCAGAGCAGTTCACTAGGGAGTCCACTGATGGACAGTTCACACGGTACTTTAGCGTCTACATGTTCAGGTTCAGGCAGGAGGACAGCAGACAGACAGTCAGGAGTTCAGGCTCCTGATGATGAGGAGGAGGAGTTTCATTCTCCAGTGGGTGACGTGTGCTCAGGAAAGAGGAAGCCCAAGTGGCTTCAGGATACCTTGAGAGAGGCCACATCTATTGCTGGGCCTAAGAGGCCAGTCAGAGGGAGCAGGCCACCTGAGAGGTTCTGTAGCTATATGGCAATGGTTGCCAACATCGTTGACTCTGAACCTTCTAGCTATGAGGAGGTAGCTAGCCAATAGGTCTGGAGAGAGGCCATGCAGGAGGAGTATTCTTCTATCATGAAGAATGATGTTTGGGAGGTGGTGCTGAGGCTTGAGGGAAAATCCGTGGTTACTTCCAGATGGCTTTACAAGGTAAAGCATGCAGCAGATGGCAGCATTAAGAAATTCAAGGCAAGGTTTGTGGCTAGAGGGTTCTCCCAGGTAGAGGGAGTAGATTATGAGGAGACCTTCGCTCCCGTGGCTCGATATACTTTGATTCGCTCCATCATATCGATAGCAGCAGATATGGGTTGGAAGATCCACCAGATGGATGTGAAGACCGCATTTCTCAATGGTTTCATACAGGAGGAGGTGTACATTGAGCAGCCACAGGGCTTTGAGGTGCATGGGAAGGAGTCCCATGTGTGCAGACTGAAGAAGGCCCTTTATGGCCTGAAGCAAGCTCCTAGAGCTTGGTACTCCAGGATAGATACATACTTGCAGGAGATGGGTTTCACAAAGAGTGAGGCAGATCCGAACCTTTACTTTATTGTGATAGGTGAGGAGCCTCTCATTCTGATGCTGTATGTGGATGACTTGGTCATTACGAGTGCAGAGAGACTCATAGAGCACTACAACAGAGATTTTGCGTCGGAGTTTGAGATGAAGGACATTGGCTTGATGCATTAATTTTTGGGTTTGGAGGTGTGGCAGGAGGAGGGGCATTTCTTCCTGGGGCAGGGGAAGTATATTGTGGACATCCTTGGCAGATTCCACATGGAGGATTGTAGACCCATGTCAACACCAATGATCACCAACTGGAAGAAGCTTCATGCTTCAGATTCCGAGTTGGTGGATCCCACATTGTATAGACAGCTGATTGGTTCCTTGATGTATTTGGTCAACACCAAATCAGATATATGTTTTGCAGTCAACACGATGAGCCAGTTCATGTGTGAGCCTAGGAAGGTGCACTGGGTTGCTGCAAAACACATTTTGTAGTACTTGCAGGGGACAGTGGATTATGGTCTGGATTATAGGCAGGGGGATGGAGTGAGATTAGCAAGTTACACTGATTCTGATTGGGCAAGTTGTGCTTCTGATAGGAAGAGCACTTCAGGGTGTTGTTTTGGGTTGGGTTCGACAATGGTGTTGTGGTTCAGCCGGAAGCAGCAGCCAGTAGCATTGAGTTCAGCGGAAGCAGAGTACATGGCAGCCAGTCTAGCTAGTTGTGAGGGCATCTGGCTTCGCAAGATGTTGTTTGGCTTATTTGGTCAGTCGTTGAGACCTTCAGTGATTTACTGTGATAATCAGAGTTGCATTAAACTCACGGAGAATCCAGTATTTCATGACAGGTCAAAGCATATCGGCATCAGATATCACTTCATCAGAGACTATGTTTAGAAGGGAGCTGTGAAGCTTGAGTATATTCCCACTGATGAGCAGGTTGCAGATATTCTTACCAAAGCTTTACTACAGGGCAAGCATGTCTACTTCAGAGACAAGATGGGTGTGGTGAGGAACACCTTCCTCGATAAGAGGGAGTGTTGAAATTGGTTACTGGAGGACAGGTGGTTCCCTAAGGCTTTGATCTTTGGCCTAGGGAAAAGTGTCCAAAAGAATTTAATCTCTCTTAAAGTGACTTTATAAAGTTATAAAGTCAAATCTAATTTTAAAGTGACTTTAAGTGATAAAGTTACTAAAGTCTAATTTTAAAGTGATTTTAATAAAGTCAATGTGAAATCAGAAAGTGAAAAGTGACTTTGGAAATAAATGACTAAGTGGGTCTTTATTAAAGTGGGGTGAATTAAAAAATAGAAAGTGAGATTTAAATGAGCATTTAATCTCAGCCCTAGATCTAAAGCTATCTCAGCCATTAGATTTATGGATTCTCCAAAAGTCACTTAGGGTTAGGTTAAAGGAGGAAAAGGAGGGAAAAGGTCATTCATTCTTTCATGAGCAGATTGAGAGAAGGAGAAGGAGAGAGCAAAGGAGATTTCTGACCAGTGAGGAGAAGGAGAACAAAACCTTGGCACGCATATCGAGGCAACACTTTAGCAAATCTGTACAACAGGGTTGGCACACAGTTCAAGTCAATTTTGGCACGTTTTTCAAGGCAGATTCCGTACAGCAGCTTTAGGTATGCATTCCTAGGTAGTTGTACACTTTTTAGCATAGATTTCGAGGGAGGAAAGTCATTTTTGTGGCACGGATTTCGAGGCAGGCCGCACGACTTGTTGTTGTTGTGCACAGAAATCGAGGCAGTTTTCGTATAGCAATATTTATTACAGTCTGCATGTTTTCCAAGGAGGCTGTACAACAGCATTTATTGTTGTTCTGCACGCAAAAAGAAGAGGTCGTACAACAACATTTAATGTTGTAATTTCTAGGCATGAAAAACGAGGGAGACCGTACAACATTTATTGCTGTTCTTGTTTTGTTGTGTACACATTTTCCGAGGCAGTGGTTAAGCACGGAAAACGAGATAAGTTGTATTTATTACTTGCTGAAATTTTTTCTGAGTATTTCTCTCTCACTGTTTTATTAGAAATGAGCTTTCGAACTGGTTTTCCCCAAGAGTTGTAAGGGGTTTTTCTAGGGTCAAGTTGACCAAAAATTAGCGTGTCAAATTTCTGTGTGGCTTATTTATTTTTTGAGTTTTATTTCTGCATTTTAGCATTGTGAAATTTCCAGAATTAGTGTTTTAGAAAATATTTATTTTTCCAGCTTGTTAAATGTATGGCTATGGGAATAGGCATTTAACTTTATGGGAAAAATAAGGAGAAATTGAAAACCGGGGTTGGGTTATCAAAGTTCTATATAATATTTTAACTCTTGATGCACTCGAAGTAATAAAGAAGGCATACTCTTCATCACCTTGTCAAAAGAGAAAATATATGACATGTTTTTCATGTCAGTTTTTAAGAGAATTTGAATTTTTGGCTTCAAAGAAGCCAAGTTGGCCCAATCATAAAGGCGCACCCATTTGCAGTGACTTCTTAAGAAAAATATTTGCATTAGATCCTAGTTCAAGCATTGCATCTTTCAAATCACAAAAAAGTGCAAAATTGCATGGAAAAGGGAATTGAATCTCATCTGAAAGGTTAATGGGTTTCTCACTTAAGGTCAGGAGTTGAACTCATAAATGCTTGAAGGCTACTTATTGCACCAGGAGATCCATTATTAGATGAGCATGTCCATGTATCGGCCTCCATGGTCCTTGAGAAATCTGCTTGCTTGTCTTTATTCAGCGAGCTTCAATATATTGCATAGTTTGTAGGTTTGAAACCTTTGACAAAACAAAATCAAATCAGAAAAAATATTACCAAGCATGCTTGGGTGTAGTAATCTGATGTTTAATGAGACATTTTACTTGGCCTCCATTTGAAAAAACAAGACGTTTTCATCAAATTCATATTATATGTCCATTGCTCTTTATATGTACGTGCTTTTGCCAAACAGGCATAACATATGTATAATCTGTTGAAGTGCATAATTGCCAGTTGAACTTATAGAACCAATTGAAAATGTTTGGCCGTTTTGAGAAACTTCCAATGTTTAATGTTCTTGTTGTATTTTCAAGGTATAATTATTTTTTGCAACTATTTCTGCATTTCAAGCATGAAATATTATAGGCATCTCAATAGGTGAGGAGGCATCATAGATTGAGAGATGTTTGGATTTTGGTATCTTTTTGTCCTAATCTTTACTTTTTCTCATTGGTGATATTAGGGTTTGCTCAGCCTTTCTATGACTTTCTTGCTTTTGTTCGTGTATTAGTTGGGGAGCAGGTTCTTTGTTTTCCACTGTCCTGGTTTAAGCAAATCCTATTGTTGAGTTTTTTACATTTGTTTTTGTGATTTAATAAACTGAAGCTCTTTCCTTGCAATGAAAAGGTAAGATGATTTTTATTTTATCTTGTAGTTTGGATCTTGTATCATGGGGTTTCTTTATTTGTATGAAGTGCTGCAGTGAAACATTTTCATGCATGCATGGAAAATTGTAGCTGATGATTGTCTTTTGCTTGTGATGAGATTTGGTCTGGGCCATTGTAAGGATAAAAGCCTAAGGTTTTGGTCTCCATCTTTTTTAATGGTACAATCAGTTTTTCAGCTGGAGTGGGTGCCTAACTCTGGCGAACTCGCTTCATTAACAGTTAACCACATTAACATGACAACATGGTCACACTAATATGGCTGCATGTCTCTGAGGGTTTTGAACCTGAGTCTCTCTCATGTCAGAATCAGTACAACCTGCTTGACCCTGTGCCCATTATTCTGATTTAAATAAAGGTTTTATAATTTTTCAATTTAGTTCTGTCAGCATTCTATCTTAGGTGTATTTCTTTGTTTCCTCTATTCCAACCTTTCGAGCTGAAAGACAATTTCATTTGTTTTTAGTGTTTGTTCTACCAAGGATTCCTATTTCCTTTTCTGTACATGTTTTCTTTTTATTGTTTTAGTTCAGATAAGTTAATTTCAGTCTTTAATCAGAGGACGATGCAATCATAATAAAATGAAAGTTAACAGTGGAATTTGACTTCAAATGTGGCACAAGGTCATGGTCGGGAAAATAACATGTAACCGACTTTACTTTTGACTTATTTTAATCATAGTATGCATTATCCAAGTTGTAGTATTCACGGCATTCAATTGTTTACAACGAAGTAGTTGGTTTTTTCACTTTGGTCAAGCATCAGGAGGTGATTTATAAATTTGATGCTTTTTATCCGGAGAAAAGATACTAGGCAAGTTGTACATATAATGTCCATGTTAATGTTGCTCTAGTGGAGGAATAAATTAGGACTCTGATTTCCTAACATTCTATTTTATTATTAAATGCTTTTCCAAGAAAGCCTGCTTATTTTGTGTGTGTTATCACAGATGATTAACGACCAGGACCTGGGCTTTTTTGCAAATATTTTGGGCATTTTCATCTTTGTTTTAGTGGGTGCCTACCACTATGTGATGGCTGATCCCAAGTATGAGTGAGCTTTATAATAACCTGAATATTGCCATGGGAATAGATTGTGATATCTCTGGAGGCAACAAGGGCTAGCAAAATATGCGGCATTTACATTATGTTTTGACTTTCCCTCGAAAATTGTTTTTACAGGTTTACAAAATGTGAAAGACGAAAATTCTATTTACAGGTTTACAAAACGTGAAAGATGATAGTCCTTGATCTCATTTGATTTTGCATGCCACTAACTGTTGTGAAGTAAAAATTCCCATTGTTGATTATAGATGTTTTACTTAGTGCCAAACCATTATTCAGAAAATTTCGTCATGCACTAAGAAATATGGTAATGCATCAGTAATCGAAAGAGTTAAATTTGTTATTGATGCTTATAGTTTTTCTTGGTTAGACAAGTCACTATATTAAATTTTTTTATCACATAAGTTTCGACTTTATATCTCATGGCATTTTTTTATGCATTGCTTTTCTATTTAAAATTTAGATGAGTAAATCATGCACATACTTAGTGTTTAGCTATTTTATTTCATTTTATAAATGAAGGCTACTTTCCATTCACAAGTCATTGGCTAATTTGTATTGTGGATTGCAATTTTTTCTTTTTCTTTTTTTCTCTTTCGAAGAATGTTATAATAATTTGAGAATTAATTATTCAATTTCTTTACTAATATTTACAAAATTAGTCATCATTCAATTAATGGCCAAATTGCACCAGAATTATATTATAAATTCTTTTTGTAATAGATGAAAAACTAGAAACAAGGACTCTTTTTACGTCAATAACATAAAAGGAGAGCCATGAGTTAAATCTAAGTTCTTCTAATAAGAGAGACAATTGTAATTGCTGGATGCTAGTATGATCGTTCGGTATAATTACAATGTGGTCCGATAGGTTGCATGTGTTGAAGTCCATTTTTGTCAACTCCACTCTTGTGATACTTGATCATTAGGTCAATTATCAGTTGGAACTCATGCCTAGAGTGGTGGTTGATTTCTAAGCTAATTACCATTTCGATTTTATGCTTGGGCTCTCTACAGTTAACTTCACATGCTATTTTATTTGCACTAAAAGGTTTAATTGGAAAATAAGTATACATGTGCTGGCAGCCAGGGATTCTGTCTATGTAATGCATGGAAAACTAATAGCGGGAGATGATAATCATGTCCACTACTTGTGAGGAGTTGTGAAGTATATGATAAGTGTATCGATATTTGTAAAAGCTAATATGCTTTGTATAAATTGAATTGGGATAAATCAAATTCTACATAATTCAAAGAGTTCTCAAAGAAGGTAGTTGGTAATCTACACATTCATTCTTTGGATTACTTCTCTTGAAAAGAGGTTCAAGTAATTAGTTTAGTTTTTACCTAGTATTGTATCTTAACCAATACAATAAGCCAACCTAGGCAAGAAACCATCATTTAAGGCCTCTATATTGGCATGTTTGGGAATGAAACACCAGTGTCAAATTTAATAATTTGTTTGTAAATGTTCTTTTAGGTGAAATTAAATTTACTAGGACAAGGGTTTTTTTGTATTTTTGTATTTGTTTTTGTTTTCGTTTTTTTTTATTTTAAATATACAAAGAGACTTGATTCTTGGAGTGGAGTTACTTATAGTTATAAAACATATTGAGAAAAGAAGAGAGAAGCTTAAAACTTAAAACAACTATAGGATCAAATTGGCTAGCCTAAAGGCAGGCATAACCTTGAAAACAAAAAAGCATTTGATATTGTGTAAAATAAAGGAATAGTATTGATTATCAAAGAGAACCAAATGGAAATACACACTTGAATTTAGATGTTTGACACCATGGTTTCCCAATGTAGCTGTAAAAGTCCCTTTGTATTTTTTGGAAATTTGTAGACACAACGTTGTATAAAAGTGAAGTTGATCCATGAGAGCAGCATGTTTTTCATCAAAATGTTAAAGTAAACTGTTGATTAATGTTGGTGTCCAATTTGTATATGTGCATTGCATAAATTCATTCAAAGTATGGCATATGAAGTTGCACTTCCAAATGCAAGTGTAAATGTATATCCTCTATAAATATCTTTGTAATTGTCATTTAGTTTAAAAAATCCAATATAATGATCCATGATTAATTTTAGATAATAACAACATTTCTTAGATTGGTTTTCACCAATATGAATATCAACCAACACAAAATGGGGTCATTGCTTCAACTCAAAATAAAGCTTAAGAAATCAAAACTAGATCGAAGGATTGGGAGTGACTTGGTGCAAATATTCTACATGCAAAAAATTGATTCCTTAATTTCTTATTTTATGTCCATGTTAGTTTGCTTGAGATTATGTATTCAAACCTTGTAGGTAGATCCTTCCCTATGCTATCTTTTGGAATGTTGTATTATTAGGTTTGAGACTTCTAAGAGTGTTTTAGTTCAATATAATGTCACTTGTTAGAAAAGAAGTATTTTGACATATATGGTAAAAAAGAAAGTAAGTTTTGTTAACAATACTAAATAAATTCTTTACTTGCAATGTTGTCGCTAATTTATGCACATATATATGTACTATGTTAGTAAGGTTGAAGTTGTTAGGATCCTAGTCTAACATTTCTATTTAGGCGTACCTAGTAGTTAGTGTGTTTATGTACAAGGCCATCTTCTTTGTATAAGGCCCACTACTTAGTTGTTGTATGGTTACTTGATGTAAAATGGTCATTTATTAAATAATCTACACTGTATTATTTGTCTTGTGGACAAATCTCAAAAGTAAGTATTAAGCACCAAAAGTTGGGTGTGCTGTATTTGAAAAACCTTTTGTTTTCCAGAAATTTGCAAGAAGGATCAATCTTTGAAGAACCCTTTTGTTCTCCACAAAGTTGTAATGAGGATCAATCTTTGAATATTTGTTGTAGTTAAAAGATATTAGAGATCAATTACCAGTTATTGGGAAGCCAATAGAGGGTGAGGATATAGTTGCTTTGGTGATGCGAAGCTTGCTACCCTCCTTTGATTATTGGTTGAGTTATTGCATCTTCTTGAGGAGACCTAAATTCATCAATATTTCTTTGGAAAAAGTAAAGGTGACAAGATCAAGCTAAAGCATCAATTCCATATATTATAGAGAGTGCATTTAGTGCACAATTCAAAGGTAACAACAACCAAAACAATGTTAGGTTATGAGTCCATAGACAAATCACGAAGTTTGAGACCACCTTCTTATGAGTTAGTATATTTATCAGTGACGAGGTGTTGTAATTGTCCACTAATGAGTTGTCAGTGAGAACTATATCTAGAAGTGATCAAAATCCTTGTACTATAAATTGATATTATTAGATCAATACAAGTGTTGAGAATGACTTAAGAGTAATTTTTGCTAGTTATTTTCTTGTTATGCGTGTGTTATAATTCTTATGGTATTAAAACTCTTATGTTTTTAAGGGCATGATAGCATCATGGCAGTTTTCCATGGAAGCTTTGCAATTTAAAAAACGATGAGGGTGAGATGTGATGATACAAAGAGATCTCTCATAGGTTTATGATAAGAAAATTTGTCCAAAGCAAGAGTCCACAATCAAGTGAAGAAGTGGCACTCACTACAAGGTCATAGTTGAATTAATTGGTCATTGTTTTCTTATATAATTTAAAGAATTATCTTTTAGATCTTGTTGCGTAGAAGAAACTAAAGAATATACTTTCTAAATATCTATTAAAGTTGTAGATTTCCTTGATTTGTGAATATTACATATTTGGTTTAAATATAGTTTGTCACAGAGCTATAACGAAGAATATCACCATGGTAGTGATTCATGAATTGTGTAAAATTTGAGTTTGACATTTCTTTCAACGTAAATCTCATATGATCTAGTTTTACATGCTTGCCCCCTCTATAATACCATTTTGCCTTAAGTAGATTTTTGTGGATTGAGATCTAATATGTCAACGTTGAAGTAACGAAAGCTAGATCCAATCTACACCAACAATCTGATCTAGTGAGTATTTAGTGAAATTATTTTTATGTTGCTATTGTAGGATTCCCACCAATTGATTTGGGTAGAGAGAGAGCACACAACCTTGGTGGGAAATCTAATTTGTTCAAATCTATTGTTCATTTTTTACCAAATTGGGCTTACAATCTTTGCAATATAGTTAAAATAACATTTTGCGTGGATTACTTGTGCCAAATTTAATAATTTTTATATTTTTCTCAACAGCTAAAGAATGATGAGTCATAAAGATACAACTTAGAGACAACTTTTGATCCTCTATAGGGTTTTCATGTAAGATAATTGGAAGATTTAGAAAGATTATGAATGGTATAAATATAAAATATACATAAAGTACAAAGGCAGTGCCAACAATTGGAATTGAGAAAATACAAATTGACAGACAAGTATCTCATGATATGAACCTTGAACCTCCCCACTAAACTTGTAGAGTAGATATTCATCCCCTAATAGGTTTGTGTCACTTTCAAGAAGACCATTATTGTTCCCAGAAGAGCATGCACATGCTTGTAGGGAAAATTGTGAACAACAAAACCTTTAAAAAATGTTAAGGTGTTTTTCTATTGTTTTATGAGGTCATTTACTCTGCATGGACCTTAGTGGAAGAGTCATTGCTTTATGTTTGAAATTTGATCCCATATTGTAACAACGAAAACCACTACTATAGATTCTTTTTAAGTGACCCATTCACTTGGTGTTATGCTTCAACTTGGGGACTCTAATTTGAAGTGTATGACAATAACAAATTGGTTGGATCTGATAAGTTTTTTCTTGTTGAAGCTATAATAAATGGGAGGCTCCAAAATAATTTGTAATCAAAAGAACGATACCCATAATAAAATATATTCTTTAGCTTATTGTCCTAGACTTGGCCTAAAACTCAAAATAAGGGATCTAAGGACATTTGTATTAGCATGATTTCTTATTCTTATGTTGTTGTGTGCAAGTATGACACACATTTAATTTGGAAAACGATACACAACACATGAAGTAAGAAGATATTGACCAACTATCAAGATCATTCAAATCATATAATAAATGAACTAAAAGTTGTTTAATCCTCAAATCTTCATTAAGCATCGTCAAATTTTAAGAAATCATGGTCATTTACAGACCATGTAAAATATGCTTCAATTGATGTATGAAAAGATAGTTCAAATGTCTCTTTGGCCATAAGTTTGATAACTAATTGAATTTAAGCATAAGGTTGAGTCCTTGAATTGTAAAATGGATGGAGTTTCAAACTCTCTCAAACTCAATTCTGCATATTGTCAAGTAGAATATTTTCTTGAAATTTGAATGAGAAGGTCAAGTGAGTCATCAAAATTAAATTATTGTAAAAATCACTAGTTGGGGTGCATTCTTAATAGCACTTGACACCCGAAGGGCAAAAACAATGAAGTGAACATGATATAAAAGAAGCAAGTGCAAGCAAGGAAGTACAAATGAGTGACAAGTGCAAAATGACAAATGGGTAAAGCAAGAAATCATTTACAATGCACCAATCAATAAATCAAGAAATTACATAACTACAAAAATGAATGGCATGATTCGATTATTGATCTTCAAAATCAAATTGATATGAAGCATCAACTCATTGAATCACTTGAGTTACAATTGAGGATATGGTTGATGTAACATATGTAGCAAATGGACTTATACAAAAGGTTCACATAATTTGTGACAAAGGATGTAATACAAAAGGATAATGCAACTTGTTATATGAATGACCTCATACAAAAGTTTGACGCAGCTTGTGACACAAAGGACCTAATGTAGATAGTTAATGCTACTAGTGATACACATGAATTAATGGTGGATACGAAGGAAACATGAGAGGTGGATGATGTTTCCTTAACTAACCTCTACATGGAATCATATAGTGGATTAATAAAGGAAATATTTGTTGAAGATGAGTCACAAGTAGACACACAAAGTGATAACAATAATAGAAAATATTAATTTGGAGATACATAAGAATATCAAGAATCACAAATGAAATTTCCAATATGATAAACAGATCTTGGAAAGAATCACCATTCAACAAAAATTGGCATGGCTTAGAAAATGAAAAAATCTACAATTTTCTTATCCAAAATTATTCTAAACCAATTTAGTTTGTGAGTGCAGGATTTCTTGACAAAGTTAAAAATCCTGATAATAAGTGCAAATATTATCCTAGAGTTGATCATATGGAGACACTGTGTTTTAATTTCCATCTTTGTCTTCATTGTGGAAAGACAAATAATCTCTTAGAAAAATATTGAAGGAATAAGAAGATTAATAAAAATATTTGTTATAGTTGGATGAATTCTTGGCTTTAGAATCAATAAGTCAAGGAATTACATATAAGTAGAGACACATTTGCATAAAAAACTGCAAAAGAAAAAAACTTTCAAGCAACTTTTCTAGATGAAGTTTGTGGGCATGATTGGGGCCCAATTCTACATTATTTTTAATTCAACCACAAGTCAAAGATGATACTCTGCCACCTCAAGGTGGGGAATACATTGATAAAGTAATCAGATACTTTGGATCCCTTCAACAATCTTCCCACCTTGCACCTGCCAAGGAGGATATCAAAGTTCAACTTTCAAAGTCCTATCAATAAAAAATCACCAAGTATTTGGAAATTCTAGCATGGAAACTGGTCTCTTCAACAAGCTTTCTACAATCAAATTAGCTATTCATTGGGATGCTATTTGACATCTAAATTCAGTGAGAGTTTTAACGATCCAATGATAACATAATGGTGATCCTATTTGTGTAGTAATTATCATAGGATCGCTCAAGCATGATAGTTGTTCACTTCCAAAACTTTAGTCTCTTTCAAAGTTCATTTCAGATAAACCATTCAAGATTCATATTAGTAGTTTCTTGGGAAATTTTCATTGAAATCAATTTAAAAGTTTTAGTTTGAAGGTTAAATATGGTACCAACTAATTAATATTGCCTTACTGGTACAATTATTAGGCTTGTGATTGAGGGAACTAATGTTAGAATGTCAGTCCCTAAGACAATCACAATCACTGAGACCGACTTCTTATAAGTTGGCATCCTTATCAACGATGACGTGTTGTCGTTATCTACCAATTATTTTTCAATGAGATTTAGATATAGAAGTGGCCAAAATCCTTTTACTATAATTTGGTATCATGATATCAATACAAGTGTTGAAAATAGCTTAAAGCCAAAAAAGATATGACTTTATAACCAAGACTTTATCCACTTGGTTACATTTGTTATGTTTGTCGTCTATTTCTTAATAAAAAATGTGATCAATGCATCCAAAAAATATAAATTTAAATGTCATTATGGAGATAAGCCTAGACACTCAAAGAGAAATTGTGAGAGAAGATAATATGAATTGGCAAGAGGTGAAAAAAAAATCAGATATGCAAATGTTGTTGAAGGAGATGTAGAAACGGAGATGAAGAAACAATAGGTAGTTTAAATTCATGGAATGACATCATCAATTGACCAAATATATAACCTCACATATTCAACTTAGCTGCATCTCACCATTACACCTTACAAAGAGGTAAGGAATTTTCATTGATGATAATAGCCAAGGAAAATCTATATTTTTAGCTGATAATTAGACTGACTATTTTAAAGGATGTGGGGATGTTTTGATCACATTGAGAAAAATTTAAGTTATACATTTAAGAATGTTCATTGTGTTCTTGACATGGACAAAAATATTTTGTTTATTAATGAGATAATTAAACGTCTTAATCTTTGCGTAAACTCAAAGAAATAGATGTATGTTTTATTCTCTTCATGATAACAAGGTGATTGGTGTTGATATTGATGAGAAAGGGTTGTATAAAGTTATTGATCTAAAGACAACAAAAACACATGCGCTTGTTGCAATAGAGAATACCGAATGTACTTTTGCATGAAAGATATGGACATCTAACATATCATATATATTTTTATTTAGTAAGACTAATATGGTGGATGGCCTTCCATCCATTCTAGAATGCCATAATGTACACATAGGGCATCGAAAGGGAAAACAACATTGACGTTCAGTTGATATTGGAAGAACATGGAAATTCAATGACTTTTGGACCTAGTACATGTTGATCAACGTGGTCTACTGAAGACACCCATGATGTCTAGAGAAAATCATTTTATGCTACTGGTTTGTGAATTTTCAAAGAAATTTTGGGTTCACTTTCTAAATAAAAAAGTTAGATTGTAGCATGGAAAGCTTTGATAGAGAAATAAGTGGGAAATTAGGTCAAATCTTTGAGATATGATAAAGGAGGTGAGTTTGCTTCAGTTCAATTCAAGAAATTTTTCAAAACGGAAGGTAAATACAAGTAGTATACCACTCCACAACAAAATGACGTCATGGAAAGGAGAATAAGATAGTTAAGGAGATGGCAAGGTGTGTGGTGGACAACCATAATACACCATATTGGTACAAGATAGAAGCAGTGAATATCATTGTCTACATCCTTAACATATCTTTGCAAAATATCACTCTTAAGGAATCATGGTTAGGTAGAAAGTGTTTTGTAAGTAATTTTCAAGTTTTCAATTATATTTCTTTTGCACATATTCTTAAGGAAAATATAGGCAACTTGTATGAAAAGATAAAGGTATATACATTTGTTGCCCATAGTGAATAATCTATAGCATAGTGATTACTAGATGTCTCTACCAATAAAATTGTGAATATTAAAGACACTGATGTAGATGAGAAAATATCATTATTTTTTTATAATGATAAATCTATGGATAGTATTGTATGGGATATTACCACTAATTTAGGAACAAGTTTTGGGGTTGAAATCAAATAGGGCTCAAAGCCAGAAGCATCAAAAGAGTCCAATTTGAGGGAGTGATATAGTGAAGAAAAGAGGGGTTCTCACACTTCATAGCTAAATAAGGGATGCCAACAAAGGAGACCAAATCAATATTGTAACATGATGTATGATGTTTTGGAAGATGAATTTCCCAAGGAAATATAAGGGAAATATACATGAAAAAAATTGTGAGAGGTGATGATCTGGTAAGTTTTGCTTTAACTTTTGTTGCTTTCAAGTATTTGAACCTATCACATTTGAGGAAGTGAAATGAAAACCTGATTGGAAAGCTACCATGAAGCCTAGAATATGATGTAGTGATGAAAAACACAACTTGTGTGCTATCACCATTGCCTCTACGAAAGAAATCCATTAGTTGTAAATGGGTTTTTTTTTTTTTTTTTTTTTTTTAGAAATTTAAATTCAAGTATAAATCTTGTAGTTGTTTGGATAAATGAAAAGCTCATCTTGTCACTCAAGAGTATGCACAGGAGGAAGGGGTAGACTATGACGAAACTTTTGTCCCAAATTTAAAGATGGTAACCTTTCAACTAATTATCTCCATTGCTACTCATTTTGGATCGAAGTTATATCGTATGGGTGTTAAAAGTTCCTTCTTGAATGGAGACTCGAATGAGGAGGTTTACATGGAACAACCACAAGGGTTTTAGGTTCTCAGAAAGAAATTTTTGGTTTGTTGGTTGGCATAATCCTTGTGTGGGCTTAAAAAGGCTCCACAACCCTATCGTTTCAAACTTGATCAATTTCTTACAGAGTTTGGATTAAAAAAAGCTACTTTGAACCCATTATTTATGTCGAAAACAATGGTGATGGCATAATAAACTTAATTGTTTATGTTAATGATCATTCCATCACCAAAAGCAGTATCAACCTGATTCAAGAAGTGAAATCTAATATACGTTCTCTTTTTGAAATAATTTATTTAAGCCTACTTCATTATTGTTTAGATGTATAGTTTTGACAATTTGATTGTACTATGTTTGTATCACAGGTAAAATAAGATATGGATCTCTTAGAAAAATTCAAAATGATTGAATGTAATCCTACATATACAACAATGCAAGCTGGAATAAAACTCTCAATTTACACTGACTCAACATCGATCAATGAGTCAATATATAGAAAATTGGTAGTAAGTTTTATTTATCTTACCACTACTAAACCTAACCTATATTTTTCCATATGTTTTCTTTCTCAATTTATGTCTAAGCCTCAAGATGTATATTGGTAAGTTTTAAAATGATTTGCTTTATATGTCAAAGGAACCCTTGACTTTGACATTTTATATTGGAGATCCATCAACTTCATCTTACTAGGATATACAAATTATGATTAGGTCTGATCAATTGATACAAGAATTTATTTTTTTATTTTGTATTTATTTTTTCGAAGAGAAAATTGTATTTTTATTCAACTTGAAAATCAGGGAACAAAATTAACATTTTGCAAATGCTCAAAATCATTTCCCCATATCAGCCTTTCAACTAATACACCAAAAAAAAAAAAAAATATTACATAAAATTACATGATTAAGTGTGATAGAAATCACTTAATTTTTCTTTTTTTCCTTTATTTTTCTCCACCTTCTGCCATACTCCATGATTTGGAGTAGGCGATTCTATCGCTAAATGATTATTGTTTGTCTGTGGGGGGATACATGAGATCTTAGTCAGAACTCTTGGATACATGAGATCTCTTAGTGCCACTTGAGTCCTTTTCCATTTGCATCGCCACTTTATGTTGTTTAGGTAAGATGATTTATTTTGATTTTGTAACCTTTAGATTTGTGACTGTTGATCTAGAAGTATCCCCCCCTTTAGCATTTGATTTGTTGATAGAAGGAGGACGTAGTTCGGAATCTAATTGGTTTCATTCTTCCTCTTCTTTCTTATCTTCTGAGTTTTCGTGGAATTTCCATCCCCTTGGCTTATGGGCTTTCCTCCTCTTCTATTTTGTTTCCTTCCTTTCTAGGGGGTAGGAGTTCTGCAAATAACTTGTTTGAAAACAAGTTTGTCACCATAATGTCATATCCTCATAGTTTAACACTTGTGCCCACTGAAAATTCTCATGTTTTAACAGGATACAATTTATGTGACCTTTACTTAGGTCAATCTCTATGCATATCCTAGCAAAAGTAAAAATACCTTTCAAGGTTATGTCCAGAACTATTTTTTTTTAACTTCCCCAGAACGTTGTCGAAATCTTGTAGAACCTGAGAATTCCATAAATGTAGGCGAAGGTTTCAGAGCCTTACCCACATTGGCATTGTCATTACCACCATGTTTGTTGCATCAAACCCCGAAAACCATGGGGTAAAAAAGAGCCCAGCCCTACTCCAGAACCAAGGATCATCTTTTAGAACGCTTTCCATATCTTGCTTGTTCTCGAATTGTACGATGATAAACCCCTTGGAACACAAAATATATCACATTTTTTGGCCCAAAAAGAGTGTACCCATTCGAACAAATCTTCTATTTTTGGCCAGAAACCATTCAAAAGACATTAATGTTGAGGATTGAAGATCATCATGATAATTTTTTACCTTTGGGGTTTTGATGTCCATTTTCTCTACAATGTATGGACTTGACATATTTTGAGATTGTCCTACTTGTGTAGTAGCCTTCCCTTTGAGCGCATCTTGAACGATGTGGCTCCATTTTGATTTGAAATTCTAGAACCTCCCCGCATCCTCATATTTAAAATTATTGTTGAATCTTTGGAAACACTATAAAAATCCAACCACAGATTATCTTGGAGTAATTTCCATGCATATTCCAAGACCTGGAACAAAAATGGTATACCCAGAATCTTCCATATCATCTGCTTCATGTTTCTAACTAGATCCAAACCATGGATCCAAAGAACCCACATCTGGTCATTGATATTTTTAATAAAAAACTGAAACTGGTTATTTTTTTCATGTGATCTTGCCTGATCTGGTGGGGACCCATCTAGATTTGATAAAACTCACTAAAACAACTCATATATTCCACACAAAGGTGTATGCGATCAACACACACACAAATTACATTCAGATTACTCTAATATATAGGGTTTCTCATATCTAACTTATTCCTAAGTTAGAAGGAGAGGCTGAGAGAATTTCTCAACCATCACAAACCAACATCTCAAATATAGGATGTAAGCATTAATTCCAACATCCCCTCTTAATGATTACATTACATAAATTTATTGAAAACACAATCATTCTTTATCTTATCAGTAGATGCTCCATCAAGTTGTCTCATAACCCTCGTAAAGGTGTAGTTGGCATGTTGGATTCCCAAGTTCGACTCCTGAACTCCCGAATCAAGTACCTCTCGAAGTCAATTACTGGACAACATTCCAAAATGTTGCATAACCTCATTAGAAGACAACTCCCAAGTCTTCAACGAGGGATCCTTCCCTAGATCCGCAACTGCCATACTATCTGGACAACCATCCATATTGAGCCTTAATTCCAGTGGATCTCTTAAATAGTGGCTTCAAGCACATAGCTGAACTGCTAATCATTCTATGGACGAGCTCCCATCTACCGAAATACATGGGTGCCAACCGTTGTACTTGCTAGTTGTATAGAAAAGTTGTCTAAATACAAAATTTATCTAGATTCAGCTATTACATCATAACATTTTTATCTGATTTTGAAAAATCACACTCACTTAATTTAAAAAGAATAATACTACTAAACCAAAAAAATTTCAATACGCCATATTCAACCACAGAACTCAGCCACCCGCAAAAATATTTATTCTTTTTGGTAGTGTTTGTGCTAATTATGCCATCAGTGTCACGGATCTTCAGCTACAACCGGGGATCTTCCTTACGAGACTCCACTCTAAACACACTCCACATATCATTCTAGCTGATTAGAGGCCCATCGATAGCAAGCAAGTCCTCGTTGATTGTCTTATATCATTAGCCTCCACACCCACCATCGCAGCCACTGCCACAGCTGCCAGAGGTGGTCTTGGCTGGTACCACAGCAATAGCCGCTTTGTTGCCTCAGCAGAAACACTTCCTGCCACAAACCAAGCATCTCTGTGCCCATTTTGGCTTTGTTTCTTTTTCTTGGTTCCTCTACCGCAATGTGCACGGAATGCGCCTCACTGTGCTAGCTCTTTCTCTTCTTATCGCAGCCACCGTGAGTAGCGCAGGAAAATATGGTAATGGTTGGCATCACTAAAACCACCACGACCGCAAATATAACGGTTCCAGGAGGAGCCGATAGATTAAAACTATTAGAAAGCATAAGCCTGTGAATCCTCGCCATCCTCCCAGATTTTCACAGAAATCAAACCGAGTATAGTTGACTTTGTTGAATTGCGACAGCGAGGTCAAGGCACGATGAAAATTGGCCTTTTGTCTTCACGGTGTGTGGAGTTTTACTGAGATGGCTCTGTGTGCATCTAATTTGAACGTTGCCTGGTACACCAACAAACACTAATTGAAAAAAATCTATTATGGTTGCATATATGTGATCAACACACACACAGATTACATTCAGATTACTCTAATATATAGAGTTTCTCAGATCTAACATATTCCTAAGTTATAAGGAGAGGTTGAGAGAATTTCTCAACCATCAAAAACCAACATCTCAAATATAGGATGTAAGCATTAATTCCAACAAGATTTGGAGTAAATCAGCCCAGACCTTATGTAGATCATGACATATCATAAGGATCAGGCTGCCTATTATTCCAAGGCCCTTATGTCCTTGTGCATGCCAAAGAAAACGACCCCCCATCCCGATCTACGAACATGGGACCAAGGAAGTACCGATGCACAAAAAAATACCTCAGCATTAGAGATCTACACAAAGAAAACTCAGTCGATACAGAAGGCCTTGAGAGAGAATTGAAAACTCCAAATCGGGAAAGTGGAAAGGCATATCTACATTTGGAAATGGCTCTATCACCAACTTAACCTTCCCTCCAACCAGATTTGAATTGCATGGGCATATATCGAAAACATTTTGTCGCCATATTTTATAAGAGTTGAATAGTGGTCGACAATGGTGATATGGGGCTCTTTACAGACGCAAATACCAAGACCCTTCCTCCCAAGTGTAATCACGACAACACAAATTACTCTTGGACGACTGGGTAGCAACCAAACCTCGTGAAAAAAAGCTTTTGAGACTTCAAAACTTCCTTAGTCACATAATGGAGATGTCAATCTCTAAGGATGTAGGTTCCATGTGCAGCAAGATCGAGTTGAAGCTCGGCGGTGACCACTTGACAGAGCTTGTAGGAGGATACCCTAACCATATTTGAGCCCAATCTCACAAGAAATTTAATGGTATAAAGGAATTTCCTTGAAAATGATAAAAAAATTAGTGAATAACAATTCAATTTGGGGGGGAAACCTACTTTGACAATGAATTGATGCACAAGACAAGATGATATGTACCTAAAAATAGGTCTCCTTGTGTGTGTGGGAGAGAGACAAAGGGTATAATTATGGTTAAAGGGTCTATCTGACCATACTAATGTAACAATAGAAATATAACTCACTATGTAGGGCTTTTCATGGGGATTTGTGTACGGATTAAAATGCCCCTCCCCTTCAAACAAGTATTGTCCTCAATACTTAATTGATTGTGGGTATTTCTACTTGAAACTTAGCAATCCATTTCAAGGGTGATGTGATTGATGGAGGATGATATCCATTAAGTACCATAAACGGGGACATTTTTGATGAATTATGGAAATATGTGTTGTACCACCATTTTTCGAAGGGAAACCACTTGACTCATTATGTTTTTTTATCGAATGCAAAACAATGATATCCTTCTAAACATTTATTATCAATCTTAGTTTACCCGTCGGATTGAGGATGGTAAGTTTATTTGTAATCCAATTGAGTACTTGAACAAGAAAATAACTCGGTGCAAAAAAAATCCAATGAAAATCAGATCTCTTTCACTTACAATAATCTTTGGGATTCCATGTATCCATAAATATCATTGTTAGTATACTTTATATAAAAGGATAAGAAAGAGAGAAAAATTGGGCATAGTTTGTTAGTTAATCTATTACTACCACGATAACATTCTTTCCTTCAAATTTGGATAAACCTGTAATGAAATCCATTGGAACGTTTCCCAACATTGACTTGGTATAATTCATGGTTGTAGGAGACTTGGGGTCTTGATTGTCTCTCTTGGATTATTTTATTGCAAAACCATAATATTTAAAACATCGATTTTCAGAACTTCTTAGAAGAAATCCTTCTTGATCTTATGGTAAGATTTCAAGAACCTTGATTGTCCTCCTATATGAGATGTTTGCAATTCCAAAAGTACCTTTTGTTTGATATCGAAATTCTTACATAAATATAGGAAATCTTGATAGCATGGTATATCATTCTTCCACACAAATTTATATTTTGCATCTTCTTGCAGTTGTTGAATGATCTTGCGTACCTTATGATCTTTACTTCCATTTTGTCATTTTTTCTTCCACCCAATTAGATTGTGAAATATAAATAGACATAGTAACCTTGTGTTTCTTCTTCTTTCATTAAAAGTGCATTTTCCACCATATTATGTTTTCTTTTTTTCTTTTCCTTTTTGGATAATTTCAAAGTCATAACCTAGCATCTTTATAACCCATTTTTGTTGATGTTTTGAAGATAATCATTACTCCAAGATGGACTTCAAGCTATTATGATCTGGTTTTACTTTGAGCTATTCCTATTAGGTAAGGGTGTCATTTTTTTAATTCCATTTAGTATGCCAACATTTCTTTTTCATATTGAGTAAGTTCTTCCCTTCAAGTTGGTTGATTTTAAATGTAAGGGACCTTCCTTCTTATATGAAAATGGAACCAATTCCATGGCTTGCAACATCACACTCCACAACAAAGGTTTTTGTGAATTTAGGTGTGGCTAAGACATGAGCCCTACACATAGCCTCCTTAAGTTTTTCAAAGGATTTGGTTGATTCTTGAGTCCAAGAAATGCTTCCTTTCTTAATAATGTTGTTAGAGGTGTTTTTATTTGATAAAAGAATGTTAACAAACTTATAGTAATAGTCTGTCAATCCTAAGAATCCTTTAAGTTTCTTCAAGGTTTGGGGATTGGCCATTACATTGTAGCCTTAACTTTGTTTGGGTCTACTTTGACAACTTCATGAGATACAATATGACCCAAATATTCCACTTGAACCCCAATGACACACTTGGAATGTTTTGCATATAGTTCTTGTTCTTTGAATAGTTTGAAGACCCTCTTAACATGTTGTGCATGCTCTTCCCCAGATTTGTTATAGATTAGTATGTCATCAAAAAATACTTACACAAATTTTCCAAGGGTTTGAAAATAGAATTCATCAAACTTTGAAATATTGAAGGTGTAGTAATTTCAAATGGCAGAACCAAAAACTCATAATGACCTTCGTGTGTTATGAAGGCCTTAATGAGAATTTTTTCTCACCTAATTCTAATTTGATGATATTTCAAATGAAGATCCAACTTAGTAAAGAAAATTGCTCCATGCAATTCATCTAATAATTCACCAATGACATGAATAGTACACTTATATTTGATTGTCATTTTAGTAAAATGCCTATAATTTGGAAACATATGCCATGAACCACCCTTTTTTGTAACCACCGCTGGTGGTGAAGATAAATAACTTTGGCTAGGTTGAATGATGTTGGACTCTAACATTTCCTAAATCACATGCTCAAACTCACTCTTCTACACATATTGATACTTGCAATGTCTAATGTTAGGTGCTACATTTCTAGGATGTAAATGAATAGCATGGTCATGATCTCAAGTAGGTGGAAGACCCTTAGGCATCTCTCCAAATACCTTGGAATGATTGTTGATAATTTTTGGAGATCCACTAGAGTAGAAGATATAGATGTTTAAACATCTAGTGAGCAAAATTTTCCAATTACACCATTGTGTCCCTTTCTGAGCAATTTTCTCATGTTGTTAGAGATCACCATTGACGGTGTTTTGTTTGTTTTATATATTATCGAAAGCACATAGTCAATTTTATTGTCGATCAGGGCTATTAAGCTTATGAGACACTCAATGTTATATGCACAGGAGACAAATCTCTTCACTTATTATAATGAACTAAAAGAAAATGCATAAGAGTTGGAAGTCTCATAAAAAAGGGTCTACCTAAAGTCGTAATTCAGTTTATGGTACCTCGGCTACATAAACCCATGATAGGTAACCTCCTTTTCACAAAATATTGACAAGTTAGTGCAAATTTTATTAATCCCACAATTTTATAGCAAGTAATTCTTTATTTTTATGATTCCTTTATGTATGAGACCATACCAATTCTTTTCAAACTAACTAAAGAAATAACATAACAAAGATTTAAATTCACAAAACTTGGAAACAAGACCCTTTCAATCCAAAAATAAATTGTGTACTCACAATTTCAAGATGAAATAAAAGAAACATGAAACTAGATACTACCATGCAACTATACGCAATGAATAGTAAAATTAAAATGGGCACAAGGTCGCACCTTGAGTGGGACCTACTCAAGGCTTAGAAGTATAAATTATATATTCAGCATATGCTTAACAATAAACTACAAAAAACATACCACAATACATCGCAAAGAACAAACTCCAACTAATATCACATGCAAAGCAAGTTATTGATATTATGTAGATAGAGTATCACCACCGCATCCCTTTAGAATGCTTACATTATATATATATATATATATATATTTCAAAAATCTTAATTTAGACACACAAAATCTAGTTCGTTGGCGAACCCACTAGTGAAAAAAATAGATAGTAGTTATAGCCATTATATCACACTTGATCAACACAAAAAAAAACTTTGCTATTCTTTGAAATAGTTCACCCGAAAGTGTTGTGTTTCTCCAAGATCTACATAACAGTGCAGCGAAGTTTCTTTCACAATTCTATAATCTTCAAGAACCAGAGCTCTTATAATATTTTTTTCCAAGTCTCGGTTGAGACTTTCCGAGATTCTTGCTGAAATTCGAGATGTCAAAGATAGTACTTTGTATATTTCTTAATAACAAAGCTCTACGATTGCAACTAATTTTTCCAATTGATCCTTCACTTACTCAGATACCTGAGCTATCACACCAGAATATTCAGAGGTATGAAAACAAGTAGCTTCAGTCTCGACCATGTCACAACTATGTTTTCTTGCATCGTGGATTATATCCACTTGGTGTTCACTCATATGCATGGATTAGTCGTATAATTGATCAGCAAAACACCAACCATAGAGAAAATAAAAATGACCCTATTGACATATGACATATAAAACCAGAGTTTTCCCCTTATACAAGCACTTTAGGTTTCGATCAATAACCTAAACCTTATTAAAAAAACCATACTAAGTATATATATTTATGCAAAGCATTATGCAAACTATAAGGATTTGCATCTCCTATTCAACCAAACACACCTATGTAATCCTTCTAACAACCATTTAGTTATTTAATTCAAACAAAAGAGACAAAGTACTAAATCAAATGAACATGTATATACCTCTAACGAAAAATGTAGGATTTAGATATTAATTTTAGGAACAAAAGATGATGAGGTTTATAGTTAAAAATGGATGTTTGGAGGGAAAAATATTGTCATAGGCGGAACCCATCATATCCCCCCAACCTATCAGGTTGCATGTTCACATGCAAACTCATTCTATCTCAAGAATGCCAGCATGAATGTCACCCTAGTTGTAAGTTGGGTGATCAAAGTCTCCAGTGTTGTAATACCCTAGAGTTGTATCCATAGTTGTCCAGTTAGACCGTTCCTCTTCTTCACCCCAATGATTGGGGGATCTATAAAACCGGTTTGGACACCATAGGAGAGGAAAATGAAACCGGATCCCCACCCATATTGATCCATGCTTAAGTACTAAATAAGTATAAAATGAGGCTCTGATTAAGAGGTAGACAAAAATATGAATATCCATAGGATGTTTGTCTCGAAGAAACATTGGTAAACATTCCCAAATATCCTAGGCCACCATAAGGACTTCTAAAGAGTAGTTTCTTACCATCCTGTGATATTCGGTGACTAAGTAGTGTTGATTGTGCCTAATGGTGATAGAATCACTAGGATCCTCCCTTAATCATGTGAGAGCATTAACCACCAATCTTAGTAAGGGATATTCCTCTCGTACCATCAAACAAGCTTCCATCTTTGTCTTTCCATAGAACTTTGAGGCCTGTTCCACTTGATTAAATTATTCATAGAATAAATGAATGTCGAGAGTTGGACATACCCAACAAATGGATTGGGGTTCTAACAAGAACTATCATGTAAAACAAAATTGAACAAGTAAAGTTCACATAATAAATTATGATATGTTAATCGGAGTTATGATAGACTTCTTTGAAATTTTCAGGTTAGTTTATCTCAGAAGGTTGGTTATCTCAAATCTGCCTTAATCTAAAGGATGCCTATAGATCATTTAGGAAGATAGGATAGACTCTAGAGGGAACTCGACAGGTGGAAATTTCTACCCCTAATTCACAAGCTTGTTCTTTCAAATTTTTGCTCCTTGTGGTATAAGTCTTTCCTTTTAGTGATCTATCCTTTCCAATTTTATTCTTAAGTGAGATACACTAAGAACCAATGTTGTTTTAGCTTCTCAAATACATGCCTATGAATTTCCTTGTTGATAATCCCTTAATCGAACAAGTCATATTTTTTTTTCCACTGTGGAATCTCAGGTTTAAGTTGCATAATGGCGTAGGTATTAGTTAATATGTAATCCAATATTACATTAATAACCTGTTTTTCCTCCTTAGTGTATCCTTTAGCAAAAGTTTTAGATTTATTTTCAGTGCCTTCTTCCTGTTCTATGGTCTATAATAGGGTTCTTAAGTTACTCAATTTTGGCCTTTGTTTATTTAGTTTAGCCCTAAGCCTTTCATTTTCTGTGATTATCTCTTTATTTTGCTTAAGCACATTTTATAACTAGGGCTACAAAATTGGAATGGTTTAGGGCTTACAGCCTTACACTTCTTGTGCTTGCACTTTATTGACTTGTTACTGCTAGCTCTAAAGTCGAAGACCGATGGTTCTTCCTCCATAGCATTTACCTCAGGTTCTGTCACTTCATCATCTTCATTATTGTTATAGGTTTTTTCAAAAACTGACTAATAGTGTGTCTCTTTATATGCCAATGTTTCTTTATTTGTACCAGAAGTCGAGTCTTTTCTTTTCTAATATTTCAAGGAGATTTGAGTAGGGTATCGTTGCTCAACGGCTGAAGAGATCCCTGAATTGGATGGCCTTATTTGAACCAAAACCCTGCCCTTGGGTTTCCTTTTAATGCATCGAATAAAAACCTCCCAGGCGATTTCCAATCTATGTAGCTTCGCGACTATCAACATTTTAATTAACCCTTGATGATAAAGGTCGTGCTCAGGATACTGTTAGAAAATTGGAAAGGCGAAAATATTTTCTTATGTTGATAATTACTTGTGATATTATTGTAGTTTTATTATTTTCTCTTTATGTCCTTCTTTTATCTTAGTTTCTTAAAGCAATCATCAAATCAAAACATGAAGATCAACAACACTAGATGTAGGCACTCAGCTAGGGCTAAAACCCCTTTCTAGGGGAAAACCCAACCAAACTCTTCAACTAATCAAATTGAGATAGACCAAGACCTTAGACCCAAAATACCTTCCTCCTCCACCAAGTCACCCTTCCAAGAAATAAACTTCAGTAGTATATTCCTGTTCAACAACTTCAACCCAACAACAATCTAGAATTTCAGCCCCCCAACTTCCAAAATTTCGGCCCTACTGCAAATCTGGAATTTCAGCCTCCCCAGTAGCTTCAAAATTTCACACGTGTGAGAGTAGAGAAAGAAAAATCAACTCCTTTTTGCTTTACAAATACTTATTTCTCCTTCGCTATGGTTTTCTTCCTCTTCCTTGAATTTCACACCCTTTTTCTTCCTCCAGCTACTGCAGATCGAACTTCTTGTGGGTGTGCTCCAAATAAGTCGAGTTGTTTCCCTTTTATAGTGGTTTTTTTTTCTCTAATTAGGATGACTTGTCTATGTTGAGGCTGACTTGGTGGAGGAGGCATAAATGAACTATTTTACATAAAAATAAATTTATTTCTTGATAGATGAAGCCTAAGAAGGGTCTTTTACACAATGACAAAGACAATGACTCTTGACATAAACCCTAAAATCCTATAATGGATGCTTTGACCTAAAATAATTGACCCAAAGCATGAAATCTATGCTTTAATAAGTTAAAATTATTTTATAATAGACTTTATTTTTCTTTTCCTTTTGAAAAATACATTACATATTGACTCAAATACAATTATGAAGACTGGCACTAGTTACATTTTTCAACACTCCCTCTTAACTAGGGAGGTATTCATAATTACATATATACAGAGGTACATGGAAGATCTCAAAATGATTTGCTCTGTCAAGAGTCACAACACACATAGTGCATAGATTAGATACCTGACTAGGTTACTCTAATTGGGTGGGACTAAGGTGTACTCTAGCTTTAGCCATTACAGGTACCATCAAGCTTTTAAGCTCTAACACCAACCTAGGGATCTAGTTTCATATCCAATGTCAGAGCTCCATGGCCAATGCCACCCTCCCTACTTTGGGATCTAGAAACCAACACATAGGCTAGCCAGATCTCCTCCCAAGCATCAAGCACTCAGCCCCAGATGCTTACATCTCTCCTTACAAACTAAATCAGATATATCCACCAGTCCAAGCATGCTTCCAAAATGTTCAACCTTCTTATAGAGATATTTACTTGTACAAACACAACCCCATTTAGTAATAAACTTTCAAATATATACAAGTAAATACAAAACTTTGGGGCCCTCAATCATTCTGATGTTGATTATATCATCAAGTTGTCGAAATACATCTTGTTGGAAGTTTTCTTCTTTCACTTCTTTAGCAGCACCAAATACAACCTCAATACTTTTCAAGTATTTTGTTTGCAACTTCATGAATTATGAAAAAAAATTCTGAAGTACTATCATTCATTCTTTCTTCGAGGAATTTCTTGTGACTCTCATCATATGCCCTCCCTCTTAATTGGGGAGATATACCTTTCTTCTATCCAATATCCCTCTCAACTTAGGGAGATCAACAACTACCTTCTTTTATAGCATCATAGAAACTTCAACCTTTCAAGGTTTTATTTCTTTCTCATGGCATTAAGGACATCTTGATCATCATAATTCTTATACCTTCCTTCATTGTGATCATCATTATTATCATCTTCAATTACGAACATCTTCAACATATTGAAGATTATGTACCTGCAAAACTTTAATAGCAAGTACAACCAAATACAAATATATAGAAGGATGAAGTCAACTATATCAAAATCATGTCATTACAATGGAAGCATCAAAACATTCAAGCTTTAGACATCAAATACCTAAACCTAGTTAGGCTCATAATCAGCAAGGGTCACATATTTTATATTCTATACTTAAACATCTTGCTAGGGTTATGTCACAAACCTTAGAATCCATCATTAAGACTTAAAGAAACTCAATCACGATATCAATCCAATCATAGCACTATACATCTAGGATTTCAGTATTATGTACTAGAATTCATAACATATTCTACTAGGGTTTTGTTACAAACTCTAGATTTCAATAATATACATATATGGGATTTCATTATCATGCACTAGCATCTCATATCAATATCTACTAGATAAACCCAAGATACAAACATCAATATATCAAAGTTAGATATACAACAATTTTGACCAGGTTAAGATTTCGATCATACAGATGAATATACACCTGGGATTTCATTCCTAGGATCTTACATTAATTATTACAAGGGTTTTGTTCATAAATCATAATTCACCAAACCCTAAAAATCTAGGGTTTCATTATATCATGTTTATGGTAACAACGTTTTTCCAATAATTTCTAATGTGTCGAAGTAAAGTTGGTTGAGTGAGGAGATATTTGAAATGATGGTGACTAGGGTTCATGGGAGTGTGTGCAAAGGGTTGATCGATGGGAGGACCTAGGTGCATACATGGCCCTCATTGACAGACCTCGATCAACAAATGGCCCGTACATGGTACCAAGTTGAGATACTTGGGTTTTAGAGTAAGGAGAAAATTGTTGGATTAATTCTCGCAAAACTGCAAGGCAAGGATAAATTCACAGTCATTTTCTTTGTTTAGTTTTACGACTGAACGTGTCGTTTTCAAGGGATAACAATTGCAAGAAAAATTACTTTGCTTTCTTTCACTACCAGGCAGTGAATATGGTCAGCCCGAGGGATTGTGTCAACCTGGAGCCCGAATTGGAGGATATCCTATTAGTTTTGGGATTAGAGCCTACTCAGTAGAATCTGGAAAAGGTTAAACTTCCAACTTGGTCTCCAGCTTGAAAAAGGGGCATTTTGGGGTTAAAATGGAACTTAGGAGTCGATTTAGGTTTTATAGATTCAAAGATACCCAACACTTCATCTAAGGAGGGTTGGGTTACTAACAACGGTATTTTGGAAGTTAAGGCGACCTCGGCGGAAGCGACGGTCCAGGTGGTTGGGATGTCGACGGAGACACAGGTAAGTCCAAAAACCCTTTCTTCATACCATGAGTATGTCATTTTCACAGGAGGCCTCGAAGATTTTATAAGAAGTAGTGGACAATGGGGGAATGAAGACTTAAAGTCTTGCCTGGTTTCAGAACCACGTCTCAGAGAAGTGGGTTCAGTCTAAAGGGTTGACAAAACCCTTGCATGAAAATCAGCTCCAAGGTAGAGGGAGGTTGATGCTTTCGAATCTCTGAAAATCCAAGCAGTGTTTCCAGATGAGGGTTTTCAACTAGTAATTGGTGAGTAGAAGACTGGGGTTTTTTTATGATTTATCAAGGGACCATGAGAAGTAGAGAGGTCATGACAGTACTCAATATTTTCTTGTTTTTGTGCATGGTTAAGCTCAGGGTCTCGACCCTTTGGAGACAGAGGTGGGGGATCCATATTTTGGCCCTAAAGTAGAGGGGCAACCAGTCGATTTAGGGGATTTTTTCTTCCAGGAAGTGTCGGTGGAGGAGAGGGTAGAACAAATTTTTGAGGACCTGGACCATGTGTAGGAAGGGTAGGAAAATTCAGTATCATTTGAAGGAAGGAACGGCCAGACAACAGGCGCGAAGAGAAAAAAGGGGAGAGTCATAAAGAAAAAAATTGGAATGCCCAAATCTCGTCTTGGGGGTCAAAATTTAGCTCGATAAGGCTACGGAAGCCTCTGAGTTAATTTTGGTTGGGAGAGCTAAATGAAGGCATTATTCGACAAAGTACATCTTAGAATGGATCGCTAAGGCATGAAGAGGAGCCCCGGAAATCTAGGTAAAGGTGATCACCTTGGCAAGGGGGTGGTTCATGGTTAGATTTAACAAAGGGGAGACGCTGGAATGGGTTCTTGAGCGGAATTGGTGTTTTGGGATCTCGCCTATTATTTTTAAGAAATGGACTCCCCTTTTCGATGCTCAGAGGGAGAAACTGGAGGAGATACCAGTATGGGTTCGGCTTCTGGCTCTTCCCACACAGCTATGGACGGAGGATGTTTTTAGGGCTATTGGTAACGAGCTGGGAAATTTTCTTGAAGTTAACATGTCATTTGTGGAAACAAAGAGAAAAATTGTGGCTCAAATTTTGGTTAAATTGGATCCAAGAGAGGTTTTAGCAGAAAAAATAAATCTCCAACTTTAGGGGTACTCACATTCTCAAATAATATTCTATGAGGAGTTTCCCTTTCGATGCCACAAATTTCATAAACATGGGAATTTGGCGCGGGACTATCCCTTGGGTTTTCGAAGAAGTCAATAGAGGGGTGAATCTAGGAATGAATATCGTGTGTCTGTGGAGGAGGTGGATAATGCACAAGTGATGGAAATGGGGGAACAAAGAGATGGTGTTCCAGAACCTATGGAGGTGGAAGAAGAATAGGATCCATTGCATGGGATACAAGAGTTGCAGAAAAATGATCTGCAATTGGAGGCTTAGGATGAAGTGGAATCCATCGATCTTGCTCCCCATTCTACGGGTAATTATTTCCCCCCCATATCCTCTTTATCATCTTATGTACAATATTTATTATATGTTTTCTCGAGGCCTGGTCCCTCCAGGCCATTGATATCTAAATTTTTTCCTTGTTGTAATTTATCTGAAGCTTTGGATAGTGTCATCACCTCTATCCTGGTCCTCAGTCTATTTGTGTCTTCCCCACTTGAACCTGCCTATCTATTTAACCACCCTTATTCCTCATTGGGTCCCCACTATAATTTTCATCCAAGGGATAAAAAAATTACTCCCTTTAGTCTCCATTAGAGGGTTGGGGAGCCCTTGAGAGCCTTCTTTTCCCTGAAAATCCAAAGGCATGAAATATAATATTTCAAAAGCACAATTGAAATCCAAAATGTACATTTTTTATGGGAATAAACTCTCTCTGGCAGGGGTTCTTAGAGAAGTGCATACCCCTATGGTGGTTTCCAAATGATCATTATTCCCTTCAATTGTAGAAGGTTTTCTAACACCCGTAAGAAAATGGCTCTTAAAGAGTTATTCAAAAAATATTGTCCTGATGTTATCATGTTACAAGAAACCCTTGGGAATGGAGAAATTGTGATGGCCTCTCTGAGTAAATTAATTTTGGGATGGTCATTTGTGACTTCAAACACAAAAGGAAGATCATGGGGCCTCTCTTTAGGTTTCAAATATAGTAATATTAAGCTTCTAAATTCTTGGGGTTCAGATATGGTGTTGGGGGGCGAGATCTATTCTTCTGAATTATGATTGAACCTATCCCTTCTCAAAATCTACGGTTTGTGCCATGATAGGGTTTCTTTTTGGAATTATTTGTTCTCTAAATCCTTCACGAAGGCCCCTAATTTGGTTGTGGGAGGGGACTTAACATTTTTGTTGGGCATGTATGAGACTTGGGGGCCTTTAGCTTAAGTCGATCCCCTAACAGATTTTTTTTGTGAACAAATTGATGATGGGGAAGCTTATTGATGTGAATCTGATTAAAACCCAACCCACCTTGAGGAACAAGAGTAAAGGTGATGCTATGGTGGCCAAGAGACTAGATCGTTTCTTGATGATGGAGGACCTAGTTAACCACTTAGCCTTGTTTAGGAAATGGATTAGATCAGGAGGTGACTTTGATCACTTTCCTATCATTATGGAAATGAAAGGGACCAGTAGAAATCCTAGATCTCCTTTTAAATTCAATCATGTTTGGCTTAAATATAATTGATACAATGAATTATTTAAATTCTCTTGGAGACCACTGAATTCAAATCAGGGTTAGTCTTTAGCCTAGCCTTTTATGGAAAACCTCAAAAGGATGAAGCGGGATACAATCTCTTGGGCAAAGTAAAAAAGGATTAGGGAGTATGTTGAGCTAAAACTCATCGAGAAAACTCTTGAAACATTGGAAAGCCCGGAGGGGGATGGATACGAGACAGAAGTAAAGAAGGAGAGGATAAAACAACTGGAACTAAAAAAGAAAGATCCTGAATGAAATAAAATAGCAGTGGAGGCTTAAAAGCATAGCTATTTGGCTTTCTGTTGGGGATGATAACTCGAAATTCTTTCAAAACTATGAAAAAGGAAGGAATAATATTAATACAATCTTGGAAATGAAACAGGTGTTGGAGATATTGTCATTGATGGCAAAGAAAGGCAAAGGCAGAGGCAGAGGTAGAGTCGTTATTGCAGAAAGGCAGAGGCAGAGGCAGAGCCGTTATCGCAGAAAGGCAGAGGCAGAGGCAGAGCCGTTATTCCGAGAATCACTACCCCAGCTGGTAGATACACTAAACAGTAAATGTAGAGAAAGTGTGTGTCCCACGAAGTCGTGGAGGAAGCCTCATTGAAGAGAAATGAAGGAAAGGACCTTCAGTTATACAATGGTGATGTCCATATCAAGTCAGAATGTGATTACATTATATAGAGCGTTCAAAGAAGGAGATTACACATTCTGTTGTGAAATGTCATATGACGTCCTGAAATCTTCGAAGAAGGTCTCACATTAAGGGCACAGTGAGTTATTTAACCTCGGTGTAAGCTGCAAATGAAGTAATTTGAATGCGAAGACAAAGAGAGGGCGGAGTTTATATCAACAAAGGCATTGAAATGTATAGAAGAACAAAGTTAAGAAACGAAGCGGAACCTCGAGCGCAACTAAACGGAACCACGAGGTGTGAACAATGACAACGGTTTAGAACACCTGATGGTTTTCATCGCACCACTTTCGACGGGCAAGCGGTATTCAAGAAATCGGAGCGATTACATAGAGTGGGCGACATGTGGCCCTGAGCGAATTCGCAAAACCGCTTCCACAGCGCGCCATCGTGCATTATCATCCATGCATATTCACCGTGCGATATCTGTTGGATCGTCAAGGCCAGTGCGACATCTTGTCCGCCGTTGAATGAGGAAGGTTGTCAGTGTTGGAGCCCATGCGTACGTGTGTGTTGATCATTATTAAGGTTTGCGGATTTAACAAAGTGTATTATTATGGTTTGAACCATTGGCAAAGTATTCATATATATCAAACAAAGGGTAGTGCCTTTGTTCAATACATGGCCTGACTTTTGATCTATGTGGAGTATATATGTGTGTGTGTGTGTGTGTGTGTGTGTGTGTGTGTGTGTGTGTTGGTCTATAATATATTGATATATATATATAAAGATAAAATCTTATATAATGCATCTCTATGCGGGTTTATATGTTCAAAGGGCGCTGGCATTTAAATGAATTAAAGGTGTGAAGTTTATCAAATATATGTGGGCCCGTGAATTGAATACATCATAATATCTCGTGCTAATGGTTAAAGTACAAGGCGTATATATATATATATATATATTATAGTTATGGATTAGAAATTAAGAATACAAAAGGTTTGTTCGATTTTAAATCAAACAAAAGTCTTATGCTATGGGACCCTCACCCAATCGCATCGAAGAAAGGATTGGCAGCAGAACATATTGACAAGAGTTTCGATTGAAATGCAGACCCGATGGATCAATAAGTCGTGATTCATATGTGTGTTTGAGTTCCAGACCCGTACATCGCATCGGCAGAACAGTGATTGATCACATCAGCAAAATACAGTGAACAGTGATTCATCGCATCGACGCAGAGAAGTGAAAAGTAATCCATCGCATCGGAACATCCAACCAAAACTTGCGATTGCGATTGAAGCCCGGACCCAATGGGCTTATAAACTGTGATTAACACGTAATTGAATTCCGGCCTAATCGCATCGAAGCATCGAAGCATTGGAATGTCGATACATTCAAATGGAAATTGCGATTGCGATCAATCGCAATCGGAAGAAGCCGAGGAGTAATGTATAGCATCGGAAAGCGTGGCAAGTGGGCCCCGATATATGATATTCTATTGATTTGAAAATAAATTATATGGACAGAGAATGTGTAAGCAGGCAGCCCGAGCACAGAGATTGAGAGTGAACACACATTGCCCAGATTCATATATATTTAAGAATAAAACATGAAAAGTGGTTATATATGTAGCTGGTGCACACAGCTACAGTAAACAGATGAATAAACGCAGAAGTGAACCAAATATACATAACATTCACTCAATAGCAGCATAAAAGACAAATCCAATAAAGCTAAGTCCAGAAAAGGAGCTGAGTGGAATTGAAATGTGTAACTGAAAATGTAAATGTTTTATTTGTTTTATATTGTTTTTGATGCAAAGGAAAGTATCTTAAGGAAAGAAAAATCCCACTATAACATGGAAATTTGTACATATTGTTATAATTTTAAATGAGTTGGACAAAGGAATGAGAAGACAGAAGTCAAAGAGTCATGACTGTTCATTCCAAATTCCTTGTGGAATACAAACATTCATGTAATGAACTCTATATATAATATAAACTTGATATGCATAGGAGGTTAGAGAGAGTAAGGATAGAGAATGAAAAATATAGAAGATTGAGGCAGAGAAGATAAGGAAGAGAGGAGAAGAAAGAGATGCTACAGAACAGAGCTGATATATGAGGTAAATCAACAAACATTTCTTGTGATAAATTGAGGAATTTGGAGCTTCCCTATCAAGTTGAAGCTTGATAGCTGTCAGTTGTAGCCAACTGAGGTTGGAGCCTCCTGTAGGTTGGAGCCTGCAGGAAATTTAAGGGAGTTGGAGCTTCCTTGCAAGTTGTAGCTTGTAGAATTGAGGTTAGAGCCTCCTGTGGGTTGGTTCCTGTAGAAATATAGTGGTGAGAGGGATTTGGAGCTTGCCTTTACATCACAACAATAATAAAATGTGGTTTTCTCCCTTTATGGGTTTCCACTCATATCTGTTGTCTCTATCTGCGTTGCCTGTGTACTAAGATGATTTACCAAATCTGCATAATGTTTGTTGCTCTCATAATAAGTTTGATGATACATTAATTTAATACTTTTTGCAACATATTAAGACTGTTCATGTACTAAGGTTGATTATAAAAGTAAGTTGTAATGTTGGCCTTAAGCTGATGAAAAATTTAAAAAGCTCATGTATGTGTTAAACTGATTCACCCCCCCCCCCTCTCAGTTTAGCTAAGAATTCAACAATTGGTATCAGAGAAGGTTCCTTTGTACCAGTTTAACAACTGAAAGGAGATCCTAGGTTCTCAGGATGGCTAGTAAAGAAGGATGCTCAACCAATAAAGCCCCTTTCTGTACGGGTACAAATTATGCTTTCTGGAAAATCAGAATGAAGACATACATAATGTCTCTAGGAATAGAATTTTGGGCTGCTGTGGAATTAGGATATGCCCCAAAGGCTACTGACACAGAGAAAGAAACCAAACAAGATTTTGTAGCTAATGCAAAAGCCATGAATGCCATCTTAAATGGATTGTGTGAAGCAGAGTTTATCAAAGTAATGCACAAAGACACTGCCAAAGAAATGTGTGATACTCTGGAGAACATCCATGAAGGAGACAAGAAGGTTAAGACTACCAAACTTCAAGTCTATAGAGCCCAGTTTAAGAACTTAAAAATGAATGATGATGAAGACATTTCTATCTTCTTTCTAAAGGTTGCAGAAATAGTAAATAACATGAAGGCTATAGGTGAAACCATAAAAGAAGTTGTAATTGTACAAAATATTCTAAGATCTCTCCCACCCAGATTTAATCCCAATGTGTCTGCAATAGAAGAAACAATTGATTGGGAGACCTTGACCATGAAACAGCTACTTGGAATTCTAACAGCATATGAAATGAGGCTCCCACAAAAGAAGCCAAGTATGAGGGAGGCAGCCTTTAAAATAGAAAAGAAGAAAGCAGAAGAGGAAGACATATGCCCTTGCTCGGATGAAGAAGAAGAAAAATTCATCAAGAAACTGGATAGAGGCTCAGGTAAATACAAAGGTAAACTTCCTTTCAAATGCTTTAACTATGGAAAAGTTGGACACTATGCTGCTAAGTGTCCTCACAAGAAAGTAAGGAATCAGGCTCAAGAATCAGAGAAAAATACATCAAAAAACTGGTAGAAAGGAAAGAAGTTCAACATAAAATCCTTCTATGCTCAAAAAGACAACAGTGCGTCTGAATACTTAGATGAACCTTCAAGTGAAGAAGGAACCTCTAAATTTTTATTGATGGCCATAGAATAACTTGAAGGACTCCTGCTAGAAGATGAAGAAGAAGAAGGTGAAATCGACCTTGAGGGGGAGCTAAGAAGTGCCCTTGAGGAGATTGATAGACTCAAACTGAAGTGCATAAAACAAAAGGACATTCTCCTCAAGTATGTATGAGAAGAATAGAATTTAGAAGTCCTCATGCAGGTAAAGATAGATCTTGTAGAAGCCAGGAAGATAGAAGACATGTTACTTAAGAAAATCAAGGAGAAAACCCAGGAACAAGAGAAGTTGGAAGAAGAAGTAGTATGTCTCGGGAAGAAATTAGAAAATGCTCAAAAGAAAGTGGCTATAAATTCTTCTCAAACAACAAGCTCTAGTAATTTGAACGAGATTCTAGATGCTCAAAGATCTCCTTTGATAAAAACTAGAATAGGCTATGAAGGAGAATCAAGTAAAGGAAAAGAAAAAGAAAACATAGATATTATTTTTGTAAAAGCAAAGAAGGTTGATGAAGCAGATCAAATAATTCCTACAAGAAAACTCGTAGGAGGAAATGAGAACCTTCCAAATCCTCTAATAACAAAGAATAGAAAATATAAATATGAAAAATGATTATATGCCTGAGGAAATGTCAAATTTGAGAAGCCAAAGCCATCGAAGGATATTCTTCCCTCTATGAAGACTGCCACTTGTTATGTCTGCCACAAGCTGGGACACATTGCTACATACTGTCATGAAAGGAGGAGTGATTCAAACCAACAAAAGATGCAAACAGTGAAGAGACTGTCTCAAGCAAACAAATGGAGAAGACAAACTTACATCAGGTATGAAAATAATTTCTATGGTTACTGTTTTTATTGAGAGGAATTTGGCCATAAAATTATTGAATGTAGAAAGTATGGACAAAGATTAATGTTCAACACTTCAAGGAGGTTTATGAAACAAAGAAATTTTGTTCATACTCACAATTCAGCAAAAATTGTGATCAAATGTTGTGTATGCAATCAAGTTGGACATATGCTTTCCAAATGTCCTCTGAAAGGATGTGATTCATCATCTCACAAAAGATACCAAACAAAAGGATGCTTCCAGTGGAAAAATAAGGTGAATAAGTGTGACCTAGCTCCAACTGCTCAAGATCTGAAAAGCCAATGGTATCTAGACAGTGGCTGCTAGTACACTCAAAGCATATATTTGAAGCCGAGGAAAATTTATAACATTTGATGAAAAGCTGGTAATGTTACTTACCTTGTGTCATCGGAAAAATCAAGGGAAAGGGCTCAATCAGCTTAAATATGGCAGAGGTAAGGCCCAAGATGTACTATTTAATGGTATTGAAACATTGCAAGATGTGGTCAATGTGTGATAAAGGTACCGAGGTTGCACCCGAGCACAAGGCCCATCAGAGTGAGATCAAGCACCTTTGGTAAGACTACGCTCCAACGTGTTCGAACGAGCAATGTTTATCGTGAAAGGAAGATGAAGCATGCCATCTTAGCAAACTTGAGGAGTCATGGTTATGGCATAGGGTGGACATCCTCGGCAGTCATATCATAAGGCGAGGCAAGAAGAAAGCGGTGAGAGACATGCCGAAGTAAAGACCTTCTAATACCATATGAAAATCTTATCAATTAGTTAAAACGGTCCCGCACATCCTTTAAGGCCAAATATGAGTTATCAACAAGAATACCACTCCAGCTTGTGCACATGGATCTGTGTGGACCTGGAAGAACTAAAACACCAAGTGGAGAATCCTACTTCATGCTGATAATAGATGATTTCTCCATAATGACATGGGTTGCATTTCTTAAGAATAAATCAGAAGCTCTGGACAAATTCAAAATATTCAAAGCATTAGGAGAAAATCAGACAGGATGCAAACTAAAATGCATCAAATCGGACAGAGGAGGTGAATTCACAGATTATGACTTTGCAGATCTATGCAATGAATATGGCATAAAACAAAAATTTACTATTGCAGGAACACCTCCGCAGAATGGAGTAGCAGAGAGACAAAACAGATTTGTTCAACAAATTGCTAGAGCCATGATGCAAGAGAGTAATATTCCTCAAACCTTCTGGGCAGAAGCAGTGCACACAGTGGTGCATATCCTTAATAAATCTCACTTAAGGCCAAGCAGTGACAAGACTCCCTATGAACTATGGCATGGAAAGCCAGCTTCAATCAAACATTTTAGAATTTTTGGAAGCAAGTGTTATATAAAGAATAATGATGAAAATCTTGGGAAATTTGATGCAAGAGCAGATGAAGGGATTTTTCTAGGATATGCTTCCAAAAGTAAAGGATACAGGTGCTACAACAAGACTCTTCGAAAAATAGTTGAAAGTATTGATGTGAGATTTGATGAAGAACTTCCAAACAATACAAGAGATATAGACTGCTGCAGTCCATCAGACAACCATGAAGAAGAAAACCAAAATGATGATGAAACAAGCAAGACAACAGAAGATGCAGAGCTGAGCTCAAAAGCCCCCTCAAGATACACTCAGAAGAATCATCCTGAAGATCAAATCATAGGAGACAAGAAAGTAGGGGTCCAGACAAGAAGGCAGCTAACTGAACAGACAGAAGAGGTATACATAGCCATGTTATCACAAATAGAGCCAAAGAGATTTGAAGAAGCCAGCAAGGACAAGTATTGGGTGAATGCTATGAATGAAGAATTAGACCAAATTGAGAAAAACAATACCTGGGAACTAGTTCCTAGACCCATTGGGAAAAATGTCATAGGCTCAAAATGGTTATTCACAAATAAAATGAATGAGGAAGGGCAGAGATGTCAAAATAAACCAGACTTGTACGCAAAGGATATTCACAAATCGAAGGACTTGATTACGATGAAACATACTTACATGTGAGAATGGAAGCCATCAAGATATTTTCGCATTTGCATGCTATCGAGACTTCAAGGTATTCAAAATGGAGGGCTGAGCTGTGTCAACTCCCATGATCACGGGATGCAAGCTGTGTGCTGATGATGGATCTGCTGATATAGATCAAAAACTCTACAGATCCATGATAGGAAGTCTGTTGTATCTGACAGCATCAAGACCAGACATCATGCTAGCAGTAGGCCTAGTGGCTAGATATCAAGCAGCACATAAACAAAACCACCTTCTAGCAGTCAAAAGAATATTTAGATATCTACAAGGAACAACACAATATGGACTTTGGTATCCTAAAGGTAAAAGCTTCATTTTGATAGCATACACATATGCAGATTGGGCCAGCTGTGTGGATGATAGGAAAAGCACAAGTGGAGGTGCTTTCTATTTAGGAGAATGTCTGGTGGCATGGTTAAGCAAGAAACAGACATCTATCTCTCTGTCTACAGTATAAGTAGAATATATAGCAGAAGCAACATGTTGTACACAAGTCATGTGGATGAAACAAACCCTCCAAGACATGAAGGTAAGAATTGATGAACCTATCTCAATCAAATGTGATAATACAAGTGCTATAAGTATATCTAAAAATCTTGTGCTTCACTCAAAAACTAAACATATCCCAATCAAGTATCATTTTCTCCGTGAACAAGTGGCTCAGAAGATAGTAAAACTGGAGTATGTATCGACAAAATAACAGACAACAAATATATTTACCAAACCGCTTGCTAGAGAACCATTTGAATATTTGAGAAATAGACTAGGGGTAGTATCTGTAGATGCTACTCTCTGATATAAAGATAAAGCACAGTTTCAGGGGGAGAACAGAAATGAAAATATCATTCGAGGGGGAGATCAGCTAGCATAGGAAGCATCAAACAAGTCCTCAGGATCAAAGGATTAAAGGACAGAATCTACACTACGAGATGTGCAACCCCTTGCCATTGATGTCAAAGGGGGAGGAAGAGCAGGCAAACAGATAAAGTGTATTGCCATCAATGCCAAAGGGGGAGATTGTTGGAGATATTTTCATTGATGGCAAAGAAAGGCAAAGGCAGAGGCAGAGGCAGAGCCGTTATCGCAGAAAGGCAGAGGCAGAGGCAGAACTGTTATTCCGAGAATCACTACCCCAGCTGGTAGATACACTAAACAATAAATTTCGAGAAAGTGTGTGTCCCACAAAGTCGTGGAGGAAGCCTCATTGAAGATAAATGAAGGAAAGGACCTTCGGTTATACAATGGTGATGTCCATATCAGGTCAGAATGTGATTACATTATATAAAGCGTTCGAAGAAGGAGATTACACATTCTGTTGTGAAATGTCATATGACGTTCTGAAATCTTCGAAGAAGGTCTCACATTAAGGGCACAGTGAGTTATTTAACCTCGGTGTAAGTTGCAGATGAAGTAATGTGAATGCGAAGACAAAGAGAGGGCGGAGTTTATATCAACAAAGGCATTGAAACGTATAGAAGAACGAAGTTAAGAAACGAAGAGGAACCTCGAGCGCAACTAAACGGAACCACGAGGTGTGAACAGTGACGACGGTTTAGAACACCTGATGGTTTTCATCGCACCACTTTCAACGGGCAAGCGGTATTCAAGAAATCGGATTGATTCCATAGAGTGGGCGACACGTGGCCCTGAGCGAATTCACAAAACCGCTTCCACAGCGCGCCATCGCGCATTATCGTCCGTGCATCTTCACCGTGCGATATCCGTTGGATCGTCAAGGCCGGTGCGATAGCTTGTCCACCGTTGAATGAGGAAGGTTGTCAGTGTTGGAGCCCATGCGTACGTGTGTGTTGATCATTATTAAGTTTTGCGGATTTAACAAAGTGTATTATTATGGTTTGAACCATTGGCAAAGTATTCATATATATCAAACAAAGGGTAGCGCCTTTGTTCAATACATGGCCTGAATTTTGATCTATGCGGAGTATATATATATATGTGTGTGTGTGTGTGTGTGTGTGTGTGTTGGTCTATAATATATATATATATATATATATATAAAGATCAAATCTTATATAATGCATTTGTATGCGGGTTTATATGTTGAAAGGGCGCTGGCATTTAAATGAATTAAAGGTGTGAAGTTTATCAAATATATGTGGACCCGTGAATTGAATACATCATAATATCTCGTGCTAATGGTTAAAGTACAAGGCGTATATATATATATTAGTTATGGATGAGAAATTAAGAATACAAAAATTTTGTTCGATTTTAAATCAAACAAAATTCTTATGCTGTGGGACCTCACCCAATCGCATCGGAGAAAGGATTGGCAGCGGAACATATTGACAAGAGTTCTGATTGAAATGTGGACCCGATGGATCAATAAGTCATGATTCATGTGTGTGTTTGAGTTCCGGACTCGTTCATCGCATCGGCGCAGAGAAGTGAACAGTAATCCATCGCATCAGAACATCCAACCAAAACTTGCGATTGCGATTGAAGCCCGAACCCGATGGGCTTATAAACTGTGATTAACACGTAATTGAATTCCAGCCTAATCGCATCGGAACATCGGGGCATTGGAATGTCGATACATTCAAATGGAAATTGCGATTGCGATCAATCGCAATCGGAAGAAGTCGAGGAGTAATGTATAGCATCAGAAAGCGTGGAAAGTGGGCCCGGATATATGATATTCTATTGATTTGAAAATAAATTATATGGACAGAGAATGTGTAAGCAAGCAGCCCAAGCACAGAGATTGAGAGTGAACAGACATTGCCCAGATTCATATATATTTAAGAATAAAACCTGAAAAGCGGTTATATATGTAGCTGGTGCACACAGGTACAGTAAACAGATGAATAGACACAGAAGTGAACCAAATATACAGAATAGTCACTCAATAGCAGCAAAAAAGACAAATCCAATAAAGCCAAGTCCCGAAAAGGAGCTGAGTGGAATTTAAATGTGTAATTGAAAATGTAAATATCTTTGTTTTATATTGTTTGTGATGCAAAGGCAAGTATCCTAAGGAAAAGAAAAATCCCACTGTAACATGGAAATTTGTACATATTGTTATAATTTTAAATGAGTTGGACAAAGGAATGAGAAGACATAAGTCAAAAAGTCATGGTTGTTCACTCCAAATTCCTTGTGGAATACAAACAATCATGTAATGAACTCTATATATAATATCAACTTGATATGCATAAGAGTGTGAGAGAGAGTAAGGATAGAGAATGAAAAGCATAGAAGATTGAGGCAGAGAAGATAAGGAAGAGAGGAGCAGAAAGAGATGCTACTAAATAGAGCTGATATCTTAGGTAAATCAGCAAAAAAAAATTGTGATAAATTGAGGAAGTTGGAGCTTCCCTATCAAGTTGAAGCTTGATAGCTGTCAGTTGTAGCTGACTGAGGTTGGAGCCTCCTGTAGGTGGGTGCCTGTAGAAAATCGAAGGGAGTTGGAGCTTCCTTGCAAGTTGTAGGTTGCAGAATTGAGGTTGGAGCCTCCTGTGGGTTGGTGCCTGCAGAAAAACAGTGGTGAGAGGGAGTTGGAGCTTGCCTTTGCATCACAACAATAATAAAATGTGGTTTTCTCCCTTTATGGGTTTCCACTTATATCTGTTGTCTCTATCTGTGTTGCCAGTGTACTGAGATGATTTTCCAAATTTGCATAATGTTTGTTGCTCTTATAATAATTTTGATGACACATTAATTTAATACTTGTTGCAACATATTAAGACTGTTCATGTACTAAGGTTGATTATAAAAATAAGCTGTAAATAAGCTGATGAAAATTTTAAAAAGCTCATGTATGTGTTAAACTGATTCACCCCCCCCCCTCAGTTTAACTAAGAATTCAACAACAGGCAGATGGGGGAGCTACTAAATATTTTGTTGAGATTGCATCCCTAGGAAGAGATCATTTTAAATGGTTGTTTAGAGCCCCGAAAGAAGATAAAATAGAATAAGTGATCCAGGTGTCCCAATTTTTCCCTAGACATGCGGAAGAGGAGGAAAATGAAATGCTTATGGCTCCTATTTCAAAAGGAGAAGTTGAGGGAGCTCTTAAAAAAATGCAGAGAGACAAGTGTGCGGGCCCGGATTGGTGGATGGTTGAATTCTTCCAACACTGCTTTGAACTTATATGGGATGAACTCACTGGGGTGGCGGAGGAATAGAGAATCAAAGGATATGTTTATGATCCTTTCAATTCAACCTTCCTAGCCGTTATTCCTAAAATCGATGATCCAAAAAATTTTGAGGATTTCAGACCCATTTCGTTATGTAATTGCCTCTATAAAATCATTGCAAAAGTCATAGTTGTATGTTTAAAGCCTATACTTTCCAAGAATATTTCAAGAGAAAAATTTGGATTCCTGGATGGTAGACAAATACATGAAGCAAATGGGGTTGTTTGAGAATCCATGCATAGTATTAAAAGGAGAAATAAAAAAGGGCTTATTGTAAAAATTGATCTCTCGAAGGCCTGTGACAAAATAAGTTGGTTATATATATGCCTTCTATTGACTCATCTAGGTTTTGGCATTGGTTTCATCAGCTAGGTTATGGGATGTATATCAAATCTTATTGTTGTTTTCCTTATCAATGGCGCAACTTCCCCCTTTTTCCATAGTCAGATAGGGCTTAGGTAGGGTTTTCCTATGTCTCCACTTCTGTTCTTACTAGTTGCCGAAGGGCTCAGACAGTTGATCCTTACTACCAAATGAAGAGTAGAGATAATAGGGATCGAAGTTGCTATCAACATGTTCATTACCCACCTTATGTTTTTTGATGACATCCTTTTTTTAGTGGCGGGTCTAGAGACGACATCCAACAGTTGGAACTTTCCCTTGACCTTTTTCTTAAAGCCACCAGGATGAGTATCAATTAGCATAAATATTCTATTGTACATGAAGGGTTCTCGGTGGTTGAAATCAGCATAGTGATTTCAGTTCTCCCTTATGAATCAAAGCCTATGATGGACAACTTCAAATATCTGGGATTCCATCTTAAACTAGATAACTACAGGAAACATGATAGGAATTGGTTGTTGGCCAAAATTGAAAATCGAATTAAACACAGGAGTTTCGAATGGATTTAGAGGGCCAATAGACTGGTGCTTATCAAATCAATTCTAATTGCCATACCAGTTTACTGTATTTCCTTAATTGGGTCCCTAAAGGTATTCTATCTCAGATCAAGAAACTATGTGGTCAGTTTTTATGGGATGGATCAAAGGAGAAAGTGGTCCTTCTATGGGCAGCATGGGAAAAATAGCTCTCCCAAAGGGTTGGGGGGATGGGGTATCAACTACCTCCCTATTTTTGCATCTTCTTTGGCAGCAAAATTGGGGTGTCACATGTTATCAATGGAAAATATTTGGACCGTTGTGGTCAAAGGAAATACAATGATCTCGTCCCCATCGAAGAGTAGATTCGTAGGATTGACAAGAAACCAGCCTTTGCATCTACAATATGGAAGGCTACTGTGGAATCTGTTGTCGATCCTAGAGACAGTCTTGAGTTGTGAAAGACCAGTGCCTAGGACATCTTATATAACAGAGAGAAAAAGCAATATATTATGACCGGGATGACTAGCAGAACTGAGCTCTCATGCTATTTCTTTGTAAATAAGAAATTTAACTTGAATGGGGCCAAAACTTCCGGAAGTTAATAACAGAGAAATCAATATTGCAGAGGCAAGATGTGAAACTCTAACACGAAATGTAGCAGACAATTCAAAAGCAGCTTAACTGCAAAGAGGGCTGGATTCTAAACACTTCACAGAGATTGGTAATCATAGAGTATCTATTGCATTCGTAGAATAAAGAGGATACTAACTGCTGTTGAGACAACATCCAGAAACATATACCAGCATGTAGTGGGCTTGGTAAAATAAGAATCCACACATGAAGACAACATTTGTAAATAACATCTCATTAGCAGTCAATATAGCAGACATGCGGATGAACTGGAAATGAAACAGTATGTCACACCTGAGCCATATTTAAAGTGCCGAAAAGCTTATGACATAAGTATTGACAAGCATAAATTTATATCAGAAACAGTGGGCTACTCGCATTCCAGAATGTGACACAAGATAAATGGATATAAAAGGAATTAATGGCTAAGCTACAGCACATAAGAAAGAAGTACACACTGTAAAGCACCAAGATCAGAATCCTCCTTAAAGATCAAAACTCTTTCTCATTGAAAACCCAACGGGCTCTTCACATTTGCATTAAAACTTTCACAAAAAGCATACAAGACATTCTTTTACAGTCAATTCTTCAAAAAATTTGGAACCTTTTTTTCTCTTTGGATCTTTCTTATATAGACATCCTCATAACTGAGCGAGAAGATATTTTTGGGAAAAATATCTTCCTCGCATGACCAAAATTTGTTAAAGGTCCTTATCAAAATAACAAAATTTATGATGAGGAGTAAAGGCCTCTCATCATGGACAGTCAGGGACTCGGTCGTTTTTAAAACAAAATATTAAACAACAGTCTGGTAAAAAGTAAAATGCTGAAGTGGAACATGAAGCCCACTTGAAACTTGAAAAGTAGCTAACTAAGTAAAAGTAAAAAGGCCACTGAGGCCAAATCATGAGTTGACAGTGTTTCACAGATGTGAAGGGGTTGAGGCAGTTGCAGACGCTGGTGGTGGAACATTTGCGGACGAGCTGGCGATCTGACTGGCGAACTAAGTGCATCTTTGCTGGCTATCTGCTGATGGTTTGGGCGTCACTGTGAATTTTTTCACCCTGACATAGGCCTCTGTGAGGTCGTTGAAACTTGCCTCGGTGGGGAGCTTGTGCTTTATAAGATGAAGAAGGGCGAACTCTTGGCGGAGGGATGAAACAATTGTTTCGACCTTTAACCGAGCGGTTTTATCCGACAGGATGTCCGTCCGGTCTTTTTCTTCCTGTAGGCGTGTCATATAGTCTGTCAACGGTCGTAGCACGGAAGGAGTGGTTGGGTCCCAACAAGATGGCAGTCCAGCTGTGGTAATCTCACCCCATACTGCATCGAAACGACCCACATTCGCTACCACCTGCTACAGGGCTCTCGAAGCTGTAACTCAGGCCGCCCCCTTGTCAATGATTTTTTGACATTCAAAGACTTCCATGAATCGACTTGGTATGCCATGCTTCTCCACCTCATCAGATTCCAACTCCTTCAAGAATGAAATATAGTTTCTGGCGTGCAGGGCTCTGATGGACAAGTTGAGGTCTGCCTCCTACAATTTCATGTTGAGATAGGGTATAGCAGATTTATTTTCTCCCATCGTTCTTAGGAAACCCCACTGTTCCATCACCGCTGAGATTATGTCTGACCAGATTATACTTCTCGCTTCACTAAGGGTGATATTTCCCTTCATGCGGCTTTTGAGGTCAGTGATTGTTTTCTTCTGGTCGGCTCTTGTCTTCTTTTCCTGCTCGATCTCTTTCTGCAGTGTCTCTATTCTCCTGCTATTCTCAGCCAGGAGTTTTTCCAAATCAGTGATCCTTTGCCTAGCAGTGGATGCATGCTTTTCTAATATATCATTTGCAGCTTTCCCTGCATTCAGTTTCTCTGACAGCGGACTTGTCTCTGGTGGGGTTGTAGCAGGCGCGCAGCTGTGCGTGTCCCATGTGTTCTGCAACTCCTTCAACCTACTCTGCAGAGTGGCGATTGTTTCAACCATTTTTTCTTTGTCCTCCCTCTCTTTTGCCACTGTGTTAGCCAGTTCAGCTTTTTCCTTCTCTGCTTGTGCCAATTCGGTCGTCTGCACATGGTGGGAGGACGGTATGTTGACCTTACCTTTCAATGACGTGACCTCCTTCTGCAATTGTTCTATCAAAGTGCATTGCAGGTTTGTTTCTCCCGTATCCTTTCCCTTGATTAATTCCTGGAGGTCGCGTACTTGATTTTCCTGGGCGCAAGAGTTTGCCTGTTCATTCTTTAGGGTCGCCCTCACTTGTTCATGCTTTTTCTCTAGCTTTCTCAGTGCAATGGTGACCCGCATCACCTCATCCTTCAACATATCACCCACGACCTGAAACATGTTACACATATCGGTTGTTGGCACCTTGGCCATGTCAATTGCATGTTCGAGCACCCGGTAACTAGTGGTACATGTATTGGGATCCAAGATGGCCTCAGCCATAGATAATACCAGGTGTTCTGTGTCCACATTCATGGTGGCGGAAACCCTGGTGTGATATTTCTCTATATACCCTTCCAGCTCAGCTTTGTACTTATCCCTGATCGTCCTATTTGCCTGGTTCCTTGCAACTGCCCTTGATGAGGTATGATCTCTGATGGCCTGTGAGACTTCCGAGAAGTCGGAAGAGGTGGTACTGTCTCTCATCACTTTTATCCCGGCTTTACTCTTGTCCAACTGACCATACGGTATAAATGGTTCTAGTAGTTGCTCTTCCCCTATGACTTCTGCCTCATTGGAGGTTGTTTTCTGCTTTTTGCGAAGGGGAGAACCTGCTCCATAGGTACCTGCTTCTTCTCCGCCTCGGCCTTTATTGACGTCCTCTTCTTCTTCCCCTGTGGCAGATGAATCTGTCTCCATCTGCGAAACCAAAGGCCAAGTTTCAAGGTTAGCCCTCCACTCCATGAACGGCCTCGATTCATGTATATAAGGTGCGGACTTGTTCCTCTTTCTTCTGTTTGAGATAATTTCCCGAGGATCATAGGCCCAACCCTTTCCCAGCCTTAGGTCCAGGCCTTGCAACATTTTCTTGACAATGGGAAGGGCATGCCTCGAATTCACAACAAAAGGGCCGATTGTGATGGGGAGTCTCAGGATGAAACCCTTCTTTGCAGGGACAAAATGGATTTGGTCAGCCTTGAGGGTCTGCCAAATGTACTCCAGCGCATATACTCGTTGAACAGGAAACACAGGCAGCTAGTAAGGGGAAACCTCGGCTCCGTAGACCTGAATTTCAGTGTAATTTTCAAATAGATACCAGTCCCTAGTGCTCTGGGATTTTCCAGCTTGTAGCCAGCTCTTCATCTCAGGAAAAACTCTAGGTGAGGGTGAATCATGGATAATAGTATAGGCAATGGACATGAAATTATTTAAAAAACTTGAATAACCCTCTCCCTTAGGTAATTGGCGTACAGAATAATTCCAGTCAAAAACTGGTTGGGGTTGGGAATTCACGTCGTATACCCTATCTAAACCCAAACCCTCAAACTTATCAGCGTGCTGATGTAGGAAAAGATAGAAGACCATCGAACAGAAACGGAAGTGACTGGATTCTGAAAGCTCCCGAAACTGGGCCTGAATGTTAGCAGCAAGGAAACCAGGGATATCTAACACTACCCCCTTTTAAGACATTAACCACAAGAAATAGACACATATCCTGGTGGTTTCCCCCAAAGCGCCTACACCTAAAAGACCCGCGATGAGAGCAAGGATTAGCTGCACTTCCTCTTGGAACAGACTCAGCGAGAAAGGGTCTGCAGCGGGAACATAAGTAGCTTGGTTGCTGGTGATGGAAGAAATGAAGTCGTTTTGGCGCTCCGATGGCAGTTTGGTGAACTGGGAGGTTAAAGCCACTTCACTGAAATTGATATATGTGTCGATGGTGGGAAAGCGGAGGGCTTGCCTGATAATGTCGTGGGAAAGAGAAAATATCTTATTCCCTTGAGGAGAGGTAAACGTGCATTGATGCTCATCGTAAGCATCTCTGAGCCAGCAAATAAAATCAACCACATAATAGACTGGGGGGGGTAATTTGATGGTATAAACCAGACACAACCACCTGGTATCGGTCTCCATTCCTGATATGTCTTCTAAAAAGCTCGGGTTTAATGCTGCTGACGAGAAAAGGGTATTGGGGATCACGGATTTCGGCTTGCAGGTCGATGAAGGCTCGAACCCGGGAGGATTTCTGGTTTCTCGGACCTGAGGCGTTTCTGGCTCGGCTTTCTTGGGCGTGCCCCTTCCCATGATTGACATATAAAACTTTTAAAAGACGAAAGGAAATCAGAGAGCAAATGAGGGACGGAATACTTGTGCAACAGGGAAATATACTCAGGAAAATGATGCGGGGGTGTTGATAGCGACTAGGTATACCTTGGCACCGATTCCCACTTAGTTTATTCCGTAGCTGGAAGACCTGCGACTTTTACTGGAGTAAAATACGGGAAGACTGTTATTTTACGACTGAGCGTTCTGAGGTAAAAAGACGGATAGGTAAAATAAACGGGGGGAAAGTGTCGTAAGGACACTGACAGTGGAGCACGCAACACATAGGGATTGGGCGTCAGCTGGGGACAGGTGAACACCGCGTGTCGGGTTTAATACTGGTACGGGCCTCTGTACCAGTTAGCCTAGAGACATACCTTACCTTTCTACTGCAATGAACCATACGGTTCTCGAAACATCTTATTCATGAGCCGGGTTAAATATGCTGCGTACCGGTCTTTAGGGCCCACGTTCTGATCTGCCACGTTACTCTTTACCTTGGGCCCACCCCGTGATGCTTCAATATAATTCCGCGAGGGTATGGGTCTATCCTCCCTTCCGCCTCTTAACCCCCGCGGAAATTTCCCATATGGGGAATTTCCTCACGTGCTCATTTGGGATGCGGCTGATCTCTTAACAGTTTTCGTTTTTTCATCTTTTGCACCATGTATTTGCGCCTTTCTGCGGCACCTTTGCTTTTTGTTTTATATTTTAGATTTTGCTTGTATACATGTTTTACTTTAATCGCAATACTTGTCACATCCTCGTCTCTTTTTACCCAACCTTCTAAATGCTTCATCATCTACCCTAACATTCAATACATGTCTATCCAAAAGTTAACTCCCAAGAATAACTAATGGTAATTCATGACCAACATTGGCTCCACCTGGGGACGGCACGCTCGTCCTCGAGCGTGTCGAGAACTTTGCAGACCACCTGTTTATCTTCTGTGAACGCCATTCCTCTTCATGATTCATAACCACACACGTTATTTAAGAAAAGATAAAAACAGACACTAATATACAATATGATACATCAGGCCCTCTTGGCCTGACTCAGAGCTGGAAATAAGGCTTGAGAAACTGACCGTTCACAGGGGCGTCGAGCAGATCTCCCTGTAAATTTTCCAGTCTGAAGGTATTGTTGCCTCATTGTTTTGCAATTTTAAAGGGGCTGAACCAAAGGGGATCAAATTTGTCATGCTTACCTTTATCAGCCCTTCTAATGTCCCATCTGAGCACCAGATCCCCAACCTGTAATTTCCTGTCTTTGGCATGTTGATCGAAGAGATCCTTCATTTTCTTCTGGTATTCAGCTAGCCTCTGATTCACCTGATTCTGTGTTTCTTCTAGCTCCACCAGCTGGTTGATTCTCCTGGTTACGTCATCCGGTTCTTCCCGACTTTCTTGCATGAATCGAACCACTGGTAATGGTAGCTGCACAGGGAAAACTGTTGCCCTCCCATATACTAATTCGTATGGGGACTTCCCGGTTGCTCTCTTGCTAGTGATCCTGTTAGCCCATAGAGAAAATTTTAACTGGGAATCCCAATTCTTCTGGTTTTCATTTATAGCCTTCTTTAGTGCCCTCACCAGCATTTTATTTGATGATTCTGCTAGGCCGTTTCCATGTGGGTAATAGGCTGTTGAGTGGCCTAGTGTGATGTTGTACTGTTGACAGAAGCTAACGAACTTTGCAGATTTAAAGGCCTGTGCATTATCGGTCACAATCTTAGCAGGGCAACCAAATTTGGATATGATGTTTTCTTCTATGAATTTCATCACCACGGTGTCTGTTGCGTTTCTGGCGGGTATGGCCTCTACCCACTTTGTGAAATAATCCGTGGCGGTTAATATCCACTTATGCTGACCGCTGGATGGGGAGTGTATTTCTCCGATGAAGTAGATTCCCCACTGCTGGAATGGTTCATCTACATGGACGGGGATCATGGGAAGAGGTGCTAGCTTTTGTCTCTCAGCAAACCTTTGGCACTTCTCACAAGCTCTAACTCGGGTAAACACATCTCCGAATAGTTTGGGCCAGAAGAAACCAGCCTTCAGGATCTTATGAGCAGTAGCCCTCCAACTGTAATGGCCTCCATAGATTCCTTCATGAAACTCAGTCATTATACCTCCTACCTCTTCCTTTGTCAGGCATAGAAGCAGGATGCCTGAGGGGTCTCTCCAGTACAGCCAGTCGTTTGCAACCATGTACTTCTGTTACTTCAACCTCAGTGCTCTGTATTTAGCTTTTTCATAGCTGGGTGGGCAACTTAATGTTAGCAGATATTCCACTATTTCCTTGTACCACTGGCTGGTGAGGTACTTCACATGTGTCTTCTGGGAATCTATCTCTATCCCCTGTGGTTTTTCTTTCCCTTCAGATGCCTCGTTTGCCATCATGGACAGATTTATACCCAAAGCCTGGCAATTTGACTCAGATAAGATTTTGGCTAACCCCTGCCCCTTGATTAATTTAGTAGGGCGGATGTCTAGATCATACTCCTGTATTTTAGCTATCCATTTCCCTCTTTTACCTTCACTATCTCCCTGAACAAGGATATCTTTGACAGCTGTTGTGGGCACAAATGCAGTGATGTGGGACTGGAGGACATACATACGAAAAGCTTTGAGGGATTTCACCAGCGCATATGCCTGCTTTTCCAATATGTCATATTTCAGCTCAGCATCACGAAGCACCTGACTGAAAAAGGCAATAGGCTACTCATACCCATCTTCATTTTTCTGCAACAGAACTCCTGCTACTGTATGAGGTGATGCAAAGGAAAAGATCATAAAAGGTTTGGTATAGTCTAGCCCGGCTAACACAGGGGCTTCAGCAAACACATTCTTGATCCTGGCAAAAGCTTCTCTTGATTCTTGTGACCACTTAACCTCGTTGTTCTTCTTTAGCATGTCAGTAATATGCCTAACTATCTCAGAATAGGTAGGAATGAATCTTCTCAGGAAATTTATACAACCTAGGAATACCTGAACTTCCTTCTTATTTATGGGGAGGGAAATACCGTTTACGACTTCCACTCTCTTAGGGTATATCTTTACTCCATCTCTGGTAACAATATGTCCCAAGAGCTTTGCCTCCTCTAGTGCAAACAAAGACTTTTGTGGATTTAGGGAGAGGCCATACTTTCTACACTTCTCAAAAGTTCTGCGCAAGTGTTCAATGTGTTCTGCATCATCTTTTGAAAACACAGTAATGTTATCCAGGTATACCACCATGAACTTATCCTGCTCCCCGATAAAAGCAATATCCATGGCCCTCTGGAAAGTGGCCCCCGCGTTGATCAGCCCAAAAGGCATCCTGGCATACATAAACGTCCCCCATGGAGTGGTAAAGGCAGTCTCCTTTTGATCTTCTGGCAGTACAGCCACCTGATTGTACCTAGAGAATCCATCCATCATCGAGCCCTATAGGCTCCCAACTTTTGTACCCATGCGGCTTTTCGCCTTGGAATTCATAAGACAGAGCCTTAATTTGGATCAGATACACTTTCTTCCCATGAAGAAAGGTTTTATGTATAAATTGCCTATGAGTGTGGGACCTTTCGTGGTCAATATGAGGCAAGATTTTGGTGAAGTTTCTAAAATGTTGGAAGAGACACATTTGCTACTAGGAGAAAAATGGTCTTATGATCCGCGTGGAGTAATTTCCCAGAGAAGAATTGAGAATGGATATTTTGCGTTTTCTCATGTAAGCAGACCTGATCAGGAGAAGCTGGCAAACCCAGGCGAAATAAATGCATCAAAAACGAGCATTCAAACACCTGTTATTACTGAAAGGGCAAACAAAAGAGTTAGGGAAGATGTTGTTGAAGTAGATGATGAAGAGCCCAGGGAAGAAAAGAGAACCAAATTGGTTGAAGATCATTCTTCCAACTCGCCTGGTTTTACCTTTCATATCAATGAAGAACAAAATGTCCCTTCTTCTCCTAGAGGACATGAACTTTACTCAGAGAAGATGCCTTCAGTCAAACAAATATTTACACAGATTGAAGAAAGAAATCAGAGGATAAAAGCTAATGTAGGAGCTCAGGCAGAGCATCACATAGCTGCTGATCAGACCAGGTTATTGATTGTAATGGACCTTGAGAATGATCAATTTAGGATGGCTCTGACACATCCAACTGGGATGTCCCTTGGATCTTCGAGCAGTTTCAATGAGGTAAACATAACTATGGATGTTAAAAAGATCCCACTATGGGATAAAATGAATCTTCATATGCAAACTGGGCAGTTAATTGTAAATGATTTAACCAAGACTAATGCCATAGCAGTTAAGGCTGAGAACATGCTTGCAAAAGTTATTAAACAGTTCAAGATGGAGAAGGCTAATTCAAGGGCCTTGTCAATTCAAAATGAAGAATTGAAGAAGATCATTATGAAAATTGGTGTAGATCCTAATGATAAAGCTGTGATTCAAAAGCTCATGAAAAGTGCAGAAATAGAGATATCCTCATTGAGAAAAAAGCTAAAGTTACTAGCTGCAGAGCATTCAATGGCTGCAGAAGTAGCAGAGGTAAAAAAAGAGAAAGAAGAATTGCGTCAGCAATTGTTGCGGAAGGAGGAAGAATTGACTAAAGTGAAGCAGACTGCTATTTCGTTACAAAACCATATTGAAAATCACACTTGTACTTTTGTTTTCCCTACAGGTGATGCAGATCCTCAAGCACAAATTGTGCAGCTCAGTACAGAATTGAAGATGGCGGAATGAGATCAAAAGCAGGCTCAATCAGAGCTAGAAACAACCACCAAGATCATGCGGGCACTAGAAGATAAAGCGGATGACAATAAGCAGAAATTACAGAAGGCTGAGGATGAAATTAAAGATCTCAAGGAGAAGTTAAAAGGTAATATCTCACTCATAAAAGCTAAAGATATCATTTGGAGTGAGATTATTTCAGAAATGAAGTCAAACTGGAATTCCTTGAATATAGTTGCTAAAGAGAAAGGCCTCATCTTAGAACATGAAGAGGAGATATTATCTGAAAAACAGACAGCCATGAAAAGAGAAAATTGGGCTAGGAAGTTTATAAATTTTATCAATTCCAAATCAAATGAAGAATTAGAAGATATTGGAATACAAGACAGATATTTTTATGCCGAGGAAGTTAATAAGATGATAGTTAAGAATGATCTTCGGAAGGTTGCAGAGAAAAGGTTACTGAGAATCAAGGAGTCTGTAAAGAAGTTTGATATATCATTTGACAAATTGACCAGAATAGGTTTACCTTCATGCCGGACTGAGAAAGGAAATATCATGTCATGGAAGTTTTATGAAGATCAGTTGACATTAGCAAAAAGTAAGGCAGATAATAGGCACAAAAAGACACAGATCTTAAAAGGAGAAACTGTGTTTAACTTATTACATAGGCATTTCAATTTAATATGGATGGTGAAGACTCTCTTTACAGGAAAGCCTACACATAGTCAAATTGTGGCATTCAGGATAGAATATCAAAGTTTCAAAAATTCCTCAACAACTCAAAATGAGCTGTGGAAGAAGTGCAAGAAATTTTCAATGGACTCAACAAAAGAGGTCTCAACGGCTCAACCAAAAGTAGTCGTTGATTCAACAACCACTTCAGGAGCAGTTGTTCTCATAGATTAGAAGTTTTCAAATTCTCATTATATTATTTCTCAAAATCATGTAAATGTAATAGAACCTTTTTTGAGGCATGTGCCTCCGTAACAGTCAGTAGTTTAAGTAGTTAGAATTGGTTAGGACAGTTAGAATGAGTTTCATTACTGGAAACTGTCTTGTGATATTGTATTTAAAGACAATTTCAAGAAAGATGAAGGTTCCGAGTTTTTGAACCTTGAAGCCAAATTTTATACTGGAGAATAATGAATCAATGAAAGAGTTTTGCAAGTTTTTATTATTTTGTCTATGCTGAATAGTTTCCCAGTTTTCATCATGTTTTCATGTTTGTGAATAAAATAGAGTGATTTGAGCTGCGGGTCTCTTTATAGAGGTGTATTTAAGAGTTAAACAAACCTTAATGGTCGCTCCTCTATTTTAACTTTATCATTGCTTATTTCTTCAGGATTTTATAATGATAGATTTTGTTTCAAACAGCATATCAAACTGAAATCCTTTTCTTTCTTGTTTCTTCCGTTCATTCACTTCAGCATAAGAAGAATATGGCATTGCAGAACATTGCATGGGTTTGATATTTGAAGATTATATAATTAATGTTTGAATGTTTATAAAACAGAGACAGCTATACATCTGTTTGTGACATAATCTAATAATGTCTTGAGCACAAATTCTTTAACACAGCAAGGAATTGTTTCTTGAGGTACAACAGGCACAATGATTTTAGCCTTCAGCAATTTCTTAATTTCTTTCTCAATCGAGGGTAGCAACAGTGGATTTATCTTCCTAAGCTTCTGCTTATGAGGTTTTGCATCTCCCTTCAGTGGAATTTTATGCTGCATAATGCTGACATCAAAAGTTTTTAAGTCTTGGTAAGACCAGGCAAACACATCATTATAGGACTGAAATAGATTCTGGTAAAGCTGTTTATATTCTTCCGGGACCTTCCTGGACAGCTTCATGATCTTGGGGTCAACCTCAGTGCCAAGATTCAGATCTTCTACTTGATTCTCCTTCACAACTTTGTTCCGCTGTAAGGGAACATCATTCTTGTTAAACAGCCTTTCTAAGGGCACTAATCCTCGAGGAATGACATTCCCTTTCAACTGCAGAAATTTGTGGCCAACTACATTTTCTTCCCACTTATCTCCTGGGGTAACCTCTGTCTCTTCCTCTTCACAACTATCAATCTCCATGTTGGATAATTCCCCAACTGTTTCCAAAAATATCTTCACTTGCTCTTCATCTTCAAATACTTTCCAGTGTTTGATATTGTCTGGGATTGATGGCCGATATCGTACCTCAATTTCATATCTCAAGAGAGGATTCTGAGGTGGACGAAAAGTACTGGCAGCCACTGCAAGGGAGTCTGCCATTCTATTCTACTCCCGGGGCATGAACTGGATATTAAATGCCAAGAAGAAATTCTCCACCAGATCCCAAACTTCATTCCTATAAGCCCTTAGCCTAGGATGTTTGGCTTGGCACTGATTTCTCACCTGTCTGACTATCAGTTCAGAATCTCCCAAAACCTTTAGACCTCTTATGTTCATACTCCTGGCTGTCTGCAACCCCAGTAGAAATGCTTCATACTCGGCCACATTATTTGTGGCTTCATACTCCAGCTTGAAGGATAAAGGGACCCATTGGCCTGTAGGAGAAATCAATAACACTCCAGCCCCATTACCTTCCCTGGAGTTAGCCCCATCAAAATGAAGTGTCCAGATTTTTGATTCAGGGCTTTCTATGGACTATTCTGTCTTGATCTGGAAAAATGATGGTTCATGTGCGTACTCCTGATCTTCCTCCAACATTAAACATGAGAAATCCCCCTCTCTGCTATAAACCGGAGAATTAACTGAATCATCTGTCTTGGTAACTGTCTTGACAAATCTGGTTTCCCGGTACAGCCTCCTCTCTTGACCACCAAATACAGGGATAGTGGCATAGGTCAGGTCCAATTTGATCGATCCCCCAATTTTGGTTCCCCAAGACCTTGACAGTAGCATGCCAAAGCGAGCTGGGATGTCAGCTACGACTATATCCATCACTACACTTTTTGCTGGGATCTGAGCCAGGTTAACCACTAAGTCCTTTATCATGCCCAGGCACTTAACTCTTTTGGATTCAAATGAGTATAGGTCTTTGTATGGGCGGGTGATTTGTAGTCCTAGTTGCTCCATGACTGAGAGGGGTAAAAGATTATGGGAGGCTCCTGAATCTAACATGCAGTTATGCAGTAGCAGGTCATGTATTACTAAAGACACATAAAAAGGGGGAGTGGCAGCATCCAATTCTTCGACATGTGGGCCAAAAAAAACCATAGGTATTTCTTCCTGAAGATTCAGACTGTCTGGAATGTTTATTACTTCTGGAGGGAGCATAAAGGACGTGACCTGGGACTAATATGCAGGTTGTTTTAACAGCTCGGTCAAGGGGGCTGGGATTTTCACTTTCTCAAGCTCCTTTTGCAAGCTGAAGGTAGAGGAAGGCTTATCTACTGACACCTCTTTTGGTTATTTATCTCTGGAGTCTTTGTTCTGAGGGGGAGGTTTGACTTCTTTAAAGATTGGTTTGACACTGGGGGGTGCGACCACTTGTGAAGATGAAGGAATTTGATCAGCAGACTGTAAATATTGGTTAAGGGGCCTCTTACCTTTGTCCGGGGTCTTTTGAGGAGTTTCTTCCTTCCGAGCAGGTGCTTCTTCTTGGGATGTGTCATCCTCCTGGTCCTGAGTGCGAGTTCTCTTCCTGGAAGATCTGAGGTCATATCTCCTATTGAATTGGGCTTGCATGAAATCGACGAACTGTTTGCAGTAGTCATCAATATCAGGGTCTTCAGTATCTTCAATAGCTTTCCCTTCTGTGTGTGCCTGCACCTCCATTTCATCACTCTCATGTAAGGGGCATTCAACTTCATCACTGTTTGAGAAAGCAAGGTATGCCTCTTCTTGCTCATAAGCCGTGTCTTTAGTAGAACCCTCTACTTGCCCTTCCAAGTATAGGGGGTGTGGTACCTGATCTTGCTGCTCCTTTTGTCCCCTTTGCAGTATCTGCAAGGGTGGCTTTCTATATTGAGGGTTAAAGCCTCTGTTAGGAGCATTTTGGAAATTCTTAGAGGATGCATTCTTTGCCTCCATTTCAAGCTTTACCCGCTTGCTTGAAAGGTTCTTGATCATCTTGTTCATTTCCTCAATCCTGTCATTAGTTGAATCTCTATCTTGGCTCGAGGTGGATACCTCTTCCTTTCCCCTTCTTCTTGTATCTTGCTCAGATTTTCCCTTGGATTTACCAGTGGAGGCAAAGTTTGCCTCAAGCTCCAGTGCATCTGTCTGAGCATCATCCAGAGTGGCTGGCTTTCTTTCTCTCAGAGAGAAGCCGAATTCAGAGTCAAAGGCTGCCAAAAACACCACCTTGGCAGCAGTCTGGTGTGGTTTCATTTCGGTGGGAAGGCTCAGGTACAACTTGTTAAATCTCTTAGTAAACTCGGCCACCCCTTCATTGTGTTTTTTCTTGAGTGTATTAAACTCAGTCAGACAATGCCCGTGGTCTTTCTTCTCTCCCCATTTCTTGAGAAAAGTGTCTTCCATTGCTTCCCATGTGTTTACGGAACGGTCTCCCAACGTCTTGAACCACTTTCTGGCTTCACCGTCAAGGGATTGGACAAATATTCATAGGACTACGTCAAGATGTTCTACGTTGAAATTTTCTGCGAAGGAGCAGAAGACCTCAAGGTGCTTTTGAGCTTCAATCTCGTTCTCTCCATTGAAACGAGGAAGGATCTTTAGATAATCCTGTGGCAGGTCGTTCAGTACTTGGGGTAATGTCAGGGGGCATATTTATTTAACAGGAAGCCCGGAACGTTTGCCATTGGAGGATGGGGTGGAGGTAACAGAAGGATCTGATGTGTGAGTGGAGGAGGAGATGGAAGTGAGGTGTGGATGATGATGGGAATATAGTGAATAGCAGCTTGGGATGATGGAGACAAATGCGGAGTATTAACAACAGATACCTCAGTGACTTCTTTGATTTCCTCAGCCTCTGGAGTGGGGTGAAATGTATAACGGGTGGTGTCTATGGATTCTGCCTCATCTTTAACTTGGATGTTTCTAGGAGGTAAACTGTCTGAGTAGTAACCGGTTTCTCCCGCAGCGAAGTCAGAATCTTGTACTTGGGCCACTTGAGAAGAGGAAGAAGGGAAGTCTTCTAGAGAGAATCGTGGAATCTCAGTATGGATAAATTGTCTCTCCCTCCAATTTCTTCTATGTAAAATTCTTTATGGGTCAGACACAGAGGGATTATTTGGCTGGGACGTATCTGACCTGAGGTGTGGCTTCCGAGGAGCCAGGACTGCAATTAGATTTATCTGAAAAACGAATGTGGAGTCGCCAAGGTGAGGGATATACAACTCTCAACTCTCCGTGCTCACCTAATTGAAGAGTGAATAGGGTTTGTTAAGGCCCAGGGATTTCAGTTATTCTTAATTTCGTTCCCCAGCAACGGCGCCAAAAAGATGTTGTCGATCCTAGAGACAGTCTTGAGTTGTGAAAGACCAGTGCCTAGGACATCTTATATCGCAGAGAGCAAAAGCAATATATTATGACCGGGATGACTAGCAACACTGAGCTCTCATGCTATTTCTTTGTAAATAGGAAATTTAACTTGAATGGGACCAAAACTTCTAGAAGTTAATAACAGAGAAAGCAATATTGCAGAGGCAAGATGTGAAAATCTAACACGAAATGTAGCAGACAATTCAAAAGCAGCTTAACTGCAAAGAGGGCTGGATTCTAAACAATTCACAGAGATTGGTAATCATAGAGTATCTATTGCATTCGTAGAATAAAGAGGATACTAACTGCTGCTGAGACAACATCCAGAAACATATACCAGCATGTAGTGGGCTTGGTAAAATAAGAATCCACACATGAAGACAACATTTGTAAATAACATCTCATTAGCAGTCAATATAGCAGAAATGCGGATGAACTAGAAATGAAACAGTATGTCACACCTGAGCCATATTTAAAGTGCCAAAAAGCTTATGACATAAGTATCAACAAGGATAAATTTATATCAGAAACAGTGGGCTACTCACATTCCAGAATGTGACACAAGATAAATGGATATAAACGGAATTAATGGCTAAGCTACAGCACACAAGAAAGAAGTACACACTGTAAAGCACCAAGATCAGAATCCTTCTTAAAGATCAAAACTCTTTCTCATTGAAAACCCAACGGGATCTTCACATTTGCATTAAAATTTTCACAAAAAGCATACAAGACATTCTTTTACAGTCAATTCTTCAGAAAATTTGGAACCTGTTTTTCTCTTTGGATCTTTCTTATATAGACATCCTCATAACTGAGCGAGAAGATATTTTTGGGAAAAATATCTTCCTCGCATGACCAAAATTTGTTAAAGGTCCTTATCAAAATAAAAAAATTTATGATGAGGAGTGAAGGCCTCTCATCATGGACAGTCGGGCACTTGGCCGTTTTTAAAACAAAATATTAAACAACAGTCTGGTAAAAAGTAAAATGCTGAAGTGGAACATGAAGTCCACTTGAAACTTGAAAAGTAGCTAACTAAGTAAAATTAAAAAGGCCATTGAGGCCAAATCATGAGTTGACAGTGTTTCACAGATGTGAAGGGGTTGAGGCAGTTGCAGACGCTGGTGGTGGAACATTTACGGACGAGCTGGCGATCTAACTGGCGAACTGAGTGCATCTTTGCTGGCTATCTGCTGATGGTTTGGGCGTCGCTGCGAATTTTTCCACCCTCACATAGGCCTCTGTGAGGTCGTTTAAACTTGCCTCGGTGGGGATCTTGTGCTTTATAAGATGAAGAAGGGCGAACTCTTGGCAGAGGGATGAAACAATTGTTTCGGCCTTTAACCAAGCGGTTTTATCCGACAGGATGTCCCTCCGGTCTTTTTCTTCCTGTAGGCGTGTCTTATACTCTGTCAATGGTCGTAGCACGGAAGGAGTGGTTGGGTCCCAACAAGATGGCAGTCCAGTTGTGGTAATCTCACCCCATACTGCATCGAAACAACCCACGTTCGCTACCACCTGCTGCAAGGCTCTCGAAGCTGTAACTCGGGCCGCCTCCTTGTCAATGATTTTCTAACATTCAAAGACTTCCATGAATCGACTTGGTATGCCATGCTTCTCCACCTCGTCAGATTCCAGCTCCTTCAAGAATGAAATATAGTTTCTGGCGTGTAGGGCTCTGACGGACAAGTTGAGGTCTGCCTCCTGCAATTTCCTGTTGAGATAGGGTATAGCAGATTTATTTTCTCCCATCGTTCTTAGGAAACCCCACTGTTCCATCACCGCTGAGATTATGTCTGACCAGATTATAATTCTCACTTCACTGAGGGTGATATTGCCCTTCATGCGGCTTTTGAGGTCAGTGATGGTTTTCTTCTGGTCGGCTATTGTCTTCTTTTCCTGCTCGATCTCTTTCTACAGTGTCTCTATTCTCCTGCTATTCTCAGCTAATATTTTTTCCAAATTAGTGATCCTCTACCTAGCAGTGGATGCCTGCTTTTCTAATATATCATTTGCAGCTTTCGCTGCATTCAGTTGCTCTGACAGCGGACTTGTCTCTGGTGGGGTTGTAGCAAGCACGCAGCTGTGCGTGTCCCATGTGTTCTGCAACTCCGTCAACCTACTCTGCAGAGTGGCGATTGTTTTAGCCATTTTTTCTTTGTCCTCCCTCTCTTTTGCCAGTGTGTTATCCAGTTCAGCTTTTTTCTTCTCTGTTTGCGCCAATTCGGCCATCTTCACATGGTGGGAGGCCGGTATGTTGACCTTACCTTTCAATGACGCGACCTCCTTCTGCAATTGTTCTATCAAAGCACGTTGCGGGTTTGTTTCTCCCGTATCCTTTCCCTTGATTAACTCTTGGAGGCCGCGTACTTGATTTTCCTGGGCGCGAGAGTTTGCCTGTTCATTCTTTAGGGTTGCCCTCACCTGTTCATGCTTTTTCTCTAGCTTTCTCAGTGCAATGGTGACCCACATCACCTCGTCCTTCAACATATCACCCACGACCTGAAACAGGTTACACATATCGGTTGCTCGCACCTTGGCCATGTCAATTGCATGTTCGAGCACCCGGTAACTAGTGGTACCTATATTGGGATCCAAGATGGCCTCAGCCATAGATAATACCAGGTGTTCTGTGCCACATTCATGGTGGTGGAAACCCTGGTGTGATATTTCTCTATATACCCTTCCAGCTCAGCTTTGTACTTATCCCTGATCGTCCTATTTTCCTGGTTCCTTGCAACTGCCCTTGATGAGGTATGATCTCTGATGGCGTGTGAGACTTCCGAGAAGTCTGAAGAGGTGGTACTGTCTCTCAGCACTTTTATCCCAACTTTACTCTTGTCCAGCTGACCATACGGTGTAAATGGTTCTAGCCATTGCTCTTCCCCTATGACTTCTGCCTCACTGGAGGTTGTTTTCTGCTTTTTGTGAAGGGGAGAGCCTGCTCTTGAGGTACCTGCTTCTTCTCTGCCTCGGCCTTTATTGACGTCCTCTTCTTCTTCCCCTGTGGCAGATGAATCTGTCTCCATCTGCGAAACCAAAGGCCAAGTTTCAAGGTTAGCCCTTCACTCCATGAACGGCCTCGATTCATGTATATAAGGTGCAGACTTGTTCCTCTTTCTTCTGTTTGAGATCATTTCCTGAGGATCATAGGCCCAACCCTTTCCCAGCCTTAGGTCCAGGCCTTGCAACATTTTCTCGACAATGGGAAGGGCATGCCTCGAATTCACAACAAAAGGGTCGATTGTGATGGGGAGTCTCAGGATGAAACCCTTCTTTGTAGGGACAAAATGGAGTTGATCAGCCTTGAGGGTCTGCCGAATGTACTCCAGCGCATATGCTCGTCGAACAGGAAACACAGGCAGCTAGTAAGGGGAAACCTTGGCTCCGTAGACCCGAATTTCAGTGTAATTGTAAAATAGATACCAGTCCCCAGTGCTCTGGGATTTTTCGACTTGTAGCCAGCTCTTCATCTCAGGAAAAACTCTAGGTGAGGGTGAATCATGGATAATAGTATAAGCAATGGACATGAAATTATTTACAAAACTGGAATAACCCTCTCCCTTAGGTAATTGGCGTACAGAATAATTCCAGTCAAAAACTGGTTGGGGTTGGGAATTCACATCGTATACCCTATCTAAACCCAAACCCTTAAACTTATCAGCGTGCTGATGTAGGAAAAGATAGAAGACCATCGAACAGAAACGGAAGTGACTGGCTTCTAAAAGCTCCCGGAACTGGGTCCGAATGTTAGCAGCAAGGAAACCAGGGATATCTAACACTACCCCCTTTTGAGACATTAACCACAAGAAATAGACACATATCCTGGTGATTTCCCCCAAAGCGCCTACACCTAAAAGACCCGTGATGAGAGCAAGGATTGGCTGCACTTCCTATTGGAATAGACTCAGCAGGAAAGGGTCTGCAGCGGGAAGAGTAGTAGCTTGGTTGCTGGTGATGGAGGAAATGAAGTCATTTTGGCGCTCCGATGGCAGTTTGGTGAACTGGGAGGTTAAAGCCACTTCACTGAAATTGATATCTGTGTCGCTGGTGGGAAAGCGGAGGGCTTGCCTGATAATGTCGTGCGAAAGAGAAAATATCTTATTCCCTTGAGGAGAGGTAAACGTGCCTCGCTGCTGATCGTAAGCATCTCTGAGCCAGCAAATAAAATCAACCACAGAATAGACTGGGGGGGTAATTTGATGGTATAAACCAGACACAACCACTCGGTATCAGTCTCTATTCCTTATATGTCTTCTAAAAAGCTCAGGTTTAATGCTGCTAATGAGAAAAGGGTATTGGGGATCATGGATTTCGGCTTGCAGGTCAATGAAAGGCTCGAACCCGGGAGGATTTATGGTTTCTCGGACCTGAGGGGTTTCTGGTTCGGCTTTCTTGGGCGTGCCCCTTCCCATGATTGACATATAAAACTTTTAAAATATGAAAGGAAAGCAGAGAGAAAATGAGGGACGGAATACCTGTGCAACAGGGAAATATACTCGGGAAAACGATGCGGGGGTGTTGATAGCGACTGGGTAGACCTTGGCACCGATTCCCACTTAGTTTATTCCGTAGCTGGAAGACCTGCGACTATTACTGGAGTAAACTACGGGAAGACTTTTATTTTACGATTGAGCGTTCTGAGGTAAAAAGACGGATAGGTAAAATAAATGGGGGGAAAGTGTCGTAAGGACACTGACAGTGGAGCACGCGGCGCGTAGGGATTGGGCGTCAGCTAGGGATAGGTGAACACCACGTGCCGGGTTTAATACTGGTACGGGCCTCTGTACCAGTTAGCCTAGAGACATACCTTACCTTTCTGTTGCAATGAACCATACGGTTCTCGAAACCTCTTATTTGTGAGCCGTGTTAAATACGATGTGTATCGGTCTTTAGGGCCCACGTTCCGATCTGCCACGTTACTCTTTACCTTGGGCCCACCCCGTGATGCTTCAATATAATTCCGCGAGGGTATGGGTCTATCCTCCCTTCCGCCTCTTAACCCCCGCGGAAATTTCCCATATGGGGAATTTCCTCACGTGCTCATTTGGGATGTGGCTGATCTCTTAACAGTTTCATTTTTTCGTCTTTTTCACCATGTATTTGCGCCTTTCTGCGGCACCTTTGCTTTTTGTTTTATATTTTGGATTTTGCTTGTATACATGTTTTTCTTTAATCACAATACTTGTCACATCCTCATCTCTTTTTACCCAACCTTCTAAATGCTTCATCATCTACCCTAACATTCAATACATGTCTATCCAAAAGTTAACTCCCAAGAATAACTAATGGTAATTCATGACCAACAGAATCCTTTGGTATAATTGAAGATTGTCTAGCATGGCATGTTGGGAATGAAGAAAAATTCATAGTAGGTTTTGCTCTGCCAAGGGGGGTTACTTAATTCCTCAACAATCAAGGAATTATCTTTCTATTTCAGATAGCAGAACCAGATTTAACAATGCTTTGGCATCAGGGGTGGAAATTATTTGAATATCTCCATTTACAGCCCCAATGGGGAGGTTTTTGGCAAATATATATCAACAAATTTCATCACTCAAATGTCAGGATAAGGGATCGACAAGATGCACTCCAATGGGACATGCTCCAAATGGAAAATACTCTCCAAAGTATGGTTATACTTATCAGATAGACAGGAGGGTTCAGGGGGTGCATTATTGGTGTTGGAAACTATTGGTTGCTAAAACTACCTACTTTTTATCCGCCATTTTATTCCTTTTTCATGTACTTATCCTATGTCCTTGATGGGTTAATTTGCATTCTAAACTACAAAGGTATATCTATTGTCATGTCTTTGTAATTATTAGTTAATGAAGCATATTCGTAGGGGAATTACCTAAAACGGATTGCTAACTTAAGTACTTTTGCAAATTCGAAGGAATGATGCTCAAAGACTACAATTTAGTGGATGCTACTGAGCTGGCAACACTATCTTTGGATACCATTTGCAATGATGGTTCAACTTCCTTATCAGAGAGATCACTATTTTTGTATTTTGTTTTATACTATGAATCATTATGTATTTGTGGATGGATGATTGCCATAATTTCAGGACTTACAGTCCTCACTAAATTGTATAAGTAATGTTACGAGGGATGGAAAACCAGGCCCGCAAGAGAGATACGAGACTTCTAAGTTTATGACAGTAGACTTTTGAAATTCCTTTTTTATTAACGTAATTTCCAACATTCTAAGTATTTTATAATTTTGATCTTGCCACAACCTTGATCAGGGAGTTACGCCCACTCTCCTGACCAAGTTTTATTGGATTAGTTGTGTGCGTAGTTCATTTATTTCGTGTGATTCTTTATTGTTGTAATGATTTATTGATGTGTTGTTGTGAGTCGTGTCATGTTGATATTCTAATAGTTGTTACAATCATTGCTTGTTGCTACACATTTTTCTTGTTGATCTTCTAATTGTTGTTACAGGCATTGCTTGTTGCTACACATTGTTATGTTATGATTGAATGCTCGATACTGGGTAGGGAAACTATGGCCTGCATATATTGTGCATGATAGCCTTGAAACAACCAGTCGGACCTCGGGTTGACAGTTAATGTGGAATAGGGTGAATTGTATGATTCATATTTGAACACCAACATTTTGGCGACGTTTCCGGGGAGGCTATCTAAGGCGCGAAAGTATGACCAGTATTGACCATAAGATTATTCTTTCTTCTTGGGGAGGGAATTTTTTTACCGTGCTCTAGGTCCTGAGCATCAGATTATTTTGTATTTCTCATAGGAACCACTCTCTCGTCTGGGGAAGGAAAAGTTTTTTCATCTTGTTTCAGGTCTCGAGCTTAGATCTTGTGATGTTTTGTTTTATTTTCTTTCGCTTTCTTTTAGGGGAAACTCTCTCGTCCCAAGGAGGGAAGAATTTACCCTGCTTCAAGTCCTGAGATTTAAGATTTTCTTAAATGATTTCCCTTCTATGATTACATGAACATAGATCCAAATAAAAGAGGCATAGGAAGACCCCCAAATAGAGGAAGCGGGGAAGATCTATGCAGGATTACCTACATCCAAGAGATCATTTCGAGAGCTAAATCAGGGGCATCACCGTGAACTGTTGTCAGGATAAAACCTTATACGAAGTCTAAAGGGAATTTTGTGATGCAACCTGAACGTTCTCCAATAACATAAGTACAGTCCAAGGAAGAAGAGGTAGCAAGTAGAGGGTCAAGAGACGCAAATATTGTAAGTTTAGAGGAAGAAGAGAATTTGAAGGAATCCACTGCACCTCTTGATCAAGTAAGTGTTGTTACGCAGACTCAACTGCATATTGTAAAACAATCAGAACCGATTGAGACTCTTGATAGAGCGAGTGTTGTTAAGCAAACTCAACCGCATATTGTAGAACAACCAGAAAAAATTGAGATTCCAAGTGAGCATTAGAATATATTCATGGCTCCTTTAACTTATTCGGTTGAATTTCCAATGGGAGATATCATGGGTGAGGCGCCTGTGAAGCTTATTCCTTTGACAACAGTACCTAACTTCCATGGACTCTCTTCTGAAGATCTAGACACATTTCTATTTGAATTTGACATTGTATGTCGGGGATATGACTATATTTCTGATGCTCAGAAATTGAAAATATTCCTTGCTACTTTGAAGGGAACAACCATGGGTTTAGGGATAAAATATATTACCTCATGGGATGCTACGAAGACGATTTTCCTTGAAAAATATCAGGACTACTGCAAATCCTGAGATGTTAAGGAATAAATCTTTAAGATAATGCAGAAAGAGGATGAGAACATGGAGGACTTTGTGGAACGTTTCAAAATATAGTTTGCAGAGATCGGGCCATAGTGATCTCGACAAGGACATCATGAAGATATTTTTTCTTCGGGCACTAAGGGAGGAATCTTTGGAATTTTTTAACATCATAGAAAAGGGATATATATCAAAGACAAACTTTGATACCATCTGTGAATTATGTATCTAGTGTTCGTGTGGAGCTGCAAGATAGAAGTATGGGATCCGAACTCTCAAGCCATCCAGCGGTGGAATTACGAAATCAGAAATTGGGAACTTGCTAGAGAAATTAAGAACCGATATCCTAAGGAAATTGTCTTCGCAGTTGGACATTTTACAAGAGATGCAGAAGCATATTTAAGCAGATAAGGCTATGTCCATTTTCTGCCCTAAATGTAGGAAGAAGCTCCGACTAAAGGAATTTCCATTGAATGTTGTTGAGACCTATGTGATATGTTAACAGAGTCATTCTACTAAGGAGTGACCCTCTCTTCCTGGGTTGAAGGCAGTCTTTCATGGATCAAATGAAGATGTGGATTAGTTGTACTTTATGGGATTTAAAAATCCATGGCAACCATGACCACAGAACAAGAATCAAGGTATGCCCCAAGACTTCTCTCAATACTCTAATAATTCAAATTTTGGGCCTCAGTCTGTACCTTTTTCACCTTCATGGCCGCAGTATTACCAATATCCAATGTCTTTGAAACCATGGCTCCCTCAAACCAATCCAACCCCCTCATGGTCCCAGAATTGGCGTGGACCTTATCCTACTCCTTCAAGATAGTTCTCCTAGCCTATGCCACAACAATAGTTACAACTACCTCCTAATGTCTCTACCAATAATCTTCCTCTTCATCCACAATTTCATGTTCAATCCAAACAATAAGGGGGCTCAACGGGTTGAGACATTCAACCTCCCTGCATATAGTATTTCTACCGCAAAATTTAATGAGTGAAATCTTCAGTCCAGTCAAGTGGTAAATACTTATACTTCACCTATAATTTTTGAACATGTTGATGATGAAGTCTCAGAACCAAAATCTAAGACAACGGAGGAAGATTCAAAAAATATTCCTATGGGAAATCAACCTCCTTCTCAAACCATTTTCACTAGAGGATGTTAGACTAACCCGCCCTATCCTGAGAGACTATCCTTAAGAAAATAGAATCGTCATCCTGAATTTGACCTTTTTCGGGAGTTACAAAACCTGTTTGTTCAAATTCCCTTACTTCAGGCTATGAGGGATGTATCGATTTATGCCAAAATGATCAAATAATATTATTCAAAGAAACCAAAGGACCCACTCACTATTCACGTTATGGGGAAATTATCAGACATAATGTTGGGGAAGCCTACACCTGTTAAATACGGGGATCCAAGGAACCCAGTTCTGAAAGTACAAATCAATGGGATCAATATCCCAAATGTGTTGATAGATTTTGGGGTTGCAATTAATGTTTTAACTTCTACAACCACTTTTATCTTGGGTCTGTGAAACCTTAAACCAACTCCTAGCATCTTAGAATTGGCAGACCGATCTACTGTAAAACCAGTAGGGAATTTGGAAGACATAATTATTTCAATAGAAACATGGTAGTACCATGTTGATCTTTTGGTTTTACATACCCAATCCCCAGTCGGTGGGCATCCTTTGATTTTAGGAAGACCTTGTCTTGCAACCACAGATGCCTATATTGGATGTCAATTGGGAAATATGGTAATATCCAATGGGGAAATCACAAATAAACTTATTCTTTATCCCCCTGCAGAACCAAGTTCATCAAATAAACCAGGATTTACCTTAATACAAAAATCTCTACCTATGAAAGTGCTTGAAACTGAAAATGAAGAAATTAGACCAATTCTTACTATTGGTGAGGCCCTTTGTTTTAAGGATGAAACGAAGGATGATGCCATTAGTACTTTTATCAACCGTTCTAGCTATGTTTCTTATTCAACCCGTCTATTTTTAGAATCTGTTATGAGCTACAATGTTCAGGAAACTATTGAACTAGCAACTGAATTTGAAGATGCTCCTGTAATTGTACCCCGTGACAGTGTGCCTGTAGAATTTGAACTAAGGAAAACACTAAATGTTAATCCTAACCTTTCACCTTCCCAGTCCGAATGGTTACTTAAAATCCTTCAAGAACATAAAGAAGCCTTCACCTGGGAGTATGCAGACATGAAGGGATCCCTACTGATTTTTGCACCCATCACATGTACATTAAGAAAGAATATCGACATGTTAGGTGTTAGGCCCCTATATTACTAGTTTAGTCCCTTATTTTTGTTAGTGTAACCCCCTTATTGTTATTATTGTACCCTTGTAACCCCCATTTTGTTATTATTGTGCCCTTAAATTATTATTGTTAGGTCGGCTAGGATTACATTATGGCCCCATGGACTCCTATATATAGAAAGGAGGTTTTGTGAATTGTATCATCCAAGAATTGTTCATTTATGTAATGTATTGGAGGTTTCCCCCTCAAAGTGGCTCATTTCTAAGGCGTTGATATCTCTTTTCTTCTTTTTTTGGAGCTGGTTACTCAACATTTGGTATCAGAGCTTTGGATTCTAGGGTTTCGCTGCTCCAAACAGGTCATCGTGGCATTTTCGCTATAATTTTTTTTCTACGAAGCTTCAGAAGCTGAAATTTTTAGGGTGCGAAGCTGAAATCTTGAGGAAGGTTTTCTAAAAATTTCAGATCTTGGTTCGCAATATTTGAGGAGATATCATCTGTGGAAGTTAGGTATTTTTTTCAGGCTCATAAACAGGTCATCGTGGAATTTGCGCTATAATTTTTTTTGTACGAAGGTTCAGAGTCTGAAATTCATATGGTGCGAAGCTGAAATCCTGAGGAAATTCGTCAAAAAATTTCAGAACTTGGTTCGCAATATTTTTGGAGATATGATCTGTGGAAGGTAGTGCTTTTTCAGGCTCCTGAATTGCATCTCAAAGAGGTGATCGTGGGAAAAATTCAATAACTCTCTCTCTGGGCCTCAGATTGAAGTGCCGTAAAAAGTGATCGCAAGTACACAGACTGAAGTTTCTGGGCTAGCAATTTCAGAGACAAAGGACAAAACAGTGACACGTGGCAAGTCGTACAAGTTCGCTCTACTGAACCAGTCCAGAATTAGGTCATTGTGGGAGATTGGACACAAATTTGTCTTGGAGAATCCAAATCAGGTCAGACCTATGGCATTCAAAAGATAATTCAGAGGGCTACTTCAGTGCTGAATTTCAGATATTGAAAATCTGAAATAACAGAGATAATACAATTTCAATATCGAGCTCCTCCAAGCTAGTAAAACATGTCGATAATGGGTTCTAAAATTCCCCCCTAAAAATAATTCGACACCCATTAAGCCTTCGGAAGGCTTTACTATGGTTCATGAAGATGAATAAATGCAACATGACATAACAAAATTACAAGAGAAAATGCACCAAATTTCGCTCTCATAAAGAGCAACAAAAAATAAAATGGATGTTTAGCGTGGAAGCTAAGATGGATGGTTTGAAGAAAGGTATGGAGAAGGCTAAGATGGATGGTGATGAAGTGAAGATGGACGGTTTGAAGAAAGGCGTGGAAGCTAAGATGGATGGCGTGGAAGCTAAGATGGATGGCATGGAAGCTAAGATGGATGGCATGGAAGTGGGCATCGAAGCTAAGATGGATGACATGAAAGACAACATGGAAAACATGAAGAATGATCTAAAAGCATACATGGAAGGCTTGATGACAAGCTTAAAACTAGAAATGATTCCTAATGACGGAAATATAGGAGAAGAACCTCATGATGAGAACAAAATAAATGTTAATCGTGATTTCATAAACTCGAATGTTGGCGGGAAGAACCACCATATTCCAAAAATGGATATGAGGAAGTTTGATGGAAAGGATCCTGTAACATGGATACTACAGATGGAGCAATATTTTGATCTCCATAATGTGCAAAACACACAAAAGGTATGCATTGCAACTTTACATTTAGAACAAAATACATTTGTATGGTATCGATGGCTTTGCTCCCATAAAAAATTGTCACTTGGTCAATTTTTACGGAGGAAATGATAGCACATTATGAGGATACAAAGAGCAACACCTTCTTTAGCCAATTGATAAATCTCAAACAAAAGGGTTTAGTAGGGCAGCACATTGAGGACTTCCAAAAATTGAATATAAGGGTAACTGATATTCCAGAGGAACACAGGATTGATCTCTTCATAGGCACTTTAAAGGATAACATCCAACATGAAGTTCGCGTATTGGAACCTGATTCATTGGAGAAGGCATTCAGGTTGGCAAGAAAAGTTGAATGTAAAATTATGGCGACAAGGAAGCCTACCACTCAATTCTATAAAGAAGGAAGTGTTGCTACACCTATATTTCCACAACCTACAAGGTTGACACCACAACAATTGGAAGAAAAAAGAGAAAAAGGGCTTTGCTACAGTTGTGATAGCAAATACACTAAAGGTCATAAGTGTGTTGAGAAGAAATTATTTTACATAGATTGTGAAGAGGAAGAAGAAAATGAACAAGAAGAGGATATACACCAGGAACCAGCCCTAGAAGAGGAAGAAATGAATCCGACCATATCGTGTAATGCCCTGGCAGGAATTACCACTCCTCAAACTCTCAAGATAGCAGGACAAATCAAGAAGAAAAAGGTAATAGTGTTGATTGATTCGGGTAGCACCCATAATTTTATTCATTGTAAGGTAGCCAAGGAATTAAATTGTTTCCTATACCCAGCACCAGAATGTCAAGTGATGGTTGCAAATGGAGGAACTATAAATTGCTCTGGAAAATGCAATAACATCAAGCTAACCAGGGGGGAATATGTGTTGACTAGTCCAATGCTTTCCATTCCTATGGGAGGTGCTGATGTTGTACTAGGAGTACAATGGTTACAATCTTTGGGGACGGTAGCTTTTAATTTTCAAGAACTTTCTTGAAATTTTTTTCAGAAGGAAAGGAAGTCGAATTACGGGGTATTGAAGGGAAGCCAGGAAGGATAATAAGCTCTAATGTCATGACAAAGCTTCTAAAGAAAGAACAACGAGGCGTAATTGCACAATTATGCTCACTAGAAGTTCCAACATCAAAATCATCTATTTCTGGAGATCTCCAACAAGTCTTGGACAATCATTCCAAGGTGTTTGAAACTCCCAAAGGACTCCCACCTATTCGTGATCATGATCATGCTATTCATTTGATTCCAGGAAGTGTTCCTCCAAACATCAGGCCTTATAGATATCCTTGCTTCCAAAAGAGTGAAATTGAACGTATGATTGCAGAAATGTTAGAGGCGGGTATAATTCAACCTAGTCAAAGTTCTTTCTCTGCTCCTGTAGTATTGGTACACAAGAAGGATGGATCATGGCGAATGTGTCAGGATTATAGGGAGCTCAATAAGCTCACCATTAAAGATAAATTTCCCATTTCTGTGATTGATGAATTATTGGATGAATTACATGGAGCAATTTATTTTACCAAGTTGGATCTTCGTTCGGGATATCATCAAATTAGAATGAAGACTGAAGATATTCCAAAAACAACATTTCGAACTCATGAGGGTCATTATGAATTTTTGGTCATGCCTTTTGGCCTTACCAATGCACCTTCTACATTTCAAGGGTTGATGAATTCCATTTTCAAACCCTTCCTTAGAAAATTTGTGCTAGTATTTCTGATGATATACTAATCTACAACAGGTCTTGGAAGGATCATGTTGAACATGTTGACAGGGTGCTCAAACTATTGCAGGAGAAACAATTATATGCAAAAACATCCAAATTTTTCTTTGGAGTACAAGAGGTGGAATATCTGGATCATATTATATCTCACGAGGGTGTTAAAGTAGACCCTAACAAAATTAAAGCCATTAAGGAATGGAAAGTCCCCACGACCATAAAGCAGTTGCGAGGATTTCTCGGGTTAACAGGGTATTATCGCAAGTTTGTTAAGAATTATGGAAGAATAGTAGCACCTCTAACAACATTATTGAAGAAAGATGCATTTTCATGGACTCCTGAAGCAACTAAGGCCTTTGAACATCTTAAAGAGGCAATGTGCCTAGCACCGGTCTTAGCTACGCCAGACTTCACAAAAACCTTTATTGTGGAATGTGATGCATCAGGAAATGGAATTGGTGCAGTTTTAATGCAGGAAGGAAGACCCATTGCTTTTGAAAGTCGTCCAATCAAAGGAAAGTATTTAGAGAAACCTATTTATGAGAAGGAAATGTTAGCAATACTGCATGCACTAAAGAAATGGAGAACTTACCTAATGGGAAGACACTTCAAGGTAAAAACTGATCATGATAGTCTTAAACACTTTTGGAACAAAGACTATCTTCAGAAGAGCAGCAAAAATGGGTCACAAAGATGTTGGGTTATGACTTTGAAATAATCTACAAAAAAGGAAAGCTTAATGTTGTTGCAGATGCACTCTGAAGAAAGAATGAAGAGGTGGAAGCATTGCTTTGTGCCATTTCTATTATCCAACCAGATTGGATAACCGAAGCAAGAGATGAATGGAAGAAGGACAAAGATGTGTGGACACTCATTCAAAAGTTGCAGCAAGATCCTAGTACATCTGATACATTTAGTTGGAAAAATGATTCCTTATGGTACAAAGATCGCTTATATCTTTGTAAGAATTCCCAACTAAAACAAAGATTCTTCTGGAATTGCACACTTCTCCTTTAGGAGGACACTCAGGATTTTTAAAAACTTACCACAGGGTGAAGAAAGAATTTTTTTGGGATGGCCTTAAATCTGATATTCAAAAGTTTGTGGCGGAATGTTTGGTTTGCCAGCAGAATAAAGTGGAGACAATTAAGACCCAGGGACTTCTACAACCTTTATCCATTCCAAGTCAGCGTTGGGAGGAGATTTCAATGGATTTTATCACAGGTTTACCTAAGTCTGAAGGAAAGAATGTCATCATGGTGGTAGTTGATAGACTTACCAAGTATGCACACTTTTGTGCATTATCTCATCCATTTAAAGCAAGTACGGTTGCTACTACATTTGTGGACAGAATTCAAAAGCTACATGGAAGCCCAAGGGTTATTGTGAGCGACAGAGATCCCATTTTTACGGGAAATTTTTGGACGGAGTTATTTTCTTGTTTGGGTACTCAATTGGCTCATAGCTCATCTTATCATCCTCAATCTGATGGTCAAACTGAGATAGTAAATAAATGTTTGGAAGGATATCTTCGTTGTTTTGTATCTGATAAACAAACACGATGGGTCAAGTGGTTACCTCTTGCTGAATGGTGGTATAACACTTCCTTCCATACTGCAGCAAAAATGACCCCATTTATGGCACTTTATGGATATCATCCACCATCCATCACATCATCTTTAAGGAAAATTCGAAGGTTCAAGCAGTGGAAGATCACATCGAGCATCAGCAAGAAGTTCTCCAACTCTTAAAGGATAACCTGAATTTGGCACAAAATCGAATGAAACAACGGGCATATCAACATCGCAGCGAGAGAAGTTTTGATGTAGGAGATTGGGTATTTTTACGGCTACAACCATACAAACAAATGTCCCTCAAGCAAGCTAAGAAGGATAATAAATTATCGCCAAAGTACTATGGTCCTTACGAGGTGTTGCAAAAGATTGGTACTATGGCATACAAATTGGAGCTTCCTGCTTCTTCGCGAGTACATCCAGTTTTCCATGTTTCATGCTTAAAGAAGGTTATAGGTGAAAATCTTCCAGTTCAAACAATATTGCTAGAAATTGATGAGGAAGGAAAAATCATATTGGAACCGGAAGCGGTCATGGAAACAAGAACTCGACAACTACGGAATTGATCAATTTCAGAGTATCTCATCAAGTGGAAGAACTTACCCACTGAAGATTCTACATGGGAGGATGAGAATTTTATACAGAAGCACCCGGAGCTACTCAAGCGTTGAGGAAAACACTTTTTTGAAGGAGAGGGGCATGTTAGGCCCCTATATCACTAGTATAGTCCCTTATTATTGTTAGTGTAAACCCCTTATTGTTATTATTGTACCCTTGTAACCCCCATTTTGTTATTATTGTGCCCTTAAATTATTATTGTTAAGGTCGGCTAGGATTACATTGTGGCCCACTAGATTACATTATGGCCCCATGGACTCCTATATATAGAAAGGAGGTTTTGTGAATTGTATCATCCAAGAATTGTTCATTTATGTAATGTATTGGAGGTTTCCCCCTCGAAGTGGCTTATTTCTAAGGCGTTGATATCTCTTTTTCTTCTATTTTTGGAAGGCAGTTTACACAACATTGAAGCTGACTTGCATGAAGAAGAATGAATCAACCTTAAATAACATTCTTCCAATGGTAGCTCGAGAAACTATTAGATGTGAAGTTTATCTACTCGATTTAAACCAGTCCAATGGGTGTCCCCACTAGTCATTGTTAGAAGAAAAATGGCAAGTGGCGGTGTAATGATTATAGGGAAATCAAAGCAACTCGAAAAGATCATTTCCCTTACCCTTCATTGATGGGGTCCTTGACCATTAACAGAGATAATTTTTTCTCCTTCCTGGATGGGTTTAGCGGGTATAACCAAATCCAAATAGCTCCTGAGGATCAGGACAAGACTACCTTCACATGCCCTTGGGGAACTTTCGCATACCGAGTCCTTCCATTTGGTCTCTGTAATGCGCCTGCCACCTTCCAACGCGCAATATTAGGGATATTCTCTGATCTATTTAGTGACAGTGTTGAAATATATATGGATGATTTCACCCCATATGGGGACTCTTTTGATGAGGCTCTGGAAAACTTAGAGAAAGTGCTCAAAATTATGTAAGAAGACACATGTTTCTCTTAGTACACTGAAGTTCCACATGATGATGGAAAAAGGAATTGTTCTGGGGCACTTGCTTTCATCTAGAGGAATTCGGGTTTATCCAGCCAAGGTAGAGGTAATATTACATTTCCCTACACCTAAGACACCAACACAGGTACGTAGTTTTATTGGTTATGCTGATTATTACAGACATTTTATAAAAATAATTCTAAGATAGCACACCCACTTTTTCAATTCTTACCTAAGGATGCATAATTTGTGTGGAAAGATGAATGTGAAGTAGCTTTTGGGAAATCAAAGAGCTGGTCTACAAAGCTCCAATACTACGAGGTCCTGACTGGAAGCTTCCATTTCATATCTCTACAGACGCTTCTCACATAAAAGTAGGGGAAGTCTTGGGACAAGAGGAGGACAAGAAGTAGTATGCAATATATTACGTCAGCAAGAACCTAAATCCTACTGAATTGAACTATACAGTAACGGAAAATGAGTTTTTAGCATTCATTTATGCCATTAATAAGTTTTTGCATTACATTACAGGGTATCCCACGTTCGTGCACACTGATCATTCAGCCATCAAGTATCTGATGAACAAACCTATAACCCTTGGTCGTATTACAAGGTGGTTATTTTTATTCAAGAATTTGATATCACCATTATAGATAAGCCAGGGAAATATAATGTAGTTGCGGATTTCTTATCTAGTTTGGATACTGGTGATGAAGGTACACTTGTAGAGGATAGTTTTCCAAATGAACATCTTTTTGTAATTTCTACTCACACTCCATGGTATGTAGATATTTCTAACTATCTTGCTACAGAGAAAGTACCTCAACAATTGTCATACAGGGAGCAGCGGAACATTATCCATCATAGCGCCCGCTATTCATGGATTGAAAGATTCCTCTTTTATACAGGACCTGACCATCAGATCTAGTGTTGCATAGGTTAAGATGACATCTATGATTTCCTGAAAGTTTCCCACAATAGCCCTTGTGGAGGGCATTTTGCGGATAAGCGGACAGGACACAAGGTGTTGTAGATGGGATACTATTGGCCCTCTATTTTTTGAGATTCAAGGAAATATGTTCGAGGGTGCGATAGCTGCCAGCGGATGGGTCAGACTAGTCGGGCATATGAGATGTCGTTACACCCCCAAATAGCTCTTGAGCCCTTTGAGAAATGGGATATTGATTTCGTTGGACCATTTAATGTGTCTTCACATCAGAAATTTCATATTTTGGTCTACACATATTATGTGAAAAAGTGGGTATAAGCAAAGGTTGTTGTGAAAGCAATGGAGCAGGTTGTCTAGAACTTTTTGTTCGAAGAAATTTTCGTTTGGTACAGAGCTCCTAGAGAGATATTTTTCAGATGGAGGAGCGCAGTTCACATCACATTTGATAGTAGGACTTATGAAGAAGTATGGAATCAAGCACAGGGTGACATCTCATATCATCCTCAGGCAAATGGTCAATTCGAAAGTATGAACAAGGTGTTGCAAAACATCCTTACAAAGATTGAAGCAACCCATCGCCAAAATTGGGTTGAGAAGCTTCCTGAGGCATTATGAGCATATAAGACAACATGGAGGAATATAACATGATTTTCACCTTATGAACTTGTCTATGGTAAATATCCTTTGTTTCTAGTGGAATTTGAGATTAAGACACTCAGGACATCTCTTGAAGTGGGATTGGATCTTACAGAAGCCCAAAAACACTGACTAGAACAACTAAACGAGTTGGATGAAATTCGTATGACGATTGTCTAGAACACTGCTACAATCTAGCAGCATCAAACTAAATGGCATGCTAAATTCATTAAGCAAAAGGTGTTTCAAAAAGGGGACTAGGCTTTTCTCTATGACTCTCTATTCAAGGACTTTAAGGGAAAGCTTTGCTCAAGATGGATGGGATTGTATGAAGTTGACATGGTGTTTGATAACGGGACTATTGGACTTGTAACAATTGATGAGGCGCATACCCCCCTGATTTTAAATGGACATCGCCTTAGATTGTATCATTATCCAGCTTCTAGAGACTCCTTCATTAAACATCTCTCTGAGAATTCTGGTTTTGAAATCATTGGTGTAGAGAACTCTTCCTCTGTATCGCTTGCTTAAAATAATAATAAAATTATATATATATATATATATATATATATATATATATATATATATATATATATATATCTATATATATAATAAAATGTTTTTATTACTCTATTATTGTTTTTCTTAGAGGTACTTCACTGGTGTTGTTACTCCTCCGGTGATGTTACTCCGTCGGTGATGTTACTCCTTCGACAGTTGATTGTCTAAGTACTTCACTAGTGTTATTAATCCTCCGGTGATGTTACTCTTTCAACGATTTATTGTCTAAGTACTTCACTGGTGTTGTTACTCCTTCAGTGTCGATGGTATAATTAATTCATTGTTGTTGTTACTCCTCGTGTTGTTACTCCTCCAGTGTTGTTACTAAGTTCGTGGCAATTTCCTCTAAGTACCTCACCGTTATTTTTACTCCCCCGATGTTGTTACTCCTTCGGTGTTGTTACTCCGCCAAGGTAAGTCGCCAGGTATGTCTCCGACTGAATTTTGTGGTTTTGATTGATATTTCACTTATGAAATGACTAGACATGACCGTGGACATCCATTCCTTAGTTGGGGGGAGGTATCATATTTAATGCTAAAAATGGCAGACCATTATTGCTTTTGAACCTCACGCCAACTCGTACACCCCCATGATCATTTCTCTGATTATCACCATACCCTGCCCAATTATCCATATGCACTGGGATTTGAAAATGTACGATAGTAATTAATTTTGGTCTTTTCCCATATGTTGGAATAATTATTATGATCCACCACGGAATTTTCCATTAACCCTTGTCTGGATTTCCCTTTCACGGTTACTTTCACTACAATCTTACCGGCTCACACTCTCCTCAACGATATTGCTGCTACAGAGTAACTGGCGGAATGGGTGGGCAAGCTCTAAGGCACGAATCAGAAAAAATAGTGCAGGTCCGACGCAATTCGGATGTATGGCAAGTTTTCTTGGATGTAGGCTGGGATATGTATTTTGAAAGGTTGGAAGGGTTCGATGAAGCCATTACAGTTGAATTTTCACTAAATTTGGACAGAAATTATTCTAGAGTACATGGACTGGAAATTTTTGTCACTGAAAAAACCATCTCGATTGTTAGTGGGTTGCCGCAAAGGGGGAAAAATGGTTTTCTAGGAAGCCACCATTACTGGAATTCCCAGAATTATTCTTGTAGGCAAGGGAATTCATGGTGAAAAAATGCAGAGGATACAATTGGAAATACTTGCTGCAGTTGTGGGTCGAAGTCGCATATTTTGTTATGAGATACATTACTTGTGAAGGTAGGCTCTCCACCTTGTTCAAATATCATTTTAAACTTCTTGCATGTATTCTATTTCTTCATGTGAATTTTGTGGATATGCCATATTTCTTATGAAATAATCTTCAATTGATGGCATGGTCTACTCATCGGTCGCGCCAAACATTGGAAACTCTCACAAACCACAGGCTTGTTAGGTTATTGGTGGTGCATGCCCTATCACAGACTTTCGTGGCCTGGCCATAATTCATTGAATTGGCAGAGGAAGAGCTTGCGGGTATGATGTCGGCAAGAGTGGAGGAAGAATTAGTGGCAGGAGAAGAAGCTGCAGACGATGTTGCTACAAAATAGCCAGTGTCGGCTGCTGAACAATTAGAGAAATTGGCGACAATAGCAGAGGCAGTGGCAAAAGGAGAAGTTGCAGATGACATTGTTACATAAGAACTAGAGTCGGCTGCTGGTCAATTGGAGGAATTAGCGGTAGTAGTAGAAGAAATGGCATAAAAAGAAGCCACAGAAGGCGTCATTACACAAGAACCAGTGTCGGATGCTGAAGGGTTGGAAGAATTAGCAATGGGAGTCGAGGCAACAGACGAGGAAGAGACTACAATCGATGTTGTTACACAAGAACCAACATCAACTATAGGCTTGGCAACAGAATTAATGGAAGTGGAAGGGAGCATAGTCGAAATTGTTACACAAGAACCAGTGTCGGTTGTTGAATGAACGGGAAAAATGTCAACAATTGAAGAACTTGCAGGTGACATTATCACACAAGAACTTGAATCACTTGTCGGAGCAGCAAAGGAACCATTGGAAGAAATGGAAGTCATAGTCGATACTGTCAAACAAGAAATAGTGACGATTTTTTAGCAAGAAAAACATGTGGTGAAAGAGGCACATGAAGGAGGAGAAAGGGAAGGTGCATAACAGCTGGAAGATAAGGGAGATGAAGACAAAATTGAAGATCTTAAGGTAGGTGTTGAAAGGATGGAAATTGAGGAAGACGCTTCATGTTCTCCACTTCCTGCTTCGGTCCTGCCAATAGGGGTAAATAAATTTCATTCCCCTAATCATTCGGTGAAAGAAAAGATCTCTCCCCCTATATTAAAATTTGTAGGGACAGCCATAAGGGTCGTCAATGACGCTGTTACACAAGAACCAGTGTCAGCGGGGGAACAAGTTGGGCCATCTGAAGAATTGATGGTCGACGTTGTTACACAAGAACCAACATTGACCGAAGAGAAAGTTTAAGAACTTATGGCTAATGTTATCCCCACATAGCAATTAAGAGAAAATATTGCAGTTGGTTATAGCCCGCAAGAGCCAGAACCAAACCCTAAGCCAAGGGTAGGGGAAGAACAGATAATGGAGCAGTCGCAGGAAAAGGATGCTAAAAATGTCACTCGCAAGAGCCACTCGTGGATATTATGGAGATTCCAGGGCCTGTGGAAGAAAATGTTGGGGTTGCTCCCCTATGGAGAAAATAAAAGAGATTAGGGTCAAGAAGGAACCAGTTGATGAATTTACTCATGTCAATATGCCAAATGTAACTCTGGTCATGAACCTAGTGGAGGAGGTCCGCATTAGGAAATAATTCATTGAAAAATATGCAAGAATAAAGTCCCCCATCCAGGATAGGTACTGGTCACATTTTAATGATAATATGCAATTAAAAATGAAAATCATCAAGTTAAGGAAGCGAGTGTTGCACTTATGGAGACGAGTAAAGAGGCATAAAAGGGTTGTTGATCAGGTCACCATGAACCCTGGAGTCGAAACCACTTTAGTAGAAATGCATACTGAAGACAATCCATATTAGAAATACTGAGAGGGGGGTGAATTAGAATTTTTTTCAATTTTTATTATAACCAATTATATTCTACAAAAAAATAAATGAATAATTTATTATAAAAGGAAGGATAATGATCCTTTTACAAATGAATGAGTACAATGATTTCCAAGCACCAACTTGGACTTAATGAGGCTCCGACCTCTAGGGATTCAACCCTATCATTACCCAAGGCTCCAACCTTGTTTTTATGGGCACCTACCCCAAGTACACCAATCCCTTTTTTCTGCTTTATTGGACTATAGTTCAAAAATTCTCTGTTGCATCAATTTGCACCAATCTTCACTTCTTCATCAATTTTGCACCAAATCTTGCACCATGACTTTTTCAACACTTCTTCACTACTTTAGTACCAACACCACACCATGCTAAGATTTCACTTCACCGCTTCATCAATTATGCACCAATGTACCAACACTATATTATGCCAAGGCAGTACTACTTCACCACTTTTGTATTGTGTTTCTAATTGCACTGTGATTAGCCCTCCAAGTGTACTATGATTAGGCCTCTTTACAATCTTATAACCATACTCCTAGACTGCTATGAATGCTCCACTGAGGCCTGAAGCCTTCATCGAGATCAGCACTGCACTTTCAGATATATAACACACTCCTACTCTAAGACTGCTCCACTGAGACCTTTTAACACAATCCTAAATACTCCACTAGCACCAAGAGAGGAAGGAAACTTATAGGTTCGAAGTAGGACAAAAAGATCTGAATTTTAGGAGGTTGTTATAAGTCCGAATTCTGGAATTTTTCATAGGTTCGAATAGACCAGCTCCTCCACAATCCAAAAATCACATAATAACTCCTCGACAGTCTGAAAAACACAGAATAACTCCTCAGTCCGAAAATTACATAACAAATCCTCAGTCCGAAAATTACAAAACAGTTCCTCAATCTGAAAATTACAGAACAGCTCCTCAGTCCAAAAATTACAAAACAGAAGCAACGAACTGCACTAGATAAATCTTCTTTATTTACCCTCTTCTTCTTATGTTCATGAGGTATGAACACCTTCTCTCTTGACCGAACTCTGTGATGAATGGATGAGAAGAAGATGATATGAAACAAGGAGGTTAACCGCATATAAATACACAAAATTTGAGCCCCCAATGAATAGACATGACCCTTGAAGTAGGTCGACTTGTCCTAGAAGGATGAGGTCGGCTCACAAACCATAAAATTATTCTTAACTTAAAAAAAGAAATAACTTTCAAACCGCTTGGACATTTTGGTTGAGTAATAGCTCATTGGAAAGCTAAAATTATTCTTTATAAGATGGTATAGGTGTCATGTTTGGATTCATCATTTCAAGGGTAATAAATATGTTTTTTAAGTGATTGGTCAATAGATGGTGCAGAAAAAATAGAGGACAACGGATGGGCTTCTTGGATAGTGGATGGGCTTCTTGAACAATGAATGGAATTATTCATCATAGGGTCAACATGTCATCATCTATCATATTGACATCAATGACAACTTAGATTAAAAATATCCCCCTTTGTCATTGATGGAAATATTCTGACATTTTCTCCCCCTTTGACATCAATGGCAAATGGGGTGCCAACGAAATCCCCCTGTCATGATGCTCCCCCTAACATGTTACTTCTTTGCTTGATTTCTTTAATGTGACACAAGCACAATGATCCCCATCTTTTGATGAAGATATTCAAATGCTTCTCGAGGAAGGGCTTTTGTAAAGATATATGCAATATGCTCTTTTGTATTGATGTATTCTAAATTGATAATTTTTTTCAACAACTTTTTCATGGAGAAAAATGATATTTGATTGGAATATGTTTGGTCTTTGAGTGCATCAACCGATTCTTTGAAACACTGATGGCGCTAGTGTTGTCACAAAAAATAGTGATTGGTTTCTTAGTTTCTATGTTGACACCCTTCAAGGCTTCCTTCATCCATAGTATTTGTGTACAACAATCAACAGCAGCTATGTATTCGGCTTCAGCCGTAGAAAGAGATATAGATGACTTATTTTTGCTAAGCCAAGATACAAGACAATCTCCCATGAAGAATGCATTTCCACTGGTACTTTTTCGATCATCCACGCTTCCAGCCAAATCAGCATCGGAGTAAGGTATTACAGTAAGAGTTGAGCTCCTGGGATAGCAAATACCAAAATCAGTAGTTCCTTTCAAATATCTAAGTATTCTCTTCACAGCTGCTAGATGAGACTGTTTAGGACTTGATTGAAATCTTTCCACCATTCCAACTGCTTGCATAATGTTTGGTCTTATGGCAGTTAAGTATAGAAGAGCTCCAATAATTGACCTATAAATAGTTGCATCAATGAGAGGGGAATCATCATCTTCGCTTAATTTACAAACTATGGTCATTGGTGTGCTCATGGGGGCACAATCTTCCATCCCATATCTCTTGAGCATGTCTTTAAGATATTTTGCTTGAGATATAAACATGCCTACAGTGGTTTGAGATATTTGTCGCCCAAGAAAATAATATAACTCACCAATAATTGACATTTCAAATTTTTGGACATACTTAGAGCAAATTCATGGCTCTTCCCATCATCATTGTTGGCAAAGATTAGATCATCAACGTATATAAGAGTGATCAAAAGTTTATCCTTGTCTATCTTCATGTAAAGATTGCTTCATGCTACTCCCTTTTTGAAACCTTCTTGTTGTAGATAGTGATCCAACTTTGCATACCAAGCTCTAGGGGCTTGTTTCAATCCATACAAGGCCTTTTTCAACTTGCATACAAAGTCTTTCCCTTCGGCTAGATCAAATCCTTCCAGTTTCTCCATGTAGACTTCTTCCTTGAGGTCTCCATTCAAAAATTATAATTTTACATCCATTTGATAGACATTGAATCCTTTTGAGCAAGTAAATCCCAAAAACATTCTTATAGATTCAAAATGTGCTACTAGAGAAAAATTTTCTTCAAAGTCGATTCCTTCAATTTGTGAGTATCCTTTGCAAACAAGTCTAGCTTTATTTTTGATAATTTGTCCATCCTCATTCATCTTGTTTTTAAATACCCATTTTGTTCCAATTATATATCTATCTTCTAGACGAGGTACTAGCTCCCAAGTCTCATTCTTTTTTATTTGAGACATTTCTTCTTCCATGGCCTTTATCCAATGAAGATCTTTACTTGCTTGAGAAAAAATTTCAGGTTCTATTAGAGATAAGAGAGCAACATAATATTTTCTTGGAGTGTTTGTCATTCTTCTTCGAGTTTGAATTCTTTCATCTATATTCCCAATAATCTATTCTTTTGGATGATGTTTTTGAAGGAATTTTATCTTAGAAGGGGTTTTTGAAGGTTCACTTTGAGGTTCTTCATCCTTTTCTTCTTTTTCGGGTTCTTCTTCGCTTTCTTCAAGGAAGGGCTCAAATTCATGATCTTCAATTTCCTTTTCTGGAAGGGCTTCATCAATATTCACATCAATGCTTTCCACTATTTTCCGTAGATGACTGTTGTAACATTTATAAGCTTTTCTCCTAGTGGAATATCCAAGAAATAGTCCTTCGTCAACTCGAGAATCAAATTTTCCTGGTGAATCATCATTGATCTTTATGAAGAATTTGCTTCCAAAAATCCTGAAATATTTTACTGATGCATGTCTTCCTTTCCATAATTCATAAGGATTATTTTCAATATTTGGTCTTAGTTGAGTTCAATTTAAGGTATAAACTGTTGTCCCAACTGCTTCTCTCCAAAATTTTGGCTACAAATCAGTTGCTAATAGCATTGTCCTTGCTATTTCTTGAACGGTTTGGTTCCTTCTTTCAACTACTCCATTTTGCTTGGGTGTCCTAGCAGTGGAGATTTCTTTTTCGATTCCATGCACTTTGCAGAATTCATCAAATTCTTTTGAGGTGAATTATCCTCCTTTATCCTTTCTAAGACATTTGATCTTAGAATATTTCTCATTTTCAACGAGGGCTTTAAGATTCTTAAAACATTCAAATGCTTCGGATTTATATTTTATGAAATATACCCACATCATTCTAGTATAGTAATCAACAGACAAAGAAAAATACCTTTCACCTTGAGAGATGGAGTTCTAGTTGGCCCACATAAATCTGCATGAATGATCTCCAGAGGTTTTGATGTTGAGAACTCTTTAGTTTTGTGGTTGGTTCTAGTTTGATTTTTGTGTTGGCATGGGCCACATACAACTTGATTTGGCTTGAACATCTTTGGAATGTCCCTTGCTGCATTAATTTTGCTAATATTGACCAATTTATTAAAACTTGTATGCCCCAATCGCTTGTGCCATAACCAACTTTCATTTGTTTGACTCAAGTAACATTTATCTCCTTGGATTTTTCTGAGGATGTAAACATTATCTGGTGTTCTTACTCCTTTTTCCACAAGGTCTCTTGAGGATAAGTCTCTTATTTCACAATTTTTAGTACTAAAGACAACATTATGTCCTTGGTCACAAATTTGGCTAACACTTAAGAGATTTTGTTTGAGCCCTTCTACCAGCAAAGTATTTTGAGCCTTTCCTTGTCCATTGATGAGGGTAGCAGTTCCTTTTCCAGTGATTTTAATAGATCCACTTCCAAAGGATACATTTTCATTTTTCTTGTTCAATGAGATAGACTTCTTTTGGTCACCTGTCATATGTCTTGAGCATCCACTATCCACAAACCAATGATTTTCTTCACTATGAGCACATAAAGCTAGGCCGCATTTATCTGTTTTGAAATTTATGCTTTTAGCTTCCTCTCTTTTGAGAGGGAAATTTTGTTCGTTATGATCACAATTATTAAATAATGAGCAAGTCGAATCAAACTTAGCCAAAGGATCAAAATAATTGTAAGTTTTGATTTGTCCTTGCTCTTTAGGACCACGTTGTTGAGTATGTGTTATATTCTTTCCACGATTAGTCGCACGCACGGGGGGGTCACCCTATTTTTTGGTGGGCGAACCCACCCATGGTTTTGTGCACGGTTTTGCACATGGTTTTGGGGCTTGATGGTATTCAAATCCTATTATTTTGTAGATCCGGTCAAGGGAACTACGGTTATGTTCTAATCCAGGGTTAATGGATTGGGGTTTATGAATGCTTCGACATGTATATATATGTGTTGTAACACTATAGGGAATATAATGGAAAATCAAGCTGGTAGTCCCGATTTGGGATCTAGGGGAAAATCTCTTTGTATATATGTTTTATGTTTTATTCTCTCGCTATTGTTTATTTTCGGTTTTTAAAATCCGTTTACAGATAATTTATGTACAGAGTTAAAACCTACATTTGGTATCAGAGTTATTTCGGCTTCAAGGGGACGCCTTTGCTGCTGAGGGGTTTTTTTATCGGGCCTATGGTAGACCCTGTTCAGTGGAAGATCTGTGGGATCGATTCTTGTGGTGAAAGAATATGGCAAGCAATGGAAAGATAGAGATCAATAAATTTAATGGTCAGACTTTTGAGTTGTGGAAGCTCCAGATGGAGGATCTGCTGGTGAATAAAGATCAGTGGATCATGGTAGATCCAGGTACTAAACCAATGGAAATGTCAGATGAATACTGGAAGAACTTGGATCAGAAGGCAAAGAGCACAATATGGTTGTGTGTCTAAGATTCAGTATTATTGGATGTATCTGGGGAAGCTACGACGAATACTTTGTGGGACAAGCTAGGGATTTTGTACCAATCTAAATCTTTGGTGAATAAATTGTTCCTGCGCAAAAATTTGTATAACTCGAGGATGAAGGATGGAGACTCGGTGACAGAGCATCTGAACTCCTTCAATATTATGGTAATTCAGTTGTCACCTGTTGATATTAAAATCTCAGATGAAGATAAGTGCATCAATTTGTTGTGTCCTCTACCAGATTCGTGGAACAGTCTAGTTATTTCTATAGGTAGCAATACAACTACCTTGAATTTTGATGACATTATCTCAGCCTTGCTATCGGAGGAAATGAGACGGAGAAATATGGAGGGCCGGAATGGAGATGCCTTATCTGTACGAGGAAGGTCCCAGAACATAAACAAGAATAAGATTTTGAATGGGATATCTAAATCTAGAGGGAGATCTAAATCTCCAGGAAAGCTTCTAAATGTGTGCTGGAAATGCAGAAAGGAAGGGCACTACAAAAAGGACTACAGATCTAAAGCCCCTGAGAAAGCAAAGGGATCTGATGATGCTCCTTCTGTAGAGGAAAAAACCACCTCGGATGAAGGTGGGGATGTGTATTTGGCTTCTTCTTCAAATACACATGTAGATCATGAGTCATGGTTGATTGACTCAGGTGCATCCTTTCACTTCACTCCCCATAGGGAGTGGTTCTATGAGTATGAGAAGTATGATGGTGGTGATGTCTTCTTAGGGGATGATAGGAAGGCCAGAATCGTTGGTCGTGGAAAATTCAAGCTGAAGTTGCAAGGTGGAAGGATTAGAACACTTACTATTGTTCTGCATATTCCTGCATTGGCCAAAAATCTTATTTTTGTAAGCAAGATGGATGATGCAGGTGTAAAAAGAGTGTTCGAGAAATATACCTGCAAGATGGTTCGGGGAGCACTGGTATTAATGCGGGGAGTTCGTATTGGAACTTTGTACAAGCTTCAAGGCAGCACTATTATTGATGGTTGCAACAGTTCTATGGTTCCTGAAAGTGGAGCGGAAAGCCTAGCGGGCTCTGGATAAAATACCATGCTATGGCATCAAAGGCTTGGACATATTGGAGATAAGGGCCTTCGGATACTGCATGGAAATGGTATGGTAGAAGGTATATCTAATTTCTCTTTGGATTTTTATTTATGTGAACATTGTGTATATGGGAAGTAGAATCGGGTGAGTTTTCCTTCTGGTGCTAAGAGGGCGAACAAGGTATGAGAGCTTGTGCATAGTGATGTGTTTGGACCTGTGTCAGTTCCATCACTGGATAATTCTGTGTACTATGTTTCATTCATAGATGACTTCTCAAGGAATACATGGATATATTTCTTAATGAAGAAATCTGAAGTCTTTGACAGATTTAAAGAATTTAAGGCTCTGGTCGAAAACCAAATAGAGAAGAAAATAAAGGTGCTAAGGACAGAAAATGGGGGAGAGTCTGCAAGAAGGAATTTGAAGGTTCTGTAAGAAGTGTTGTATAGCATGGTAGAATACTACTCCATACACACCTCAGCAAAACGGAGTTGCAGAAAGAATTAACAAAACTTTGATGGAAAAGGAAAGAAACATGCTCAGTGGTACCGGGTTAGGACAGGAATTATGGGCAGAAGCAATGGAGACTACATGTTACCTGGTTAACAGATCACCTTCATCAGCGTTGGAGGATAAGACTCCACGTGAGGTATGGACTAGTAAGAAACCATCTCTTTCACATCTGAGGGTATTTGGATGTGATGCATATGTACATGTTCCAAAGGAGAAAAGGACCAAGTTGGATAATCATTAGGGGGATTTTGAGGTCTAAAATGGGCCTCCTAAGAAAAATGTACAACAAAAATCAACTTTATAACAACCAATAGGATTCAAGATGATGATGTCAACCATGGGGGATGATTCACCATTTTTTAAATAAAAGGGTAAAAATATTAAAAAATAATAAAATAATAAAACTACTTTTTCAACTCGTATTTTCAACTTATCTCACAAAATTTTTACTCAAATTTCGAGCGGGAGTACTCGTTGGATGCGAAATTTAATTCCTCATCCAAGGAGTACCCATGTTGCATACTTTCGATGAACTCTACTACACGAAAAATGAGAAATACATAAAAAACGTGATTGTAATCACATTTTTTTATGTATTTCTCATTTTTCGTGTAGTAGGACCCATCGAAAGTATGCAACATGGGTACTCCTTGGATGGGGAATTAAATTTCGCATCCAATGAGTACTCCCGCTCGAAATTTGAGTAAAAACTTTGGGAGATAAGTTGAAAATATGAGTTGAAAAAGTAGTTTTTCCATTTTTCCCTCTAAAATTTGATGATGTCATCAAATCTTATTTGATTTTTCCCACTATTATTTTATAATTTCCTTAGGAGGCCCATTTTAGACCTCAAAATTCCCCTAATGAAATCTAAAAGGTGCATCTTTATTAGGTATAAGGATGGTTTAAAAGGTTACAAAATTTGGAACCCAGAAACAAGGAAGGTTGTGTGTGGGTTGTGTACAACCGAGATGTGGTGTTTTGAGAGGTGAAAGATGTTGTTAAACATGAATTCATACCAAAGGAACCTGAGAATATAGAGTTTGAGCTAAAGGAGGATAAATAAGACTCTACAACAGAAGAAGATTCAGAAGAGGAAGCGCCACAAACTCCAGCTGTGAGAAGATCAGTTCGGGAATGAAGACGTCTAGAAAGGTATAGTTCATCTGCTTTCTGTTCAAATTTTGCTTTAATTATCACTGATGATGATCCCAGAACTATCAGGGAGGTAGTGGATTCAAAGGATGGAAAACTCTGGAAGGAGGCCATGGTTGATAAAATGGAATCTTTGCACAAAAATGAGGCATGGGATCTGGTGGAGTTGTTGGCTGGAAGGAAGCCCATCGGGAGAAAATGGGTGTTTAAGAAGAAAATGAATGTAGAAGGAAAGGTGGAGAAATACAAAGCTCGATTGGTAGCAAAAGGTTATTCCTAGGTACCGAGAATTGATTTTGGTGACATTTTTTCTCCTATTGCCAAGGTTACTTCTATTAGATTACTTTTATTTGTTGTTGCTGCATTTTATTTTGAGATAGAACATATGGATGTGAAGACAACATTTCTTCATGGGGATCTGGAAGAGGAGATCTACATGAAGCAACCTGAAGGCTTTGCGGTGAAGGGTAAGAAAGAACTTGTATGCAAGTTAAAAAATTCTCTGTATGGGTTAAAATAGTCACCAAGGATGTGGTATCAGAAATTTGATACCTATATATGGGGACTTGGCTTCACCAAAAGCAAAGAGGATCATTGTGTGTATTTTAAATTAATTGGTGACTGTGTTATTTATTTTGTGTTGTATGTGGATGATATGTTGTTGGCTGGAAATGACAAATAAATTATCCAGGATTTGAAGACCCAATTGTTCTCCAAATTCGACATGAAGGATATTGGTGCTGCAAACTATATTTTGGGCATGGAAATTAAGAGAAATCGGGCAAAGAGGAAGCTCTGGTTAAACCAGAGGAAGTATGTCGAGACAATATTGCAGAGGTTCAATATGCAGGATAGTAAACCGATGAAGGTTCCTATTCCTGTAGGTGTAAAGCTATATTGTGAACAATGTCCCAATACACAAGAAGAAAAGGAGGATATGTCTTGTGCTCCATATGCAAGTGCAGTGAGTAGCTTGATGTATGCAATGGTTTGTACTAGACCAGACATTGCACATGCAGTGGGAGTATTGAGCAGGTTTATGTCAAAACCAAGGAAGGAGGATTTGACAGTAGTGAACCGGGTTTTCAGATATTTGTGTGGCACTAGTGATTATGGTTTGTGCTACCAGGGAAGACCAGGATTGGACAGAGTTTTGGACATCCGTGGTTTTGTTGATGCAGACTAGGCTGGAGATCTGGACCAAAGAAGATCTACAAGTGGGTATGTGTTTAGCTTATTTGGAGGTGCAATCAGTTGGATGAGTAAAGACAGTCTGTAGTGGCTCTTTAAACTATAGAGGCAAAATACATGGTAGCCACCCATGCAAGCAAGGAAACAGTTTGGTTGCAGAGACTGTGTTCAAGTATGGGGTTGGTGCAGCAAGCTATAAGGATAGACTGTGATAGACAAAGTGCAATTTCTTGGCTAAGAACCCTGCTTATCATTCAAAGACAAAGCACATCGATGTTCAATATCACTTTGTGAGAGATATGGTTGAGGATAAAAGGGTGTTGCTGGTATAGGTGGACACTTTGAAGAATGTTGCAGATGCATTGACGAAGTCTGTGAGCACTCAGAAGTTGTCTTGGTGTAGAGAAACAATGGGTGTTGCAGAGTTGGACTAATGACTAAGCTCTCCTTTGGCCCCCTGCAGAAAGAAAGCAACAAGTGGGACAATGTTGAGTATGTGTTATATTATTTCCATGATTAGTCACACGCGCGGGGGGGGGGGGGGGGGGTCACAGTGGGGGCGATGACTCCCTTGTACGTTTTGTTGGGCGCGGCGCCATGGGAAAAAAAAAAATTAGACTATATTTTTCGGTGGATGGACCCACCCATGGTTTTGTGCATGGGTTTGCACATAGTTTTGGGGCTTGATGGTTTTTGACCTCGTATTTTATAGATCCGGTCAAGGGAACTATGGTTATGTTATAATACAGGGTTAATGGATTGGGGTTTACGAATGTTTCGGCATGTATATATATGTGTTGTAACACTAAAAGGAATATAATGGAAAATCACGCTGGTAGTCCTCATTTGGGATCCAGGGGAAAATCTCTGTGTATATATTTTTTATGTTTTATTCTCTCGCTTGCAGATAATTTATGTACAGGGTTAAAACCTACAGTTTTTTTATTTGATCTTTCAATATTGGTGCTTCATTCTTATGAGCCTTGCAATGCTTAGCTTGATGACCAATGTTTTTTACAATAGTAACAATACCTAGGAAATATAGTTTGGTACCTGTTGTAATATCAATAACTTTAATCAACATTCTTCCTTGGAGTTTTTCTTCCTTCACTTCTTGGTTTTGAGATGGGCCTTTGTTCTTGGCGAGATGACTTTTCTTCTTTTGGATGGCAAGAATGTATGTCCGCATAACTCCTTTCATTATTCTTCATACTTGATGATTCTCCTTTGAAACCAACTCCAGATTTCTCAAATTGAGGTTTTTGAGTATTAAGAATGTTATCAAGTTCTTGGGAGATTTTCCAACTCCTTTTGACTTGCTCCATTTCCTTTCTTAGAGATACTATTTCAGCTTCACGTTTTTCACAGATATCTTCCTTCTATTTTAGCTTATTGTTCAAGAAATCTTCCCTTATTTTTGCTTCCTCCTTTTCTACTTTGAGAGAAATGATCTTCTTTCGTAAATTCTCATTTTCTTCAATGGCACTTATTAGTAATTTATCCATGTTTCCTTCGTCTTCCAGTTTTGAATCATCATCATTTGTGAATGCCATTAATAACACTTATTTGCTTCCAACATAGTCATTTTCCTCATATGATTCATCATCACTTTCTTTGTGATGAGGGATATTTCTAGTTGATTTATTCTTGATGATTACAAATTCATCTTCATCGGACTCATCTTGTTTGGAGAAGTTCTTGTTATTAAACCCTTTCTTTTTTGTACACCATCTTTTTATAATCCTCTTCATCATCACTATCATGTTTATGAGGACATTTTGCAGCATAATGACCTATTATTCCACATTTGAAACAAATAAGAGGGTACTTACCATTTAGCTTAGATCCTTTCTTTAGTCTTCGTACAAAATGAGCTAATTTGGTTTCAGCATGAGAGTCAGCACTGTTATTATTCCATCATTTTCCTCTTTTTGTTGATTTTGAGGCTTTTAATGCTGCTTCTTTGGAATTTGGAATTCCTTTCCTCATCTCATAGGCAATGAGAATTCCATGAAGTTCATCCATGTTGAGAGTATCTAGGTCCTTCATTTCTTCTATGGCACTTACTTTAGATTCAAATCTGTCAGGAATATATCTCAGGATTTTTTGAACAATAATGCTTTCATCAACATTTTCTCCTAACCCTCTAAGAGCGTTAACCACTTCAGCTACTCGGAGAAAGTATGATGCAATATCTTCTTCGTCATCCATTTTCAGACTTTCAAATTGACTTCCATGAGTTTGAAGCTTTGCCTTCTTAAATTTGGAGTCCCCATCATATAGGGCAATCAACATATCCCTTACTTCTTTGGCCGAGTCGAAATTCATGACTTTTGTGAATTCAGAATTAGAGATTCCGCTAGAGATGGAATTTAGAGCTTTGGCATTAGAAATGTAGGCTTTTCTTTCTTTTGGATCACTTGGAAGAGTGGAGGGAGCTTTGTGCCCATTCAAAACAGAATGCCACACTTCAGGACCAAGGGACATTAAATAGTAGGACAACCTCTTCTTCCAAAAACCAAAATTCTATCGAACATAGGTAGCTTCCCTGTCACCTCTGTGTTCTTAATTGTGTCTAAGACTCCTTCTTCTATTTGCTACGCTGATAATGAAGAAGCTGGCTCTGATACAAATTGTTGGAAATGCTAAGAGCGAGGTGAATCGGTATTTATTTTTAATTGTTATTATAAGCAATTGGATTCTACACAAAAAATAGAGAAATGAATAATTTATTATAGAAGGAAGGATAATGATCCTTTTACAAATGAATGAGTACAATGATTTCCAAGCACCAACTTGGACTTAATGAGGCTTTGACCTCTAAGGCTTCAACCCTATCATTACCCAAGGCTCCAACCTTGTGTTTAGGGGAACCTACCCCAAGGACACCAATCCCTTTTTGCTGCTTTACTCGACTATAGTTCAAAAATTCTCTGTTGCATCAATTTGCACCAATTTGCACTTCATCAATTTTGCACCAAAGCTTGCACCATGAATTTTTCAACACTTTTTCACTACTTCAGTACCAACACTGCACTATGCCAAGATTGCACTTCACCGCTTCATCAATTCTGCACCAATGTACCAACAATGTCTTATACCAAGACTGTACTACTTCACCGCTTCTGCACTGTGATTAGCCCTCCAAGTGTATTGTGATTAGGCCTCTTTATAATCTTATAACCATACTGCTATACTGTTGTGACTACTCCACTGAGGCCTGAAGCCTTCATCAAGATCAACACTGCACTTTTGGATATATAACACAATCCTACTCTAAGACTGCTCCACCGATACCTTTTAACACAATCCTAAATACTCCACCAACACCGAGAGAGGAAGGAAACTTACAGGTCCAAAATAGGATAGAAAGATTCAAATTTTAGGAGGCTGTTACAGGTATGAATTTATGAATTTGTCATAGGTTTGAATAGACCAGCTCCTCGACAGTCCGAAAAACACAAAAAAACTCCTCAGTTTGAAAATTACATAACAACTCCTCAATCCAAAAATTATAGAACAGTTCCTCAGTCTAAAAATTACATAACAACTCCTCAATCTAAAAATTACATAATAATAGCAACAAACTGCACTAGAGAAATCTTCTTTATTTATCCTCTTCTTTTTATTTTCATAAGGTTTGAACACCTTCTCTCTTGACCGAACTCTGTGATGAATGGATGAGAAGAATATGATTGGAAACAAGGAGGTTGACCACATATAAATACACAAAATTTAACCCTCCAACGAATAGACATGACCCTTGAAGTAGGTCGACTTGTCTTAGAAGGATGAGGTTGGCTCATAGACCATAAAATTATTCTTAACTTAAAAAATTAATAACTTTCAAACCCCTTGGAGATTTTGGCTGAATAATAGCTCGTTGGAAAGCTAAAATTATTCTTTATAAGATGGTATAGGTTTCATGTTCATATTCATCATTTCAAGAGTGATAAATATGGTTTTTAAGTGATTGGTCAATAGATGATGCAGAAAAAATAGAGGACAATGGATGGGCTTCTTGGATAGTGGATGGGCTTCTTGAACAGTGAATGGAATTCTTCATCATAGGGTCAACATGTCATCATTTAGCATATTGACATCAATGAAAACTTATATTAATAGGCCAATGACTTCAACAGCCGCACAAACCAAGTCACTTTTTAATTGTTTGAGTCACGAGAATTTTTTTTTTAATCGCTGAAATTCAAAAATGGCAGAATATGGCGATTCGTTTTCAGCAGGGGTCTGTTGCCCTGGAAACCCACCAAGAAATAGTGAAAGGAATCTGATAATAAGCTCCGAGAGTAGTAGCTGAATACATGACCCAGCTATAAAAAGAAAAGCAGAAATAGGAGAAGCAACGAGAAAGGATTGAAGAATTGGAAGGACAAGTGCAGTTGTTGAAGGCCGATAAGGATGAAATGTTTGACTTGGCGCAGTAAGTAATCGCATGTCGACCCCCTGCCAAAAGTTATGCTCTATTCCTCCATGAATGATACATGTTATTTTGTATGGAGAGTATTCATCAGGAAATAAGTCATGACATACAAGACCCTATATAGTTTCTTCGAATTCTGAGAACCCACAAGGCCCTGAACCATCACCTAATGTGTGAGCTTTACATGCATGATTATTTGTTGAAGGATGACCAGAAATTTAATCCAGTACCATATGTGGGGGATATTCAGTTGAGAGCTTTCACTTCTTTCACAATTAACCAGGGTAAGTGGCAGAAAGCCTTCGACATGTTCGAAGAAAATCAGGTGAACATACCACTTATGCTTAGAATGAATCATTTGCAGGCTGAGGATATCTTTAACAAAAAAAACACATTTATGAAGATTAAAGGACGAAAGAATCATATACTGACAACACATAGGTGTTGTGCTGACATATGTACAAGACAATTTTTTTCCTATCAGGAAGAGGCCTAGGACGACTGTCAGAAATGTTGGATGTTGTCATCATCAGCAGTGTGAATACGTGAACCATTTGGGGCCCCTAATTTTGTCAGGGCTCTGGAAAGAATACCATGGTACATTGCATGTATGCATCATTGTGGGACCTGATGGATAGGTTTGACATTCTGGTTTCTTGTTATTTGGTTTCTAGCTGAGCAGTACATACCAGCTTAAGTGGTCCAGGATGATTAGTGGAAGGAAGTTCTTCAAGCAGTTGGATTTAAGATTCCTGGGACAATTATGGCTGCAAAGTATGATCTCGCACAAATTCACGCTAACCACAGTGGTTCCAACCCAGATCTGCACAGGAGATGAGTTGCACGAGGACATGCAGAAAGGCTAGTTGGGGGGCGATGTTGGTTGCTAAAATTGCCTACTTTTTACTCGTTTTTTTAAAATCTTTTTTCATGTATTTATCCTATGTCTTTGATGGGTCAATTTGCATTCTAAACTACAAAGGTCTATCTATTTTCATGTATTTATGAATTATTAGTCAATGAAGCATATTCATAGGGGAATTAACTAAAATGGCTTGCTAACTTAAGTACTTTTGCAGATTCGAAGGAATGATGGTCAAAGACTACAATTCAGGGGATGCTACTGAGCTGGTAGTGCTATCTTTGGATATCAGGTACAACGATGGTTCAACTTCCTGATCAACGTGATCACTTTTTTTTGTATTCTATTTTATATTCTGGATCGTTTTGTGTTTCTGGATGGACAGTTGCCATAATTTCAGGACTTATCAGTCATCACTAAATTGTATAAGTAATGTTACGAGGGCTGGAAAACCAAGCCTGCAAGAGAGATACAAGACTTCTGAGTTTATGACAACATAATTTTGTAATTCTTTTTTTATTAATGCAATTTTCGATTTTCTTAGTATTTTATAATTCCAATCTTGCCACAACCCTGATCAAGGATTTGGGCCCACTCTCTTGACCAGGTGTTGCTGGATAAGTTGTGTGTGTAGTTTATTTCTATCATGTGATTCTTTATTGGTGTAACGATTTATTGATGTGTTGTTGTGAGTCGTGTCTTACTGATATTCTAATTGTTACTACGGTTATTGCTTGTTGCTACACATTGTTATGTTATGATTGAATGTTCGATACTAGGTAGGGAAATTGTGGCATGCATATATTGTGCATGATAGCCTTAAAACAACCAGTCGAACCCTCAGTTGATAATTAATGTGGAATAGGGTGAATTGTATGATTCATATCTAAACACCAACAAAAACCACTATGGAAATTGAAGTGCCCAACAAAGATGTTCTTTTGGTGTCTTTTCAAGAATAAAGTGCCCACATGGGACAATATTCAGAAAAGAAACAAATGTGGGCCTGGTTGGTGTATTTTATGCAAAAATATGAAAGAAATTGTTTGCCATGTTTTCTTAAAGTGTTCTTTTACTACTAAAGTTTGGGTGACAACTTTGAGACTTTTGTGGATCAGGAAAAATTGGAATAGCCCAACTATCATGGAAGCTTAGCATATTTAGTGGAATTTAGCTCATGATGATATATTGAGAAATGTTCCCCCGATAATAACTTGGGGCATATGGTTGGCAAGGAATAAAGGCATCTTTAGGGATGCCCCCTCATCTCTGTCCTTAATTGCAGTTGAGTGTGCTTCAATATTTGATCTACTCCCTCTTCCATCGACAAATCAAAACCCTCAAATCATTAGGGAGGAACATATCATTCCACACATTCCTTGGGCATATTTTGATAGTGCATCGGATGCACAAAAAAAATGTGGGGCAGGGTTGGTATTACATTTAAATGACCACAAAATTTTGAAAGATTCAGTTTTCCTTGGTGCAGGATCAAAAAATTACGTAGAAATCCAATATTTTAAACTATTATTATGTTGGATTCGGGAAATAGGGATTTGATTCAGTGAAAATTTTTGGTGACTCCTTAAATGTTATAAACTGGTATAATGAGTGTCAGAGATGTCAAAATCACATTTTGATTCTAATTATTGAAGAAATGTTACATATTCAAATTGTTTTTGATTCTATATATGGTTGCCACATATACATGGAGTGGAACACAGAAGAAAATCTCCTTTCTAAGGAGGGTTTGCAACAGGATCTTGGCTCACGGAGAATAACATAAACATAAACAAAGGAAGGGTAGATCCATGTGTCGGATCAACCACCTTACATGGGATGATATTTTTTCCTTTTTACAGAGTTAGAGTTTATTTACTTACTATTATAATATTTTGATGCATTTTTATCTAATGAACAGGGTATTGGTTTAATTTTTTGTATAAACAATATTTATGTGGGGGTTGTTTTATCCTTTATGGGGAGGCCCATCTATGGTTTTTTTTTTTTTTTTTTTTTTTTTTTTAATAATATCTTGCCATCATTTACTGAGTTAACATAATTCCTTTTGGTTTTGTTGTGTTTTTTCTTTATGTGAATCCACATTCTCAGGAATTATCTAAGCATCTACAACAATTCGATTTTTCTCCAAGAAAAAAAGCACCAAAAAAACAAAAAACTAGACATTAATAGTAAACCCTAAAGGACTAGGGTTTTATTACCAAAACCCTAAACATCAAAAGAACAGGATTTCAATATATGTTAAATAATTTATTAACAACCCTTAAGTAGACAAGGGAAACAATATTATCATTGACATACCATAAGCGCAAAAAGGCTAGGGTTTTACAATGAACCCTAAAAGTTAGGGTTTCACAAAAATTAACAAATGACCAGAGACATTCTAACAAGGGTTGATTCAATATAATGATTAATCACCATAACATGAAACTTTATGATTCAAAAACCTGGACATAAAGACGTTAGTAGTGTAAATAAACTTCAAAATAAAATGATCATACCTTTTTGTATGAAGAAAACCTTGCAACAAAACTCATAGTTTAAGACATACCTTGAGTTATTCTTTAACAAACCTTGTAGGACAACAATTATTGAAGGGATGATTCCCTTGCAACAAAACTTCTATGATTTAATTATTTCATTTGAATTCTCCTTTATAACCTTTGTGTATTTTGCAAGTTTTCCTACCAAGGAAAATATAAAGAAAAGATAATGAGTATGCAATACAAAAAAACCTTGATGTGATGAGAAAACAAAATATGAAAGATGAAATAATAACAAAATACTTATCTATTGGTGATATGGTCAAGGCTCCCTCTTAATTCAATATTTTTTAGGGATACCTAAAACTTATCAAAAACTTCAATTCTAAAAATATATTGAATCTATGAACTATGAAAATAAAAACATTGCAAGTAGGATATGCAAGGGATATTATCCCTAAGAGTCTTGGCAAATAATTCTTTGACTTCAAATCCTTTTATATTGTTCTTCTTTGGTGAAGTTTGATCAACAACATTTGCATGTTCTCTTTATTTATTCTTATTCCTTGGATTTTCACGATGATGACTTCTGTAATTACCCATCCTACGACAATTGTAGCATTCAATCTTGGATAGGTCTAATTTCTTCCTAGGTCCTTTAAGCTTCTTGAATACACCCTTCTTCTTGTGTTGAGCAGTGTAGGCATTTGAAATGTTGTCTTCTTCATCCTCCTTCTTTTTATTTACTAATGAGATTTAGGCTTCTTCTTTACTACATGAACTCCACATTTGTTCAAAGGTAGGTGTGTCTTTCCAATTGATAATTCTTGATGCAAAATAGCTCCAGGTTGTTCTGACTAACCCGTTTCCCCAAGGGCAGAAAATGCTTGCTGGAGGGAATGCTAATACTGGAACCCCCACAAGAGGCAACCATGAAGGGAAAATTAATCGAATGTGTACATGATGATCTCTCATGTTGATGTTGCTACAAGATCACATTATTATGGTGAACCAGAATACTCTAAAGTTAAGGATGCTCTTGATGTTCCAAATCCGCTCCATATTGAGAGGCATGTAGTTGAGCCTATACCTCGGATGTCGAAATGCTCTGCAAAACATTCAACTATCAATCCTAATTCCAATGTTTCCCATAACTACTCCATTGTTGAAGATATGGCTCAAAGTCCTTGTGTGATGTCTATGTTAGAGGTACTCCAGTCGTTCCCAACACAAAGGAGTGCACTGCTCACTACCATCGGGGAAACAGATCCGAGAAACACTCTTGTTGTTACAATTAACATGTCAAATATTAAGAAGAGACTCCCTCGTCACGTGGCTTTCCAGATTAAATCTACATATCAGAAAATGAACATCTTTCGAACTGTAGTTGATGAGGGAGCTTCCACATGTGTCATGTCGATTGCATGTTGGAAAGCTATCGGATCTCCTCAAGATGTTGTTGGAAATATTCTCATTGATGGCAAAGGAATAGAAAGGAGTAGCACCAGAATTATCATTGAGAACAAAGGAGCAGATCAGGATTAAATGGAGTATAAAGGAGCTATAAGGCAAAGAAGGAAAAGGTACAGTGGAGGAGAAGAAAAGAGGAAGAGGAGCAGAGAAGTGTCGAAGGAGCAGCATTAGAGGCGAAGGAGTAAGGCAGAGGAGCAACAAAGAGGCATGGATTAACACCAGAATTATCATTAAGGCAAAGGAGTAGAGAGGAGCAGTAAAAAGGCAAGGAGCAGCATTAGAATCTTTATCAAGGAGCAAAGGCAACAAAGGTAGAAAAGGAGCAAAGGCACCAAAAGAGAAAAGGCAGCAAGCTTGGGTCAAGTTTTGAACGTATTGAATCAAGTTGTGAACGTGATGGGTCGAGTCATGCACGAGTGGGCAGAGTCGTGAACTTGCTAAGACAAGTAATGAATGCGCTTAGCAAATGGATAGAGTCATGAACACGTGGGTCAAGTCAGGCTAGTTTGTGTTCAGAACAGTGCATGAAGGCGCCTGCAACATGTGCAGTTCTACGGGCAGAGTTGGGTAAATTTCCAGAAAAACATGTTCAGAACAGTGTTCGGTGAAGATATCAAAAACCGCAATCGCAACAGAAGGCTTGATCGCATATGGAAAATTGCAACGGAAGGAGTATCACAAAATAGCAGCGACACAAAAATTGCGAAATGCGAAGTGAGGGAGATGACGTAGAAGTGACATGGCGATGTCGTGGTAGTGATGTGGCGATGACGTGGCAGATGACATGGCAAGTGATGTGGCAGCTAACGTGGCAGCTGACATGGACCTGACCCCACAAATCGCAAATAAATCTTAATATGCATGTTAAGATGGATGATTAGAATATTATCGCAGAAATAAAGGTTGAGAGATGGACGGTTAAGATCAAATCGCAGTATTGAAGTGGAGGATAGATGGACAAGATCGTGCCACGGAGTGAAGCAGAGATTGACGGTCGATATTATATCGTGAACATAAAGTAGGAGAACTGACGATCCAAGTTATATTGCATTCGGCCATAAGATTGTTAGCTTACTTCGTTATCGACGGTTTTTATATTTATATGTTAAGTTATCGCAAGTTAATTGTTTTAAGTTGCGATGCGATAAGAAGTGGGGTTTGCGATGCGATGCAATGCGATCGCATATCACATATGATCATAGGAACCTTGTTAGTACCATGAGCTAAATATTGCGACATGCGATAAGGGGTGGATGTGATGTAGTTTCAGAGTTAAATTGCAAAGGATTTCAAATCTGGAATAAGGCCTTTCTGTGAAGAAATCGCATCAGAGCTGGAAGTGGTGAATATAACGCAGAACCACCAAGAATTTCATGATTCAATACGAGGAGAAGATGCGATATAGTTCAAAGCTAAAATCTAAATGAATTGAAGTCCGGCTATGGGACCCAATCGCATATTGCACATCGCAAGTTTAGGAGGATGAGCGCTCAACAATCATGTTAAAATGTCGAACTGAAACGTGTGATAAGAGTACCGAATGCGATGTAGTTTCAAAAAAAATTCTAAAGGATTTCAAATCTGGGGGTATAAGGTTTCCCTTTGAGAAATCACATCGGGGTTTGGAATAGATATGCATAACAAGAAAAACATGAGAACGCCGAAGTGCGAAGTGCGATAATGAATCGGACGCAATGCAGGTCAACACTGAAGCCTAAAGGATTTCAAGTCTGGGAGTATGGGTTTTCCCTTTGTTAAATTGCATCGGAGATAAAAGGAGGATTATAACGTAAAACAAAGGTTGAACGCGGCATAAGGACTATGGTAGAATAAGACCCGACACAGAGCAAAGGGCAGAGTAAGTTGAACGTTGCGGTAATAAGGCGATAGACACCATGGGTCGAGTCGGGCTCAGTAACACTCTAGGCAGAACCGAGTGTTGACACAAAGGTGAAGGTTGAATGTTGCAGGCACGAGCAGAAGAGGCAGATTCGAGAAAAAGGAAATATGGTGGCACTGTTGGAAACGTGCCAGCTGGGTCGAGTAGGGAAAAAAGTGTTTGTGCATAATTGTTATGATATAACTGTAGAAATAAAAAAGGCAGTGACAGCAACAGAAAGGACAAACGCACAACGAGCCAAGAGCTGAAAGGGTTGAGTGAAATATAATTTTTGTAACTGTAAATGTAAATTCATTGATTATTTTATTTTGTTTGTGATGCAAAGGCAAGTCTCCGCAGGCATAGACAAAACTCCTTGACTGTTGTAATGATTATTTCTGACGTAATAACCTAAACTGAAGAATGAGGAATCGAATGGGTGGAAGGCATAGGGTCAGGCCTGTTCACTTCGTATTCCCTGTAGAATGCAAACAGTTAGGGAGTTATCTATATAAGAGATGTAATATCAGTGTGGATAAATAGGTTAGAAAGCTTCAGAATGGAAGACAACGAAAGAATGTAAGAGAGCTGCAGAAGGTTGGAGAGTGGAAGAATAAGAGAGGGTTGATAGATATGTTGTGCATATCAGGAGTTGATATGAAGTAGATATGAAGGCTGAAGAGGCAGTAGTGGAGAAGGAGTATAACAGAGTTGATATCCACGTAAATCAACATTTTAGTTTCATGTTGAGTGAGGGGATTGTAGTCTCCTTTAAATTTGTAGCTTGATAAATTTCTAGTTGGAGCTGGGTGAGGTAGGAGCCTCCTGTAGGTTGTAGCCTGCAAAAAAATTATAGGAGTTGGTTGATCCAAGTGGATATTGGTGGTCACCCACCTATTCCACTTGGGGCCCCACCATTGTCTCTTTCAATTTTTCAGTTTCGGCACAACTTACTATTTTTAGCAGTTTTTCGGGTCCTGAACTTCCAGAGCCGTTTTGAGGCCCTAAACGAGGTTTTTTGGGAAAACGGGGAGCAACATGTACGCGTCAAATGGAGATCGTATGCCAAAGTTACGTCCCCGGGAAGTTGAAACACCAATTTACCCAAATGGGGCCCATAGTTTTGGCGCTTCATCTCCTAGGGTTAGGGTTTTGGCTGTTTAGGATTTCCCATTGTTTCTAAATAATAAATAGGCCCTCGAGCCTCATTGTAACTCAGTTCAGAGGCCTGTAGCCGCCACATCTCTTCTCGGAGATAGCTACCAGCGCCCTAGCTAGTTTTATTTCCATTCTGTCTGTAAGCAAATTTCAGTTCTTTGATAATAATGAAATGAAGTGTTATTTCCGCTGCATCTCTGTATTTATGGTTATGTGTTTATTCTGTTGCGTTCTGCATAAATCCCAGATCAGTGGTATCGAGCGATGCACTTTTTCATGATCCTTCTTTATGTGTCCCCAACGAGGTCGGTATATAAGTTAGGGCTCGATCTGTGGAACCTTTGGCAAGATCGGCCTGCGCAAACCCCGACGGACGCCCATGGGGGACGAAAAGAAAGATGAGGGAGCAGGATATCCTATCAAAATATTGCTCGAGGAGGCCCTCGAAAAACAAAGGAACACGATGATGGATAACTTTGCCCAGATCCTTCAACGGCTGCCCACCGGCGGCGCACCTACATCCAGTAGCCACTCTGGAGGTGCGACTCCTTTTAAGGTACAATTAAATTTTGACATTCCCATATTTGAGGGTCAAATAGATGCAGATGTTGTAGATAGATGGTTGAATCTATTAGAATGATATTTCTCGGTTCATGACTTTTCTAACAGGGAGAAGATTATTTTTGCACTCCTCAAAGTTGCCCCCCATGTCAAGGACTGGTGGGAAACCCACTGTGAGAAAAGACGAGACAAAACCCTCTCTGTTCTTGGTTATACCCACTTGGAATTCTTTTCGAGACGCCATCAAGGAACAATACTATCCCGTGGGGAGCTATGAGGACAAGTACATACAATGGACCACGCTGCGACAACAAAAGGATCAAGATGTGCATGAGCTGACGGATCTGTTCCATACCTTGCGCAACAAGTTGGGTATCAAAGATTCAGAGAAAAATCTGGTGCTAAAGTATCATAGTTGTCTGCACAGATACATTCAGGAGGAAATGGAGTTCCTTGACATCTCCTTGCTTGGTACGACATACTAGTATGCTGCCAAGATTGAGCATAAATTCAAACGGAAGAAGCGAGACTTTGGATCTGCGAATCAAAAGCAAGGGAAAGGTGCTCCCAAACCGTAGAACAAAGGACAGAGCCAAGGCATGGTGACTCAAGACAACCTGTCAAAGCCACAAGCAAAGAAAAACACCGCAAAGCCAAAGAAGGACATGGGAAAGTGGTGTGAGTTCCATAAGAGCTCAACTCACAACACAAGTGAGTGTCGGGCCAAGCAGTCGCTGGTGGCCAAGATGAGGGCTTCTGAGTCAGATGCATGCTCCGAATCTGAATCAGAACCTGACAAGGGAAATGACAAAGGGAAATAGATTATTGATGCGGAACCCAATGCCACTGTTGCCACTAAGAAGATCCAGAAGGAGGAACCAGAAGATCCATAGGAGGAGGAACTTCTCTTCCTCTCCCAGATGTGGGTAAAGGGCTCCCCGGTACAGTTCATTGTCGACAATGGGAGCCAAAAGAACCTCATTTCAGCAGACGTCGTGAAGCGGTTGGGCTTGCCGACCATAGCTCACCCACATCCATACACCATCGGGTGGCTTCACCAAGGACGAGATCTCCGCGTCAGCCGGCAGTGTCGCCTTCCCTATCGCATCAAGCCCTTCACGGATGAGGTATTATGTGACGTTGCTCCTATTGATGTTTCTGATGTATTATTAGGACAACCATACTTGTGGAAGCATCATGCTGTGTATGAGTCTCGGCCTCGCGCTATTATTGTTACTTTGGGAAATAAGTTGTACAGGATACCAGAGGTACCACCTCCTGCCGCTATCTCTTTGGTTACTGCAAAACAATGCAGTAAGCTCATTTCCCAAACCTGGAAATTCGTTTTCCTGATGATCACTGACAGAAAGGCGTGTTGACCTCGACCAGAGCTCCTCTGCGTGCTGTAATGGATAAGTTGCCAGAACCTGACATGTTGCCTCACTGAAGTTACTCTTTTCCATAGATGGCGCAGGTGATGAGCACAGTCCCCGCTACCTAATGGACGATCTATCGGCGCTCTGCGATTATGGAGAACGATGAAATCAAGAGGCAGATTCAGGAGCTGCTGCAGAAAGGTCACATCTGACCAAGTTCATCGCCCTGTGGGAGCTCGATCGTGTTGGTACAGAAGAAGGATGGGACGTGGAGACTCTGTATTTACTATTGGGTGCTGAACAAGATCACTGTCCGGAATAGGTACCCGATCCCACGGATTGATGACCTTTTGGACCAACTCAAAGGTGAAAAATATTTCAGCAAGATTGACTTGAAGTTTAGGTATCACCAAGTACCAATTGAACCCTTCGATGTGTGGAAGACTACCTTCAAAGCCAAGGAAGGCCTTTTCTAATGTTTGGCGTCATGCCTTCCGGGTTGACGAATGCTCCTCAGCCTTCATGAGAGTAATGAGGCGACATCTTACTGACCATTCACCAACTCATTGTAGTGGTGTACTTGGATGTGCGATCTTGACGAACATAGGAAGAAGCACCTTCATCACCTTCACCACATCAAACAGATCCTCCAAACACTGCGGCAACACAAGTTGTGTGCCAATTTGGAGAAGTGCACTTTTGGCATGACCCAGGTTCAATATATGGGATACATTATTGATGAAAGGGGGGTGCATGTGGATCCAGCCAAGATCCAAGTCATTCTGGATTGGCCGGCCCCAACCACTATAACAGAGCTTTGCAGCTTTCTAGGTCTTGCTAATTTCTACTGTAGGTTCGTGTTGGGATTCTCTCATATCACTTGACCCTTGAGTCAAGTCACCAAGGGAGGAGCGAGAGCAAAATTCTTTTGGTCGGAACCTCAACAGAAGGCGTTCACAAAATTGAAAAATCGCCTCTGTTTTGCCCCAGTGCTCACATTACCAGACTTGCAACAGCCATTTGAGATCGAGACAGATGCCTCTGACTATGCTATTGGGACAGTTCTTACTCAACAAGGACATCCAGTGGCATATCACAGTGAGACATTATCTGACACAGTTTGCAAGTATCGCACTTATAAAAAAGAAATGTATTCCATTGTGCAAGCTTGTCAAAAATGGAAGCATTACATTTTGGGGAAGGAAACAATCATCTACACAGACCACCAGCCCCTGCATTTCATACAGACACAAGGGAAGTTTCAGAATGATTTCCATTAGAAGTGGTCCACATATCTGCAACAGTTTCATTTTAACATCAAGTACAAGAAGGGTAGCACCAATAATGTTGCAGACTGCCTCAGCCGACCACCGATCGTCGCGCTCACCACCGTTCTCAACTCTTGTGGGCACGAGACTTCTGATTGGCCGCTTCTCTACGAGAGTGACCCAGAATTCGACCACACTTACAAGGCACTCTTGGTGGGTACGTAGGTTCCAAATTTTCACCTCCAAGATGCACTTTTATGTCACCTGGGACACCTTTATGTTCCTTCAAGCAAGCGTGTCAAGATGATATGGGAAGCACACTACAGTCGAGTTGTTGGGAATTTCGGGATCAAGAAAACAGTAGCAGTACTACATAAGTATTTCTATTGGCCGAACCTTCGAAAGGATGTCGAGAAGCACATCAGATCCTGCACTGCTTGTGCCATTGCCAAACCGACCATCAAGAAGCAAGACCTATATACTCCACTCCCTATGCCTAGTCGGCCTTGGGAATCCATCTCCATGGATTACATGTCAGGCCTGCCTTCTACTAAGCATGGAAATGACTGTGTTTTCATGGTCGTCGACAGATTCTCGAAGATGGCCATTATGGCAGCCTGCAAGAAGAATATCACAACAGAAGCCACTACTAAACTCTTCTTTGAACGAGTGTGGGTGCACTTTGGGATCCCACAGTCTATCATATCAGATCGGGATATAAGGTTCACCGGCTACATTTTGGTCCAGCCTCTGGTCAATGTTGGACACCAAGCTCACCAAGTCCACAGCTTTCCATCCCCAAACAGATGGCCAGACAGAGGTCGTCAACAGAATGATTGTACACATTTTGCGCACGTACAATTCAAAGCATCCATGCACATGGGACGAGATCCTCCCCTATGTACAACATAGTTATAACCGGGCTCTCCACAATTCAATCGGCCATAGCCCCTTTCAGGTGGGCTTGGGATTCCAGCCGCTATGTCCCATTGATGTAGCCATGCCATTTACGGCTACTCAGGATGATTCGGCTCATGTCCAGTCTAAATTTGACAAAGAAAACAGCTTCATCGAGTGCATTCAACACATCCGCCAACAGGTTCATGATACATTGGACAGAGCCAATGCCAAGTACAAGCAACGCCATGATCAACACCATGTGCCACACAAATTCCAGGTGGGCGACAAAGTCTGGCTACATTTGCAGAAGGAGCGCCTCACTGGACCCCACCGCAAGCTTCGCCCGTTCCGATACGGGTCGTACACCATCACCAAGGTTGTAGGGAACAATGCCTTTGAGCTCGGTATTCCACCATTCCTTGGTCTGCACCCAGTCTTCAATGTGGATCACCTTTGTCCTTACTTCCCACCTCTACTGGACACCTCTCACATTGCAGAACAACTCACACCAACAGAGTTAAACCCAGATTGCATGGAATAGGCCACCACAGATTGTATCATGGACATGCAAATCAAGAACACTCGCAAACAGAAGATCCAACTGTATCGGGTTGTCAAAGCTGGCCAACTCCTGCACCAAGGAAAGTGGTTCACCAGGGACCAAGTTCAGTAAAAACTTCCTCATCTCATGGAGGAACTTAACACAATGGGAACCATTGCTTCCTAAGCGGGGAGGAATGATCCAAGTGGATATTGGTGGTAACCCGCCTATTCCACTTGGGACCCCACCATTTTCTCTTTCAGTTTTTCAGTTTTGGCACAACTTACTATTTTTAGCAGTTTTTCGGGTCATGAACTTCTAGAGCCGTTTTGAGGCCCTAAACGACGTTTTTTCGGAAAACGGGGAGCAAGATGGGTCCATGGATCGATGTTTCTCACTCAAATTTGTATTCCTCGAATAGATATTTCTAACGAGGTATGGTACGCGTCAAACAGAGATCGTATGTCAAAGTTACGTCCCCGGGAAGTTGAAACACCAATTTACCCAAACAGGGCCCATAGTTTTGGCGCTTCATCTCCTAGGGTTAGGGTTTTGGCTGTTTAGGATTTCCCATTGTTTCTAAATAATAAATAAGCCCTCGAGCCTCATTGTAACTCAGTTCAGAGGCCTGTAGCCGCCACATCTCTTCTCATAGATAGCTACCAGCACCCTAGCTAGTTTTATTTCCATTCTGTCTGTAAGTAAATTTCAGTTCTTTGATATTAATGAAATGAAGTGTTATTCCCGTTGCATCTCTGTATTTACGGTTATATGTTTATTCTATTGCGTTCCTGCATAAATCTGGATCATTGGTGCTTCCTTGAAAGTTTTTGCTTGCAGAAGTTGAGGTAGGAGCCTCCTATAGGTTGTAGCCTGCAGAAAATTTATGGGAGTTGGTGCTTCCTTGCAAGTTGTAGCTTGCAGAATTTGAGGTAGGACCCTCCTGTGGGTTGTAGCCTGTTGAAAATACATGGGATTTGGTGCTTCCATTTCCAGTTGTATCTTGATTGATGTCCAGTTGGAGATGGTTGAGTTAGGAGCCTCATGTGAGTTGTAGCCTACAGAAAATAGATGGGGGTTGGAGCTTCCTTGCAAGTTGTAGCTTGAAGAATTTGAGGTAGTAGCCTCCTGTAGGTTGGAGCCTACAGAAAATCAGTGGTGAGAGGGAGTTGGAGCTTGCCTTTGCATCACAACAATAATAAGATGTGTTTTTATCCCTTATGGGTTTCCAATTGTATATGTTTTCTATGTGCTTGATGATTATGTGTTGATGTGATGTATTATTCTGCTTAATTACTTGTTGTCCACACATTCAGTTTGCTGATTCATTATGTATTAAGTTTCTTATAAAATGAAATAGTTAATGAGTTGAAAGAAAATAGTATTAATGACCAAGAATGTACTAAACTGATTCACCCCCCTCCCCTCTCAGTTTAGCTAAGGGTTCATCAATTGGTATCAGAGCCGGTTCCTTTGGTGTAAGCCTAATAGCTTGAAGGAGATCTCGTTGAGTCATGGACTATCAAAATGTACCCATGTGAAGTACAACAAACTTTCCTGAATGGAGAGATAAGGTTAAAACATATTTAATGGCTTATGAACCTGAGGTATGGAAGCTTGTATGTGATGGTTACTACACAGAGTCTCCCTCTTTGCAAGAACAACAGTGGAATGCCAAGGCAAAATGTGTGATATATAACAGTCTTCATAAGAAGGATGTTGATTCAATAATGGATTTAACTTTTGCAAAAGGAATCTGGAATAGATTGCATCTCATGCATGAAGGAGACACCAGTGGTTGCATTATCAAGAAGGAGAAGATAAACAACAACAAGAAGAAAAATTCCTTTCAAAAGGAAAAAGGTCAATCAAATGAGATACCTGTTAGGGTGAATAGATGTGATTACCATGAAGAAATTACAGTTGAAGAAAAAGCCAAACTTCACACGGCCTTGACTGAAATAGAAAGATTGAAGAATGAAAACAAAGAACTTAGGGCACTGGTGCAAATATGTGATGAGAGAGAATATGAAGATAAGGAAGAAATAGTTGGCCTGAAGGCACAACTTGAAGAATCAAGGAGTTTAGGAAGAATGATAATAACCAGCTCAAGGAGAGAGATATACAATATGAATTTCTGAAATATGCTAAAATAGAACCAGATTCAGAAGACCTTATTAAATTGAAAGTTGAACTAGAAGAATCAAGGAAAATAGAGGATATTCTGAAAAGGGAAATAAAGGAGAAAAATCAGGAGCATGAAAAGTTGGAAGAAGAAGTGGTAAGCCCGAGGAAGAAATTAGAAAAGGCTCAAACTGATGTAACAATAAACATTCAGAAATTAAAACGTGTTCAACAATTTGACAGGATATCGAATGCACAAAGATCTCCTCTTCTAAAGGATGGGATAGGATATGAAGGAGAATCTAGCAAGTCGAAGGTAGAGGATAAGAAAGTTATTGCTTTTGTGAAAGATGTAATAAAGGAAAATGATAACTCTCATCAATCTGAAATTATTTTAGCTAGAATACTGATAGAAGAAAGGAGCAGGTTATGTAAGTAGCTCGAAGATGAGATTGCCTCCATGGAGAACTCAAAGAAGGTAGACATTGAAAGGGATGATGAAGCAGCTCAGAAAGGATCCACAGAAGCAAAAGCCAGCAAGAAATTGATGTGTAAATAAACAAGCAGCAACATCAAGTGACAAAGAATGGAAGGAAGAAGCAAGCAATTGCAAAAAGATCAATTGTTCCGAAAGATGAATTGAACAAGTTCGAAAGATCTCAAAGGAGGTTCTTTCCTCCTGTGAGAAGTATTACATGTTTTACCTGCCATAGACCTGGACATATAGCAGCACATTTTAAGACAAATTAAATCAAGTTTAACCAACAAAAGATACAACAAATGAGAAGACCCCCTCAAGCAAGCAAATGGAAAGGACAATCTTTCACTAGGTACACAAATCATTTCCATGGCTACTGTTATGCATGCAATGAATTTGGACATAAACTTGTTGAATGTAAATTATGTTCAAAAAGGAGCACAAAATTTTATACATCAGCTCAAACGTACCTAGGTAAAATAATATGTTACGTGTGCCACAAGCTTGGACACAAAGCAAATGACTGCAGGCTGCCATATACATTAAACGACTCTAGACAGATGATGGAACCAAATCAAATCAGACCAAATTATGAATCAAAAAGAAATGCAAACATTATGAGGAACCCCAACAAAGTATGGAAGAAGAAAAAAAGGGGGATCCTGTTACTTTAATGACATTTTGAATCCATCATAGCCTCAGGGGGGGGGGGGGGCTGCTCTAGGAAGCAATGCATATATCCAGTCAGTGATAGACAAGAAGCAACATCCCAGGGGGAGAGAAGTTCATAAAAGGTCCCCATAAGAGTTATTAAAGAAAAGCTTATTGGAATAAGAACAGCTAAAAGTTCAAGAAGGGAAAGGACAATTTCTCTAGCAGAGAACTATAGAGGAATAAGGACACCTGAAGCATTCAATAGCCAACAGGTTGATGGAAGAAGAGAAAGCAGCAAGCAACCATGGTGGTAAAGGGAACATCAGTCATGAACTTGGAAACTAAGAGGATGATTACAATGTGTGGCTCACTGCAAGTGTTGATAATGAAACAAAATTATTTTAAGAAGGATGAATAAGAAAAATGTTATTGTCATTATATCATTACAAATATCCATCCCAAGTGTTATTATTGGAGCAGTGGTATGATACAGGTCCTCAGGATCGGAATATTATGGTATGCATCATGGTCGTGGTATGATAGAAATACATCAAGGAAGTAGTCCCAGTGTTATCAGCATTATAATGTGTGTGGACTAAGTTCTGGTTGCTCTTATTAGTGCAAAGTATCTTCTAGTTGCAAAAGCTGGAGAATGTTGAGCTGCGATATCAAATCATGGAAAGAATTCTAGCACATATCACTATCATCAAGAAGCAAGGGACAAAAGAACAAAACATTCTATGGTGGCATGCCTTCCAGCATTCCCATGAGTTTTGATAGCATCAATTTGTGGCGTATATTCATTTAATAACAAAAGAACTGAATGAAGGATGCTTATACTAAACTCAAAGAGGAGTTTCTCTAGGAAGCACCCAAGCATTATTATTGGAGAAACATTGGTATTGGAGCAAGCATTACTGATGTGTTGAGCTTGCGTTGAAGTTGGGCATGTTTTGTTTCTGAGGTAAGCAGATAAATGAATGATAAAACTGTGAACAGTCTGTCTTTGAGACTCCGATTAAGTAAATTAAAAATGTCTTCCTGAAACGCATTGTGATAAAACAATTGATTGATCCTGCATCTCTACTAGTATAAAAGGTTAATGACACTAGAATTAGAATCTGTATATTATTGATTGTTGTTGAGAATAGTGGAGAGCTCAATGCAAATAGTTGAGAGTATGAAGGGTATCGTAACTATGGCTCTCTGTGCTAGCCGAAGTGAAATTACTGCATGGATTATCAATGGGTATCATAGTATCTCGTGGCCTTGGATGCATAGACACTCTTGGCATAAGTGTATACCACAGAGATCAGATATATCAAGCTAACCATTATTCTTCCTTAAGCATGTGTTGCACCTAAAAGTTATGTAACAGTGGTATGTGGGTGAATTTGAGAATCCCTTATAAATAAAGTATGAGCGACTGGCCTATGAACTAATTTCTATGCAAAGACATCCTTGAATCTGCAACGAAATCACTGCGTAATCTGGTAGTAAAGTTAAACCGTGGTTGCAAAAGATATATTGGCATCAACATATTTGAACAGATGTGCACTGCAAATGTGTATTGCAGAAGAAGACATGTTCCATCTACAATCTTCCTCAACAGAAATGTATCTCAGATGAAGATCATAATATAGACTAAAGTATATTTGGAGAAGACTTTATATATCGTATGGAGCATTCTCGGTATTTTAGTATTATTCCAATGATGCATTTATGATTATATAAGTATGGTACAGTTTGTTATATGGAGGGTCCTTATCATCACTTTCAACATTATATAAGTGCAAGGAGTCTATGCTTTGGGATGGTATCAGCTTATTGTGTATATACATACAAGTTCAATGATTCCCAAAGTGTTCTCCCAACAATGCTTATACACCAAATGGAGCAGGAGTCCCAGCCAGGTATGTGGACAGAATAAAGAATGCTTATGCAGAAATCTAATAAGGCAATGATGGAAAATACACTGGAAAAAAATGTAACCCTTTTCCATTGATGTCAAAGTAGGAGGAAAAACAAGCAGAGGAAGATAGACACTTCTCAGAATGAAAGGGGGAGGAAGTGTTGCCATCAATTCCAAAGGGGGAGACTGTTGGAAATATTTTCATTGATGGCAAAGGAACAGAACGGAGCAGCACCAGAATTATCATTGAGAAAAAAGGAGCAGATCGGGATCAGCTAGAGTATAAATTAGCTATAAGGCAAAGAAGGCAAAAATACAGTGGAGGAGAAGAAAAGAGGAAGAGGAGTAGTAAAGTGCCAAAGGAGCAGCATTAGAGGCAAATGAGTAAGGCAGAGGAGCAGCAAAGAGGCATGGATCAACACCAGAATTATCAGTAAGGCAAAGGAGTAGAGAGGAGAAGTAAAAAGGCAAGGAGCAACATTATAATCTTTATCAAGGAGCAAAGGCACCAAGCTTGGGTCAAGTCGTGAATGTGCTGGGTCGAGTCATGCACGAGTGGGCAGAGTCGTGAACGTGCTAAGACAAGTAATGAACGCGCTCAACAAATGGAGAAATATGTGAACGCGCGGATCAAGTCGGGCTAGTTTGCGTTCAAAATAATGCACGAAGGCGCGTGCAGCACGTGCAGTTCTGCAGAAAAATTCAGGTAAATTTCCAGGAAAAAAATGTTCAGAATAGTGTTTGGCGGAGATATCACAACAAAAGGCTTGATTGCATATGGAAAATCGCAGTGGAAGGGCAAAACAGTAGAGACACAAAAATTGCAAAATTCGAAGTGCGGGAGATGACGTGGCAGTGACATGGTGATGATGTGGCAATGACCTGGTAATGAGGTGGCAATTGATGTGGAAGAGGACGTGGAATTGACCCCACAAATCGCAAATAAATCTTAATATGCATGTTGGGATGGATGGTCAGAATCTTATCACAGAAATAAAGGTTGAGAGATGGATGGTTAAGATCAAATCGCAGTATTGAAGTGGAGGATGGATGGACAAGATCGTACCGCAGAGTGAAGCAAATATTGACGGTCGAGATCATATCGTGAACATAAATTAGGAGAATGGACGATCCATATTATATCGCATTCGGCCATAAGATTGTTAGCGCACATCGCTATTGGCGATTTTTATATTTATATGTTAATTTATCACAAGTTAATTGTTTTAAGTTGCGATGCAATAAGAAGTCGGGTTTGCGATGTAATGCAATCACATATCGCATATGATAAGAGGAACCTTGTTAGTGCTATGAGCTAAATCTTGCGACATGTGATAAGGGGTCGATGCGATGTAGTTTCAGAGTTAAATTGCAAAGGATTCAAATCCAGAATAAGGCCTTTTTTCTTAAGGAATCGCATCGGAGTTGAAAGCGGTGAATATAATGCAGAACCACCAACAATTTCGAGATGCGATACGAGGAGTGGACGCGATATAATTCAAAGCTAAAATCTAAAGGAATTGAAGTCTGGCTATGGGACCCCATCGCAAATCGCAAGCTTAGGAGGATAAGCGCCCAAGAATCATGTTAAAATGTTGAAATGCGAAGTGTGATAACAGTACCAGATGCGATGTAGTTTCAAAGAAAAAGTCTAAAATCTGGAGGTATAAGGTTTCCCTTTGAGAAATCGCATCGGGGTTTGGAAGAGATATGCATAACAAGAAACACATGAGAACACCGAAGTGTGAAGTGCGATAATGAAGCAGACGCGATGCAGGTCAACTCTGAAGCCTAAAGGATTTCAAGTCTAGGAGTATGGGTTTTCCCTTTGTTAAATCACATCAGAGAGCAAAGGAGGATTATAACATAAAACAAAGGCTGAACGCGGCAGAAGGAATCAGGTAGAATAAGACCCGACACAAAGAAAAGGGCAGAGTAAGCTGGACATCATGGTAATAAGGAGATAGACACCATGGGTCGAGTCGGGCTCAACAACACTCTAGGTAGAGTCGGGTGTTCAGACAAAGGTGAAGGTTGAACACTGTGGGCATGAGCAAAAGAAGCAGAGTCGGGCAAAAGGAGATATGGTGGCACTGTTGGAAACGTGCCAGCTGGGTCGAGCCAGGAAAAAAGTGTTTGTGCATAACTGTTATGACATAACTGCGGAAACAGAAGAGACTGTGACAGCAGAAAAAAGGACAAATGCACAGCGAGGCAAGAGCTGAAAGGGTTGAGTGAAATATACTTGTTGTAAATGTAAATGTAAATTCATTGATTATTTTATATTGTTTGTGATGCAAAGGCAAGTCTCCGTAGGCATAGGAAAAACTGCATGAGTGTTGCAATGATTCTTTTTTATGTAATAACCTGAACTGAAGAATGAGGAATCGAATGGGTGGAAGGCATAGGGTCAGGCCTGTTCACTTCGTATTCCCTATAGAATGCAAACAGTCAGGGAGTTATCTATATGAGAGATGTAATATCAATGTGGATAAATAGGTTAGAAAGCTACAGAATGGAAGACAACAGAAGAGTGTAAGAGAGATGCAGAAGGTTGGAAAGTGGAAGAATACGAGAGGGCTGATAGAGATGTTGTGCATATCAGGAGCTGATATGAAGTAGATATGAAGGCTGAAGAGGCAGCAGTGGAGAAGGAGTATAACAGAGCTGATATCCAGGTAAATCAACATTTTAGTTTCATGTTGAGTGAGGGGATTTAGTCTCCTTTCAATTTGTAGCTTGATAAATTTCTAGTTGGAGTTGGGTGAGGTAGGAGCCTCCTGTAGGTTGTAGCCTGCAAAAAAATTATGGGAGTTGGTGCTTCCTTGCAAGTTGTAGCTTGCAGAAGTTGAGTTAGGAGCCTCCTGTAGGTTGTAGCATGCAGAAAATTTATGGGAGTTGGTGCTTCCTTGCAAGTTGTAGCTTGCATAATTTGAGGTAGGAGCCTCCTGTGGGTTATAGCCTGCAAAAAGTACATGGGAGTTGGTGCTTCCGTTTCAAGTTGTAGCTTGATTGATGTCCAATTGGAGTTGTTCAAGGTAGGAGACTCTTGTGGGTTTTAGCTTGTAGAAAATAAATGGGGGTTGGAGCTTCCTTACAAGTTGTAGATTGCAGAATTTGAGGTAGTAGCCTCCTGTAGTTCGGAGCCTACAGAAAATCAGTGGTGAGAGGGAGTTGGAGTTGATCCGGATTTATGCAGGAACGCAACAGAATAAACATATAACCATAAATACAGAGATGCAGTGGAAATAACACTTCATTTCATTAATATCAAAGAACTGAAATTTGCTTACAGACAGAATGGAAATAAAACTAGCTAGGGCGCTGGTAGCTATCTCTGAGAAGAGATGTGGTGGCTACAGGCCTCTGAACTGAGTTATAATGAGGCTCGAGGGCCTATTTATTATTGAGAAACAATGGAGAACTCTAAACATCCAAAAACCTAACCCTAGGAGATGAAGCGCCAAAACTATGGGCCCCGTTTGGGTAAATTGGTGTTTCAACTTCCCGGAGACGTAACTTTGGCATACTATCTCCGTTTGATGCACATGGTACATCATTAGAAAGATCTATCCGAGGACTACAACTTTCCCTAGGAATATCCATTCCAGAACGGAATGACCCAAAAAACGTCGTTTAGGGCCTCAAAACAGCTCTGGAAGTTCAGGACCCGAAAAACTGCTAAAAATAGTAAGTTGTGCCGAAACTGAAAAACTGAAAGAGGCAATGGTGGGGCCCCAAGTGGAATAGGTGGGTGGCCACCAATATCCACCTGGATCAGGAGCTTTCCTTTGCATCACAACAATAATAAGGTGTGGTTTTCTCCCTTATGTTTTTCCACTTATATATGATGTGTATGTGCTTGATAATTATGTGTTGATGCGATGTATTATTCTGCTTAATTACTCGTTGTCCACACATTCAGTTTGTTGATTCAATATGTATTAAGCTGCTTATAAATGAAATAGTTAATGAGTTGAATGAAACGAGTATTAGTGAACAAGAATGTACTAAACTCATTCACCCCCCCCCCCCTCTCATTTTAGCTAAGGGTTCATCAGATGTTCCTTCACTTACTCTCTTGACCACATTTGATGGTCATTCTCATAAGGTGCATGGAATTGTCCCAGCCTTTCCCATCTATGTTGGGGGCAAGGTGGTCAATGTCGAGGTGGAAATAGTTGGTGCTAATTTGGATTATAATATTTTATTGGGACGAAATTGGATTTATGAAATGGATGCCATTGTCTTATCATTATTTTGCATCCTATGCCTTCCCCATGAAGGGAGAATTGTTACTGTCGATCAAATGGCTTATTCTCCGAAATAATCCAATGCATCCTCTGATTCTATCGTTCCCTTGGTGAAGAATGTCAAGCCACTTGTAGAGAATTTAGGAGTCGGAATATATTCCTTGTTGATGGGTACTTTTGATATTCCTTCTCCTACCACTCGAATCAATGACATTTCATCATCCAAGGCCCCTTCTCGAAGAGAATTCTTTATAACTCTTTATTTTTCATATCCATGACTGTTACCGTCCTCTACGACCACATTAGAATCATGGCGGCGTCATGTTTATTCCTCTATGTTACAGTTGTAGGTATATTTTCTTTTAAACTAAAATCACGGCGGCGATGACAAACCATATCTTTCAGAGGCATGAAGCATGAGGCGGCGTTATATCGGATAGATGTTTTGGCATGGCACAATTTTCTGTATGTCAGCCCAGTAGTTTTACACATAGTTTTGGGAGTATGATGGTTTTATTTTGGTATTTTGTAGATCGGTCAAGGAACTACAATTTTATGTTCTAATCCAGGGTTAATGGATTAGGGTTTATGTATGCTTCGACATGTATATATATGTGTTGTAACACTAAAAGGAATATAATGAAATATCAAGCTGGTCGTCCCGATTTGGGATCCATGGGAAAATCTCTTTATTTATTTGTTTTATGTTTTATGCTCTCGCTATTGTTTATTTTCTATTATAAGATTCGTGTGTAGATAATTTATGTTCAGGGTTAAAACCTACACTCTATGGACTGCCTTGATGTTGTCTTACCATCTGAAGAGGCAATCCTAGAAGTAATGACAGGCATAGAAATACTGTGGGATGACTTGCATCATCGGTCATATTTTTCTCCCAGACTTGCATCACGTTGAATCAAGTTTGTCTAGTCTTTCGTCGACTGGTGATGTTCACACAATATTAAACCGTTTGCCCCAGCACAATTTTCAACCAAAGATAATATGTCTATCATTTCAGAAACTATTCCAGTGAGCATCTCTAGTGATCCCAATATAATTGAAAACGTTTTCATCAGAGTTGAGTGCTCCCTTGAAGAAATTCGAACTTATACCTATCTTTACAAATAATTATGTGATGTGTTTTCTTGGCCTTTTGAGGAAATGTCCAGAATTGATCCATCAATAGTCCAACATGAGATCAAGACTTACGATAATGCTAAGACAATACGGAAAAAGCTTCAGCCAATAAACCCTAGGAAAGTGGCAGCTATCAAAGCCGAGGGTGAGAAGCTGCTTATGGCGAGTTTCATATGCTCCGTTCCGTTAACTGAGCAGGTCTCGAATCTAGTCCTGGTTGATAAAAAACAAGGAACGATCCACATATGCATATAATTTACGGATTTAAATAAGGTTTTTCCAAAAGATAATTTCCACACGCCTTTTATTGATCATATTATCGATGAATGTGCGGGAAATGATATTTTCTCCTTCTTGGATGGTTTCTCGGGATATAACCAAATTACTATATGTCTTGAAGATCAACATAAGACAACTTTTATCTACCCCTGGGGTACTTTTCCATACAAAAAGATGTCTTTTGGCCTTAAAGGTGTTGGAGAAAAAATTTAGCGGGCCATGTCCTATGCTTTCCATGATATGAAACATATCATCGAAGCTTATTTGGACGACCTAGTTGCTTGTTCTCGAAAGAGAATTGATCATCCTCACCATCTTCGTCTGATCTTTGAGCGATGTCGTTATTTTAAAATATGGTTGAATCTGAATAAATGCATTTTCACTATCACATCTGGTTGGTTAATGGGATTCATAGTATCCATTGAAGGGATTTACGTAGATCATTTCAATGTTGAGGCAATACTTCAATTGCCTCCCCTGTCTACCATTCGTCAACTTCAGAGTGTCCAAGGAAAATCCAATTTCTTAAGGAGATTTATCATCAATTATGTTGAGATTACAAAGGGATTTACGAAATTGCTGAAGAAAGGAGTTCCATTGGTATGGGACGATTTCGCTCAGTTCTCATTCGATGCTTTGAAAAAAGCAGTGATCTCTGCTCCTTTATTGAGTCCACTTGATTATAGCAGGGATTTCCTCTTATATATCGTTGCAGCATAATCAACCATAGGTATGTTTTTGGTTCAGGAAGACGATGCTCTCTGTGAGCACGTGATTTATTATCTGAGATAAGGCTTGGTAGGTCCTGAACTATGATACTCTCCTGTAGAGAAATTAGTTTTGGCAATTTTTCATGCTGTCCAACAACTTCGACACTATATTCTACTTAGAAAAACTTTTGTCTTGGCGGTTGTCAACCCATTTCAGTTTGTTCACAATAGGCGAGTGATTGGGGGAAAATATAAAAAATGGATTGTTATTTTACAAGAATTTGATCTTGAGTTCTTGTCAACCAAATCTAAGAAATATTTAGTATTTGCAAAATTAATCTTAGAGTTTCCTTGTGAAGAAAAAGTTGTTTATGAGGAATCATTCCGTGATGAACATCTTTTACTGATTTCTTCACAAGATCCTTCGTATGGAGATATCATAATATATCTTACGACTTCGAAGTTTCCTCTCACTTTTTCGAAGGATGAGTGAAGAAAACTACGTCACTTAGTTAAAAGTCATATTATCATCGGTGACACTTTATGTCATCGTGGGATTGATTCAATCCTTAACCAATGCATGATTGCCACAGTGGAGCTTGTGGTGGTCATTTATCTGGGCTTGTTACAGCCTAAAAAATCTTGCATGCAGGCTATTTTTGGCCTTCAATTTTCAAATTGTGTTGAAGAGGTAAAAAAATGTCATCCCTGTTAGGTTTATACTCAAAAAATGCGCACTCATCCAGCTCCGCTTTTCCCTGATATCACCGTTGGTCCTTTCATAAAGTGGGGAATTGATTTTACAACTTGTAACCTACCTTCGATAAAGAGTCACAAGTATATTATCATAATATTGGACTACTTTACTAAGTGGGCCGAAGCTATGCCCACTTTTGTGAATGATGGTGAAACAACAACCCTATTTCTATTCAACCAAGTAATTTCTCGTTTCAATATTCCAAAGGAGATTGTCACTGACCATGGCAGTCATTTTCAGAATAAAATGATGGCTGAATTGGCTCTCCAATTGGGTTTCCAACAGGAGCATTCATCTCCTTACTATCCTCGAGCCAATGATCAGGTGGAAGCCGTGAATAAATCCCTGAAAATTATCCTGCAAAGGACAATTTAAGAGCGCTACGGGTTTCACTCCTTTTTAACTAGTTTATGGTTTGGAATCGATCTTCTAGTGGAATGTGAAATTCCTTCTCTTAAATTAGTTGTAGAACTTATTCCAAACACTTCCAGTCTTGAAGGACGCCTCATTCATTTGGAACGTCTTGATGAGCAACGTTAGTACACAACCACAATTAACGAAGATCATAAAGAGAGAGTGAAAATATAATATGATAAGGTTGTGCGTCCTAGGGTTTTCTCTGAAGGTGATATTTTCTTGGTCTATGACCAAGAAAAAGACGCCTTGGGGGCAGGAAAGTTCAAACCCATGTGATACGGTCCTTTTATCATTAAAAAAGTCTTGAAAAAAGGAACTTACGAATTGGTTGATTTTGAGGGGCACGAGTTGGGAGAGCCCATAAATGGGATATATCTTAAGAAGTATTATGCCTAGGATTATGCCTACCATTTGCTTGGTTTTGTAGATATTGTATATATTTGTGCATATCTATCTATAGGTTTCATAGTGATATCAATATTTTTAATCTCCTTTGGCAGGTATTGATGGATGATCTGGTATATTTAGGGTTTGCAGATGGTGCTAGTCGACATACCCGGAATTTGGCTTCTGTGACTTGGGGTAATTTACTATCCATATGGTCATTTGTTAATTTCAAGAGGCATATGTATCGGCCCTGCTTCAAACAACGTTTCTTAATATACTGTTGTTGTTAACTTACTATCTGAAGCAACATCTCTTGGTGTGGATTCCTTAGTAGTGTACCTGGATTCACAACTAGTGGTGTCTCAGTTAAACAAAGATTATTTAATTTTATCACATTTTTTCATATTCCACGATCAGAAAACTCATTTATTGATTTCATAGCTAATCAAGTATTAGATTTCCATATTAATCATTCATCACATTAAAATAAAAATTAATAAAAAATCATTTGTATATATATTGTCACATCATGAAACCGTTCGTATATAGATATAATTTATATGTCCAAAAAGTTATACAAAATTGGGAAAAAATATCCTACAAAATTAGGGCTTAAGACCAATCATTTCTATAAAAAAAGATTAGGTCATCTATAATATATGTCTATGGGCCCTACCCTGGATGTGCATCTCGGAAGAAGACGATGGCATTAGCCACCCATTGAAAAAGCTGCACCTAATCTCGTGGTACTCTTACCACGCATTTTTGTATTGCCTCTGGTAGGTCCTCTACTGTTGCCATAGGTACCTGGCAAGTCAGACTCTCCAAGTTCCTATGTACTGCATGGAGAACTCTCTCGGTCTCAACAACAACACTCTATGTGTCTCTTTCGCAACGCTTGTGCCTGGGTAGACCCTCATGTCTCACTAGTCCATCATTTGTATCATGATCAAACAATTTTGTAAGTTTTTTTTTGTCTCATAAAAAATAATTTCAATCCATATTTTTGGAAAAAAAAAAAAAAAAAAAAAACTAATAATATTAAAATCTTATAAACAATTTTACCGATGGCACCCATGCAGCACTGGGTGGAAGCACCAGATATGGATTTTCTCAAAAATCCATGCCTACATATGGGTAGTCCTCGATAGCAATGACTTGTTCTTCCAAACAAAAGAAAAACTCGTGTTCAAATGTCATTATAAGGATCTCACCACCCCCTAGTCTCTTCATTAAATCAACCCACCTAACTATCGGTGGATCTCTTGGGCTGCTAATGGTGGAAATTACTTTAGGTTGAAGTCTTGGTATTCTCTCAAAGAATAAAGTACAAAGAATATTACCATACCGAAAATGTTTCATTTTACTCTTCTGGATTGAAGTGAGTTGTTTTTTCATATTGGTTAGAGGGGTTGTGCACCAGCCGAAAATTGTGGTAAGGAAATCTACTGCCAAACTCATTGTAACACGAGAAGCTTGGTGTAACAAAGTTAAACTAGCTACCCTCACAATGGTAAAAAGGGGAAACTTTAGGGGTAGTCTCTCCACATCCTTGATTGGGATCTGTGACCCAACCTTCTCGGTGTTTTCAGGGCAGTAAATGCGAATGTAATCCTCCACATTAAGGCCTCCTCGAGCCTTCACTTGCAAGTTGACTGGCTCTCCTCTTTGGGAAAGTCGAGTAATGAATTATATGTCTTCTATTTCAATACACAATGGCATCTGATCAATCACGAATGCATCTTCTTCCGGATCCCAATAATTGACGAGCATCTCCAGCAATTTTGTGATGGTTTTCATGTTTGGCATTTTGAAAAACTTTAACAATGCTCGCCCTCTTAGTGCATCCAATGATAACGGATCATTCATAACCTCAATATCTACTTCATTGTGCTCTCTTTCCCTCAAGCTAATTGTCATCTTGCAATTTCAATCATTTTCATCCATTAAAATCTGTAATTTTAGATCTTGGACTACACGTACGCGGGTTCCCTTCATAGATAGTTGCGTATAGGGATTTCTCATACACGACCGCACTATACTCAACTCGTGTACTTGCGGAGTTAAATCCAAAAATAAATTACCTATGGTCAAAATTCTTGAAAAACACTTGAAATGCATGGAATTTCAATAAGAAATCAAGTTAGAAGATTACCTGGAGGATTGGTAGATGTTCTAGCTAAGAAATTTGGCGGATTGTGGTTGCTGAGGTTTTTTCTCCAAATCTCTCTTGCACCCAATTGTCTAAAATGCAAATGAGGCTTTGTAAGTCAAAATATTATATTTATAGTTGAAATTTGGAAAAAAAAATTGAAACCCACTTTTGCAAAGTTTATGTTTTATTTTCACAAATTTTATATAAAATTTGCGACCTTTTGGATTTGAGTGTCAGGATAGGTTGTATTTCAGTGTAAAATGAATACTTTGAGATTATTTTAACCACTTTGATTCCATGATCAATGGCCCATCATGGCAGGTATCATTTTCGTCACTATCATATAGGTTAGAGAAGATCACTTTCTCCGTTGCATTATGCATTCTAGCCTCCATACTGCGATATGTTTCAACAGGGTCAACCCCATTGTTTTATGATTCTTAGACCACTTTCACTCATCAACTTATAAAATTATGACATAATGGTAGAGCCATCCTTTACATGGGCTTCCTAGTTAGATCCTCGCTAGCATATGTTGCACATGTTGCAAATATTGAGTAGGCTCGGGAGTCCTCTTTAGTACCGCCATGACTTTGTGATGAAGCTTCATTCTCTTTATTCTTTGTTGTCTTTCTGGCTTTATATCCTAGAGGCTCCCACATGTTGAGTTGTATTGTTGCATTGCATTTTGACTATTTTTATCTTTTGGCCTTAAGCCGACTTCACTTGGACTCATGTATAAGCCACTTTTTGACCATGTCTTTCTGCAAAATCAACCTTGCAATCGCTTAGCCTCTATGACTTGACACCTTATGCCCATGGAAATAACATTCCTTTGAGTGTCATTGACCAATTTCATCACCCTGCATTGAGCATAGGAATGTTCCAGTCCCAAAAAGTAGCGCATCTGTATTTGGACACTCACTCTTTCCACTGTACCATAGGCATTCTTTTATTCTATTTTTAGGCTTTTAAATATGGAAAAGACAAAAAAAGTATATATTTCAAAAACAGTGGGAACGGGACATTACTTCCATAATTGATGGCAGCAAGAGTCAGTTGTTTCACCCTTGAAAAAATCATTCCAGACAAGTCTTTCCTCCATTGGGATGGGATTTAGTTTGACTTAGGAGAGCCATAACCTTGTCACTGAGTCAGTGCTCTTCCGGTTGGTTATCTCTTCCACTCACATGGAGAGTTTGTTTATGCCTCCTACATGAAAAAACTATACAAAGTTATCATATGTTTCTATGTTATCACATTTGAGTCGTGCTTTTTTTCAAGGGAAGTAAACCCGAGTTGACCTTTCTACGGTGTCTCTTGACTCATTTTCATCAGCCATACATGGTTTATCAGAGTTATGTTCAATACCACATCAACTATTTGGTCCTTTTCTCATGCTAGTTAAGAAGGTCTCCATTGACTTCTTGTTGGCGGGTCTACTCTTATCGATTTTGACAAATTGCTCTAAGAATAGGCCTAGAGCCGCACCCTCGCCCTATTTCAATCATTTATAGGTGACCTTGTGCTCAATATCAGTCAGTATCATGGGTCTTTGATTGAGTGGTTTCCCTTAGGTTCGACGTCAGCTTACATTATCACACATTGGGATTCGTGCAGTACCTTGGTTTCCATTTAACCCTATTGGTGGATTCCTCGCCTCTGTGTCAACTTTCATTATTGTTTGGTTCAAAGGGTTTATGTTGTGCGCTAGCCACGTCTTGTGTACATCGGAAATGTGCTTTGATATGGTTACTTCATCTTTCTTCGTCTGATTCCTTCCAAATTATTGGCCTGTCAGTTACACTCGCACTGGATTGATGTGGGATGCCTCAATGTCTTCCTTCCAGCACATCTTTTCACACCGACCGCAACTCATTGCTCTGGGAATAAGGTCTAGAGTAATTTTTCAGTACCTTAGGGTTTGCAGTCATCAGTGGCAGACTCCTTCTCTATTGACAGTGAGAATACATCAATGCCTCGTGATTGGTAGATTCTCTCAAGTGTTCAACTTCAACATATTTATTCTCACTTGTTAGATTGTATTGGGGTACCTTATCTCTCATCGTCATTATCAATGAGTTGTCTTGTGCTTGTTAATGATATACGTCAATGACTAGTAATCAAACGATTTCTCACATGGTCGACTTCAACTCATTTATTCGCATAGTGGAGAAATGTACCATGGCTGTTGGTGAAGACCTCGGGTTGCATTAGAATTTTTTGGTTCACTTGTCAACTCCTTCAATTTTCTGCCAATTACACCATCCACCTTATATGTTGCAGTTCATCACAGTAGCATCCTATATGTTGGCACTCGAGTTGCGTGCAGTACCATTATTCCACCTTTATGATTTGGAACTTTGAGGATCAGTTATGTGACATCAATTATCAGACATCTCTTTGAGCATCATTGATCAGTTCTTCTATATGTGATTTTGGGAAATGGCCTTGATATGTACTTTTGTGACTCTGATAAGATGATCCACTATGTACTTATTAGTTTTCTTGGTACTTGTATACATATTGGATCTGCTCTACACTTGATATGCAGGCATGCTTTACTATCTCTGAGCATGGGTATGACCGCCTCAGACATGAGCTTTCTTTCTGATCTCTTCCATTGGTTTTTGGTAGGCTGGAATTAGGCGATCTCCTCCCAAGTCCTCGCATGGTTATTTTGATACAATTAATACATTTTAGCCATCGTGTACCCCTTCTGACCTCATATATTAGGGGGCATCTCTTATAGCATCATTCAACACCCCTGTAGACTTGATGCTCTGAGTTATGGCCTTGGGCAACCCTTTCCCTTAAGACTTGGTCATTTTACTAAAAAATCATTATTTTAAATTCCATACGTGACTTTTCCCTTCAAAAAGAGTGTACACACGTGGGTAAATCTATATTGAACCCACGTATATAATTTGAAAGATGAAAAAAATATAAAATCCCTATTTTTTGGGCGGGGTTTACGGGTTACATTGGAAGCCCACCTACAGGAGCTCGTGGCCTAACTGTATCCCAACTTAAAAAATTGTTTTGGGGTGGTATAAATATGCCTCATGGGAAGGCCTAAAGGGGGAGATATATATGATATTGATATTATAGGAAATTGGTTCTAATAAAGTATGAGTTTTCCCTGTGCCTCATGCACTCCCAACTATAGGAAACCCTTGTTTCCTCATAGAGATGTTCATTTCCTTTATATGATATCTATGTGTATGAATTTGAAAGGGGATTGTTAATTCTTGGGCGGGACAGATCTGAAGGAAGGTTTTACTTGGAGCCATGGTCGAATCAGGTTGTATTCTTCCACATTTATTTACAGTTATCAATAAAGAAGCTATGTCATGTTTTTGAACGTTATGATATTTATCCTTTAACTCATGTTATGATATAATTATGTATGATTTAATGGTTTATATCCTTGTGCTTACATGATCTAACATTCATATCTTGAACATGCTTTGAACTACTGCTAGTATACATGCTTCTCTGGAATGTGATGCAGGTTTTGAAGCATTGGAGGAAGTAGATGGTTTGAACCCTGTGGGAACACCTTCAAACATAAGACCTACGAGTACTCTCTCTTCATCCCACTTTAGTAGTTTATGCATTAGGACTGCTTGTTTGCTTGCTTCTTGTTGGTAGATGCCTTTTGATATGTTGGGGTTTCCAACCCAGACCCTAGGGTGTTTTATCCCATAACACACTCTAAAGAGCCAAAAAAAAAGAAACTTGAGCTTCAATTGGAGTTAGATCAAGTCTAGGGTAGTATGGAAGTTGGAGAGGATACAAAAGAAATGGAACTGAAAGAAAAAGATATCTACTGGGAAATATACAAGACCAATAGAAGAGAGGAGCAATCCTGGAGATTAAAATCCAGGAATTTATGGATTCAGGTTGGAGACAAGAATAAAAATTTATTTCATAACATTACCAAAATGTGAAGTGTTAAGAATCACATTGAGACAATCATGGGTGAAGAGAATTCTGGAATCAAAGGGAAAGAAGAAATAAATGAAGAAGTGCACCATCATTTCAAAATATTTCTTACTGTTGAAGAAGGGAGCACCAATTATGATAACTTCATTAGACATATTCCAAACTTAGTTTCAGATGAGGCTAATTCTACTCTTACTAAGCATGTATAAGAAGAGGAACTCCAAATTGAAATATGGAACCTTCACCCCGATAAAGCTCGAGGGCTAAATAGTTTTTCTATTGCCTTATATTGCTCGTTCTAGGAGCTCATAAAAAAAATCTCTTAAAAATGATTCATTAGGTTTTTGGAAAGAGAAAATGTGGAGGCAATACTAATTCTACCTACTTTCCCCTTATTCCTAAAGAAACTAGGCCCTCCTCTTTCCATCGATTTATACCAACATACTTGTGCAATTCATATTACAATATCGTAACTAAGATTTTAGAAAATAGACTCAAAAAAATCCTCCCTCTCTTGATTTTTGAAAATCAAGGAGGCCTTGTTCCAAATAGAAAAATAGTCGACAATATTTTGTTGGTTCAAGAAGTTATGCGTTCTAGCATATCCAGGAAAGAGTAAGGTTTCATTTTCAAGCTCAACATGGCCAATGCCTTTGATAGAGTTATCCATCCCTTCCTCATAGATATCCTCCAAAAGTTTGTTTTTTCCCTTGACTTCATTAACATTATAAAATATTGTATACAAGGGCCTTGGATTGCCCCATTAATTAATGGAAGACTAGGGAAACTTTTCAAATCTCTAGAAGCCTCAGGAAAGGTTGCCCTATTTCTCCCTTTCTCTATATTATAATGGTTGATTCACTAAGCAAGAAATTAGAGCACAACGGGTAGTGTGGCCTTATCACCGGGATCCAATTCAGCAGAGGAGTTAAGAGTATGAATCACTCTCAATTTGTCGAGGATACCTTTTTCATGCGGGGAGCTCCTTGCATTGTTGCATGAAGATTTAAAGTCATTTTGGATCAATTTATGGAGGCCTCGGGAGGCCTTCTAAACAATGCAAAGAGTAGTATATTTGGATGGAATACCCCAATTAGAACTCTTCAACAAATCTCTCAAATTTTTGGTATCCCCTTCAAATAAAATTGGTCTCACTTCAAATATTTAGGCTTGCTAATCTCAAAATATGTTATGAAGGTTGAGGTGTGGTATGCTATAGTAGATAAGATGAATAAGAAAATGCAAAATTGGGGAATGAAATGGCTCAATTTGGTTGGGAGAATAACTCTAATTAAATCTATCTTATCATCCCTCCCTTTATATCAATTCACAATTATTTAAGCTCCTACTGGAATCTAAAAGAAAATAGAATTAATCATAAGAACTTTTTTATGGTAGAGAGGCAAGAAAGAGACTAAGAAATTCAATTTGGTTAGTTGGAAGCAAGTTACTCCTCCATTTGGGAGAAAAACTTATACGGAGGCTTATTTTAGGTGACACTTCTTGGTGGAAACAAGCGCTCGAGATCAAATATATCAACTCTTCTCAAAAACATCTTCTCTCTACACAATTTCCCATCAGACCATGCTCACAAATATAGAAACTTTGCAAAAAATATTTGCCCTTAATCAAAGATAATACCTCCAAAATTCCAGTGGGAGAGCATGCCATTAATATTTAGAGTGACAACATCATAGGGAAATCCTCTCTCTCTCTGAACTTCAAGGCATCCTCCCTCTCAATACCTAGATGAAAAGTAGAGGTATCTTTACCCTTGAACAAATATCCTCTTGGAATCGACAAGATAACTCTGGGGATGTTTGGAAACCCCCGACTCTCCCCCCTGAGCTTCTTAATCAATGGAATATGCTTCTCCATCATCTAAAGGGAGCAACCCCAATTAGTTTTAGACAACGATATACATTTAAATGGAATCCGATTGGTGGTGAATATTTAGTAAGTTTGGGTATGGAAAGCTACAGGAAAACCTTCAACAACATGAATGGCCTCTTTGGAAATTAGTATGGAAAATTGAGTCTCCCAAAAATCAAAGTTTTTATTTGGACCATACGTAAGGGGAAAATCCTTACAACAGATAATCTTAGGAAAAGAGGTATTAAAGGCCCCTCCATTTGTCCTGTGTGCTCTAGAGCAAAAGAAACCATTCATCATCTTTTTATCACTTGTAAATTCTTTGTTGAATGTTGGAAAACCTTGGTCAACCCTCTTTATGTCCATATCAACTCCAATATCAGCTTATCATTTTTTTTTTCTAAGTGGAAATCCAACTATCCCCACTCCATCAAAAAAATGAACATGTTCAAGAGATTTTGGACCTGCCTTCCTTCCTTCTTATGCTGATAGATTTGGTTAGAAAGAAACAAATACATTTTTCAAAGTATAAGGCCAAAAGATCGTAAAATATTGACAAAAAAATTGGAGCCTGTCAATGGAATTCATCCTCTCAAAAGGGAGGAAAAAAATGGTTGAAAATCTACTTCAACAGGAAGAAAATTTTTGGCTCAAATTCGTTCTAGTTTGTTCACCAGATTTGGTTTGTATTCCTAAAATAACTCCCCTAAGATCTGATAATTGGAAGGTTCGAATGAAAGAACAATACTTTTCATCTTGGCTAAAAGCTCACAAGAGGCCTTTCCTTTTCTTTGATGGTGCCTCTAAATCAAATCTCGGTTATGTAGGAGATGGAGGTATTATAATTGATAATTTGGGATCAAATTCAATTACATTTGAGTGGGGTTTGGGTATCTAATCAAATAATATGGCATAGGCCTATGGTTTCTTGATTGGATCATAAATTATTAGCATTGGAAATAATATGAATCCAATTATTTTTGGTGACTTTACTATTCTTATCTAGCATATGGTCAAGAATACGAAACCCAAGAATGTTGATCTAGCCCAAATAATTTCCATAATTCAACATTATTTGAAAAAGCTTGGAGTGGTCACATTCTTCCATGTTCTCAGAGAAAAAAACAAGATAGTTGATGATCTTGCATGTAAATATTGCATCAGGCCATAAGGAGAGGCCGGAATAAATCAGGAAATCTTTTTAAAATCCATACCATAATTTTCCTTCCAATCACGTGCTCAATTGGCCCTTTAAAAAATCCAAAATAAGTCCCCTCCTTCCTAAGGCTTGTTGCTGTCATAATATCTTTGAATCTATCTCAGTCAAAGCTCCTTCTTCAAAATTGACAAGAGACCCTCCTCATTTTCGCTTCCCTTGTCTCTTATGCATATTGATTTCCAAGGTATAGAGAATCGATGGGCTCACATGCTCCTCTTCGCACTGTTGCACCCTTTGGATTCCTCCCCGCTCTCTTCTCTACTTCGCGCTGCTCTTTGTGTCTTCTCTCTTCGACTGTTCGTGCGCTATCCTTCCTCCTCCCAATAGTGGCACTCCCTTATCCTCATTGTCTGTATGTGGGCCTTCCTCTCTCTTCCCATTGTTTCCCTACAACGTCCATCCTCCTCTTTTCCTCTTTTTTCTTTCGAATCTTCTGAGTCCATGATCCTTACTCTATGGATCTGAATCAATGTTGTCCGCACTGTAAATCAATCAAAGTGGTGTTGGAATAGACCATGTCTCCACACAATCAATGGAAGCAGTGATGTAAATTTGAAATTGTTTATCTCAACTTTCAATGCAACAGACACATAAAATCCATTGATGAGCTTAATGAGAATCGTGCTCACATCGAGCACGCCCTACAGACTCTGTAAGAAATGGTGGGAAAGATGTTTGGGGAAAACTCAAACTCTATGGATCATTGCAATGAATTCCAACAGAATGAGGAAAAATCAATCAACAAAGAGTGAAAGAAAGAGATTGTTTCATAACTTATCAGAATATGCTTTTCTCACAACCAGAATGCACTCTTCTACTCATAATAATTTCTCTTTAGTTAGTCATGAAAAATAAATGTACTCTTCTACTTTAGCAATATGTTATTATTTACAAGCTAAATGTAGTAGGAAAGTTAAGAATTTACGAGCTGCATGTGAAAGCAGGAAACAACAGATCAAGGAATTTTGTCCAATATTCCTTTCTGATCTGTTTAAATATTTTGTATCTCGGAGTTTATCTCCCCCCTTTTTTTGAATGAATATATCATAACCGATCTTGTTAAAAAATAAATAAATAAAATCCTTTATAGTTAGACCTAATATTCATGCTTTTTTTAATCTACTTAGCTAAAAATTTATAAATCTTTTGCATAAATTTTGGTTCAAATTTTTAAATACAATGAAGCAAATTGTCATAACTAGTTATTCGCTTAGCTAAAAATTTAGAATAACTTTTTCTTCTCATCAAAATTTCTAAAATATTTAAAAATAAATAAATATCATTAATCCAACAATGTGAAAATATAAAATAGTTTAAATTTTTCAAAAATTGTAAATCTCTTAAGTAAATTAAACTCCATTAATTCAGAGATAACTCTACAAAGAATTGCAAATAGGGAAGCATTGAGAAGTTGCAAGGTACCTTAAGCCTTTGGCTCCATAGCGATATCCATTCCGCCTTTCACTCAACCCTTTGCACTCTTTATCTCAGTAGGATGCGAGGAAAAAAGAAAGCAACATTAATTGAGAAAATCTAGAAATAATTAATGTACTAACAAGACTTAAACCACACCACATAAGATAGAGATTAAAGACTTCAAATCAAAATAAAAACTACATCTTTCTCACTTGGTCACTTGATCCAAAAGAGTAATGGAGAGTTTGTTTGGCCAATTCGCTTTAAAGATCGAACAACATGGAATGCAGGAATGATCCTCTCTGCTCTATTCTTTCTCGATCTTAGGAGTAATGATCCTCTTTGCTCTTAAGAAAATTAAATAAACATTAAACAAAATTAATCCAAAGATAAATCCACGAAGAAGTAGAAATAAAGAGGTATTCAAAAGTTGTTGTAAGGTACCTTAAGCCTTTGGCTCCATAACGGTAGTCAACCCAACTCCTCTACCAGCTATATCAATCCTGAAAGGCAATGAAACTGTTAACTTTATCAATCCTAAAAGGCAATGAAAATGCAAACTTTATCAATCATGAAAGGCAATGAAACCATGTAAATAATGCAGGTCCCTCTCAAATAAATAATGAATAACTAAATCTACTCAACCACATAAATGAAATCTTGAAAACTCAACACCTTTGACTAAATACCCCATTAAAACTATTTTTCCTTTTTTTTTTTTTTTTAATATAGGAAAAGAGGTGCTATAGAGAGGAAGGGATCAAGGACAAAGGACACTTAAAAAGAAAGAAAGCACAAGAAAACTAAAATTACAGTTGCTAAAACTTGGCAAAAAATAATTAAAACCAAGGAGAGAGGGGGCTGAAATAAATTATGATTCTCCACGAGACATATCAGATCGTTTTATTTGATAACCCATGTAGCTCTCTTCCCGTCCCCTCTTCATGCCACCATAACAGTCACCCAAGCTCTATTACAAATATATTTTTTCCCCGGATAGTTCTTTCCATAAGCCATGGGAAAAAATCGAACCATGTTTCCTAGGTTGGACGTCATAATCAAATTCCCCATACTTTATATCTTGCAACAACACACTCAAGATCTAGGCTAGATTTTTTCTGTCCTCATTGGCCAAGCCTCGGTCATCCTCGAAATTATCGAACATCAACTTCTCGAAAACTTGGGGCACGACCATGTTGGGCTTCACGTACTCTACAAACCAACCTGCCACCCTTGTTCAGAAGAAACCGTTGGGAATGGTAAAGAGCAAGAACGAGAATGTGAAATGGAGAGTCGTTCAAGGTATCCATAGGAAGGGCTACTTGAGCCACTGGAAAATGATCTAAGAGAAGCCATTCTCCTCTATGGAGACCTCACACAACACCTTCAACAATAATCCCCACTCCAAGTTCTGTCGTAGCAGCAAGTATGACAAGAAGGATTTTTTCCATAAGGTTCCACTCACCACAAGGGATGATGAATGGGACTACCAAGTCACTCATTTCATGTATGCCACATCATGCTTTGAGCTTCCCCAAACCTTCAAGTTCAAGTTTCAAAGCATTTATTAGGATGAACTCACGCCTCGGGGACTGGAGCTTTGCCTCATTGGCGCTTAGATGCCATCCTTCTCGGAAATGGAAAATCTAAGGTTTAACATTGGAAACGTGAAAAAAATGATGAAAAAATTCATGTACGACCAAAACTAATTCACAACATCGATGCTATGTGTCACTACCACACAGTGACATAACAAATTTTTTATTTATTTTTATTTTTATTTTTGTTTTATTATTATTTATTATTTTATTTTATTTTTTTAATTTTTTTGTGAAGGTTCACATTATATTAACATGGAAATATACATAAAGTGCAAACATAAAATCTTGGGGAGTTTTCACCCATCACCCATCGAGGTTCTCTCTCCTTGGAACAAGGGGAAACCAAAGAACTTTTCCAAGGTTTGTAGTTCAAAATTTATGCAGTGCATCAACAAAACAATATTCAAGCTTAACATTTCAACACCAGTGTTCTATGGTGGAATCAAGCCATTGATAGACAAACATTGAAGAGAGAATAAAGCATTAATACATATATTGTTGGAGAAAACTTGGGAGAGCTTAGCTAGCTTCGTGAGAACCTGGAGGCAAATTGACTTGCTGCTACTGTGTCTGACCATAGTTGAGAGGGCCAACCATATCCACTTTTGCAGGCGTCTCCTCGATGATGTAGCACCGTGGGGGCTGGGACGAGGAGGAGAAAGTGGTGGAGCCCTTGATTGAGTTTCTCCGGACGCGCTTCTGCAATCTAATTCCTGCAAGTTGGGGAGGGGCGACTATTAGTTGCCATAAAGGTTGGAGGAGAGGTGAAATTGATGGGCATAAAGATGGAGGTTGAGGGGCCAGAGAAAGATGAGGAGGCGATTTTGAGAGGAAATTCAATGTTAAGGTCATGAGAGAGACACAACAAGGAGGTGGTGGCATGGCTATTGAGGGAGGAAAGCTTGGTTATCCAGTAGGTGGCCCTCAATTTCTCCTATTCCTAAGCAAGGAGGCGATGTGCAAGAATGTTACGGAGTGCCCAGAGAGTGTTGCGACCCCGACTAACTTCTTGAGGTTCTAATTCAAGAACTTGATGACGAATGTGAGTCGGAATGGCATGGTCATACATACTCCAGTTTTCATCTCCAATGGGAGAGGTGGGCGTGCGAACTCTGCCTCTGCTACCCAACACAACGACTCTTGCCTCTTTCTCGACTCATGTTGAAGCAATTGGAGTTAGAGGAGTGAGCAAAAGGCAGAGTGGTTACAATGGTGGTAGGAACAGAGCAGGTAATTGAGAGAGCACCAAACAGTGAGTGGGGTGGCTGTCGAAAAATACTAGAGCAAGGCCATGGTGCAGTGGGTTAATAAGCCTCGAGGGGGAGCAAGATGACCATTGAAGTCGTGCGTGTGAAGGCTCTATAGGAGGCATGTGATAACAACCCAGGTTAGCATGACAAGACACTCCAGAGGAGATGGATGCCAGATAAAGGGCGCCATCATTCTGTCCTTGGGCAAGTGGCCAAGTTAGAAAGGACACCCAGATCCAAGGAGATCTAACAAATTAAATTAACTAATATCAATATACAATACAAAATTCCTTAAAATTTGATAATAAAAATCATATAACATATAAAAAAAAAAAAAAATCATCTATTATACAGATTTTCAGCAAATTCATTAAACCCATGCCACTTTTGATATAGATAAAATTTAATTATTTTAGTTTTAACTTTTTTTACTCAATTTTGATTTAGTTTTAACTTTTTTTTACTCAATTTTGATTTAGTTTTAACCCCTTTTTTTTCTTTCTTTTTACTAATTTTGAGTGAGATAACTAATTTTTGTTACTTAGATGTATAAACGAATTCAGAGTTATAAAAATTCATGTACATTAAATATATACATTATTTGAAAATAGAAATCACAAGAACATGATCAACCTACACAAGTATGTTTTTTTTTTAAAGATCTAGGGACATCAAAGTTCCCGTCCTCCGTTAACAGGGTCATATTTAATTAAGGTGGTCAACCATAAACATTATTCTGGGCCCGAATCACACGTTCATATAACCCTAGAGACCAAAGAATCCCAAGTCTCCCCTCAACTCCGATAAACCAAATCACAAGATCTCTACATGTTCATGTATATATCTCTGAAGCCTGTGAGTTCTTGGTGAATTTTAACATCTTTTTGCCACAAAATTTCCATCGGAGGAGCTACTCTGCACTCACAAGGTATGCTTTGCTTGTGCTTTTTTTCGTAATCCGTGCCTCATTTCATTTGATTGTTAAAACTTGGAATCGAATCAGAATTAGGTTTTGTACATTTTCTAATCGCAGTAACTGAGGACGTGCTTGGCTATGGACGGTCGCTGTGTCGTGACTATAATACATTGTTTTTACGTTGCTTCAACATCAACTTAACATGCTTACTATTTGATTTTTGTTTTCAGTTTTTGTTCTTTTTTAAAGCATGATTGTATCAGTAATGAGGAGGTATGCATTTAAATGGAGATCTGGGCAGTGAACAACTATTGTTTTAAATATGAAGCCCAGACTGTCAAATGAAGTATATGGATTGTGGATTGTGGTATACTGGTTTAAATCGAAGCATTTTCAGTGCTCAAACTCAGGTTCAAAAACCCTCGAAGACATGCCGTCGTGTTAAGGCGACCAACATAGTTAACTGTAGGCTAGGTGGAAGGCCTCACAGTTGTGATGGCCCATGTATGCATTTTATCTCAGCAGGCGAGGCGGGGCTATGTGAATCCTGGGTGGATTTTGGCAAAATAGATACTGATCATCAAGGATTACCTATCACATCGGATGATTTGAGCTTTGACTAAATTCTATGACTGCTTTTGAATCTGTAATTCAGAGTTAGCGAGAATGGTGGACTATCCTTGATTAGACACACTACAAGGAAGTTTCGTTGCATGAAAAAATATATTCCTCAATTTCACTTTCGAAATCATAGGAAAAGTTCACGTGCTATACAATTGGTTTGCAGAATGAAATCCTATAGGCCGGAAAAAGTAAAAGGCCAACTAGATCTGTAATCTGCAAAAGGAAGGGACAGAAAATTCTCAATAATCTGGGATAGACCCAATTCTCTTGAGGTTTGACCCATAGTTTCTGTAAGTTCACATGGACAGAAAATGTCTGTTTATTTGGTGAGCAGGTGCTGATATATGGTTAAACTTTAGAAAAGAACCTCTCAGGCTCTACATAAGTAGCCTACAATGTTCTTAATCTTCCATGCCACTTGATATTGTTGATATTTTATAAGAAGTAAACTCTTCAAGTAGCATCCTACCATAGTTTACGGCCGTTTCATAACAGGCAAGCATGTAGGCATAGGAAATGAACATTTTTTTGAGGCTTGTTGAAAATTTGATATATTCAAAACCCAATCCCTTTTCTAGTTCTTAGAGGGGGTGTGGCTACAAAATTTGATTTTTTGTCGGTGAAGCTCAGGGCTCAAATGCATCTCCACACTTACTAGGCACCCAGTGCTCAAATGCATCTTTACACTTACTAGGTACCCATGTTCTCTTTGCGGCTTGGAGGGTCTGTACCCTTTCCCCAGACACTCTTATTAGCAATGACCATTTTGCAGATGATAACATGCTTGCAGTTCATGCCATGATTCCACCTATTGTGGACTTTATCACTGAGAACAGAAATGACATCTATTATTTTCATGGATTTCTGACTGTTAAACCAAGATATATGTTTCAACCCTCTTTGTTTGAGAGGGGCAACCATCAGAAATAGTTGGGCATGAAAAAGCTCTTCTTGCTTCACATTTGATATCCAGGTCGGGTGTCTTTGCATGCATTCTTCCCCTTTTAAATGTTCTTGAAGATGAAAGCCCCTGCTGTTATTAAGTTGGGGTGAGTATTAGAGTCTACTTAGAATCCTTTATCCCAGCTTCGCAGTTTGATCATCTTTCTGAATGTTATGTTCAATGAGGATTTTCTATGCCTCTTCACTTGATCACTCTAACCATCCAATAGGGCTTATATTATTGTCCCCTCTTGATTTCCAAGAGTCAAATATCTTCCTTGGCTTTTGGCTTTTGGTTTGCATCTAAATGTCTTTGTACTTACAAATAAGGCTAATATGAAGCCAAATCCTAACAAGATCAAGCTAAATCGGGCAACCAAGTCCCCTGGAGGTGGGAGCGAGGGGGTGAGGGAGTGCGGGAGCGGCCTATGCAAAAGCTCCCTACCAATTTTCAAGAAACGTGGGGGGACGTCGGGGTCATAAAAATTATAAAATTTAATATTTATAATGTAACTATTTTTTGCAAGGAATGTATATACAATCATCATACACTTGCATCATGAAAGATAAATCATAAATGATAAAATTACAAATCGATGAATGATGAATCATATAACTGAAACAAATTTAAAAGTTAAAAGTTAAAACATACATCATACAATCATGCATGTAAGTTTGTAAGTTTGTAACTATATAATCATTAATGTAACTACTAACAATGTACAATGAAAATAAAGTTTAAGATATCATATGACATATTATATGAAGATTCAAAATAGAGTTTAAAGTGAAGTTTACAACTCAAGTCTGAAACATAAAACTTAAAAGCAAATAAGTTATGTCTGAAACATAAAACATAAAACATAACATATGAATATCAAATGATATCATCATAATGATAAATGAGCATAAATGCTCAAGTTAATGCCCCACTAGTCTCTGCATCCAACTTCTGCACGAATATATCAGGATCAACCATGTCACCATCTGAATTAGAATCACTTGGATTCTCAGACATGCTAAGTGGCTCACCAAATTTTAACACGAAACCATAAACTAAAAGGGACGTGAGGGGACGTGAAGGGGGGCGTGAAGGGGGGTGTGCGGGGGCGTGAGGGAAATGTCCCCTAGAAGTCCCCAAGACCCCGGAGCGCGAGGGGGCGAGGAATCTAGACCCCTAGGTGGGGGGGCGAGACCCCGTGTAACACTGGATTATAAGGGCCTTTCTGACAATCCGGTATCTTTTTGCCAAGCTCAATTAACTCGAAACTAGGATTAAAATTCTTTCTTGACTTTCTCTGGCACATGGTTTTAGACTGATAATAATAAAGGCATAATGACAACAACAATAATTGAAAGCACATTTTGATTTACCTAGTAAAAAATCAATAATACAAACATAATTATGATAATAATTGCAATATGTGGTAGTTTTGTCACCAACTCAAAATTATATAGAAGTATAAATTTCATGAAATTATGTTCAAATAAAAAGTAACAGTGCAAGAAAATCATTTGATTGACCAAAGATGCACAATTTTGATTTGTTGGAGGAATGTTGATGATGGGAAAACACACGGACAATAAGGGTAAGTAAGGTAGCCAATATACAATGCTCCATTCAGTGGTGACTGTTATTGAAAATCTAGCAGGCCTAGTGCAAAGCCTCACCAGGAAATGTTAAATTTAGATAACCATGGTGTTCTAAGCTTGATGCTCTTTTACTTCAATCTTTCTTAGGCCCAATACAAAATAGCAATCGCATAAACTTGAAAGTAAAATGCTGATAGAACACAATAATAGATCAATAGAAGACAAGCCAAATATAGATCAGATTTACAATTCCTTTTGTCCACCAAAGATATGAGATATTGTGGCGTTACAGCGGTCAGCATGATGCTTCAACCAACAAAGTCTTTCTCGGTCAACGAACACTTTCATGTGTCACACCCACAACCCTCAAAGACAACTCATCACAAATCAACACAAGTCAAACCAGGGAAAACGCAGAAAAGTCAATGCAAGCAACTTCTAAAAAATCAACGCAGCAAACTAGGGCTTCGGTCAAACAACCCGTAATTCCTCGATTTTAGTGCCCAGTTGTACGACCTCCTAAAATAGGAATTTCTGCAGAAGATTGAGGTAAAAAGACCAAGGGTTGACCACGGTCAACGCTGCAGCATAAAAGCCCTAAATAGATCAGTGTAGAAAACAGAAAGCCCTAAATAGATCAATGCAGAAAACAATTGCTTCACTCCACACGTGTGAGGGAAAAAGGCCTCCAAAGGCTATTGAACCAATCAGATCACAATGAGAAAATGACATCCAAGTCTCTCCAATTTATATTCATCAATGAGGGTGTGTGACACATCTCTTAGGCATGTGGGATAAATCTGGCCGACCTTGCACATGTGGAAAATAAATTCAAAATCAATGTTCTGCTCATCCGATCAAGATGATCTTTAGATTAGTCTTGCACCTCTCCGAAAGAGGAATCCAACAAAAATATAACCATCGTCATATGAGCAGTGCAACATGGAGTTTGGACCTAGTTGCCCAAAATTAACACTCCCTCTCAACTAGAAAGAACTCCATCTGTCCACAAGTGCCATCCATCATGTACCAAACCAAACATCGTGCGTCATCCCGTTGTAACTTGCTTTGTTGGCTCTTTATTTCAGAGCAAAAGGTGAGTCACAAAGACATCACACACAGTTGAACAGAAGTCAGCTTAGAGGTAAAAACCCCTCTCAGACTCAAAAAGAGCCTCCTACTAACCTGAAGTCAGTTTAGAGGATAAAACCTCATCATACTTGATCCCAGATTAAGGTGTTGGACACGTGCCATCCTAGACATAGAGAGCACGACAATGTCCGATGCGTCCATTGGTCTTTGTTAAATTTGGACAACTAGGTCCAAACTCCATCTTGTGATGCTCAGATGAAGATTCCAATATTTGTATTGGATTCCTCTTTCGGAGAGGTGTAAAATCGATATAAAATTGATTTTAATCTGATGAGCAGAACATTTGTTTTGAATTTATTATTTATAATAAATTTAAGTGCAGGTCGGCCTTAAGGTTTTACACCCCCAACAGATGTGTCACACACCTCAATGATGGATATAAATACAGTCAACGTTGGAGAGCTTTTCACTCATCTCATCACACATCTTCTCCTCTAATTATCTACAAGCATTTGAGAAGCAGTTTCATCTCCCACGTGAGAAGAAGGACGAAATCTACTGCAGCTAAAGGACAAAATTTACCGCAGCAAATTTTCTGCAGTTAGGGTTTCTGGGCAAGTTTGACCAGCGTTGACTTTGGTCAACGCATGGTCCGTTTGAGCTGAAATTTTGTGGAGAGTTCGATTTTTGTAGGCCATACTCATTGGCACAAAAATCGAGGTCAAAAAGTTGACCGAAGTTGGAGCTGCGTTGACTTTCTTGTTGTTGCCCTGCGTTGACTTTTTCTGGACTGCGCTGACTTTTCTGGGGTTGACTTTGACTTGACTCGATATTTGATTTGAGGACTGTTGTGACACATTTTGGGTTGGCCGACCAAGAAACTTTGCTGGTTGAAGCATCCTGCTGATCACCGTAATGCACCAACACATTCTCCTGTTTCTGGTTTGTCTTCTATAGATCCACTAGTATGTTCTATCAACATTTTACTTAACTATTTATGTGATTGCTGTTATAAAAGTAAAATTGCATCAAGCATAGAACATCTACAAAAATTTACATGGTATCGGAGCTGAGGTGAAGACAAGCCCTAACTTATAGCAATCACCAACTGAGAAAAATGAGTTCCACAAGTTATGGCTTCAAGGAGGATGACAAGCTAACTGGAAGGGATGACTTCCATGCTTGGAAGACGATATTAGATCTCAAATTGGAAGACCATGACTTCCATGTATTGGGTAAGATATAAGAACCTCCATCCACTGCTACTGCTGCTGCTAAAACCAAGTATAAGAAGGGGGAGATCAAAGCAAAGCTAATGATCAGGGAATCCATACATAAAAGTCTGGTTGCCTACATATCTGAGTTAGGCACATCCAAGGAGATGTATGATAAGCTGATACAAATGTTCAAAGTAAACAATGCAAACCAAGTGCTATTCTTCAAGAATCAATTGAAGAATTTGAAGAAAGGCAGGGATGAGTCTGTCCAAACATACTTTCTGAAATTGACCGAGATCAGGAACAATCTGCTGGCTATTGGGAAGACAATAGCCGATCGTGAGATGGTACTCACCGCACTTGGAGGGCTCCCATATGAATGGCAAGTATTCAACACTACCATTCTCAATAATAGTACAATTCCTAACTTTGACGAGCTACTGTCAAGATGCATGCAAGAAGAGACAAGAATGAAGAAATACGAAAATGACAGAAATGCTGCCTACGCTGCTCATTCTAGAAAGAAGAACTCTGGTGGTCCTAAGAACAAAGGAAGAGCAAGGGCCCAAGGAAAGAAGGGCAAGTGTTTCACTTGTCATAGGCCTGGTCACTATGCTAGAGAATGTCCTTTCAAGAAGGATTCTCCCAATAGTGACGACAACAACAACAACCGAAGAAATGGAAATCAAAGAAACGACAGGTCCAAAGGAAAGAGGAAGGCTCCCTCTGGCGGAAACAATCAACCTTTCAAAAGGTCTAGAAACTCCAGGTATGAGGAGTCAAATGTTGTTGATAAAAGAACTGAATACATTCGTGTATCTGCCCTCTCTGTTGCATCCCCGCCCAACACTATGGATGTCTGGCTGATAGATAGTGGTGCCTCAAGACACATCACTGGGTTCAAGGAAGCACTCTCTGACATGGTTGAGAAGGATACTAATCTGGAAATTATCCTTGGAGATAATGCCACAAATCCCGTGAGAGGGACAGGGACTGTGACCCTCCACTTGTCTCAAGGACAAGTCCTACATTTGCAGGATGTACTTTATGTACCAAAATTGAAGAAGAACCTTGTGTCTATATCAGCGATCGAAGACAAAGGCTTCAATGTGGCATTCACTGATGGAAAGGTGCGCACGTGGAAGAAGAATCTCAAGGAAGCTATCGTGATTGGTTTTAGAGTTGGAACACTCTACCAGGTTGAAGGAAGTCCACTAGGAGCTATGACATGTGATACTATCCGACAAACTGAACTATGGCACCAAAGGTTTGGACACCTTCATTACAAGGCCCTTCTAAGACGAGGAAGAGTGGTAGCGAGGGAGATGCTCGATTTTTGGAAATAATCATGAAGGTGTATGTAAGGGTTGTGCGAGAGAAGCATACAAGGGGACCTTTCCCCTCAAGTGTCACAAAGACATCGATATTTTGCAATTGGTCCGTTCTGATTATACGGTATGCTACCGTGACATCCCTGGGAGGATGTTCTTACTATATGACATTCATTGATGACTTCTCCCCTTAAGGCTTTGGATATGCTTCTTCGAAGAAGAAGGATGAGGCTTTCATGTGGTTCTGTACCTTCAAAGCCTTGGTGGAAAATATGACAAGGAAGAAGATCAAGATTTTGAGAACTAATAATGGCACTGAATACGAGACAAACGAGTTCAAGGACTTTTGTAGAGAAGCTGGCATCAAGAGGGAGACTACAACTGTCTATACTCCTGAGAAAAATGGCATTGCTAAACGAAAGAACAAGACCATTGTGGAAGCTGCTTGTGCCATGCTATGTGACCAAGGTATACCGAAGTTTTTGTGGAGAGAAGCAGCGAACACTGATGTGTACATACAAAACTGATGCCCACGTTCTGCTCTAGACTCCAAAACTCCCGAAAAGGTTTTCTCTGGTAAGAAACCTGATGTCTCACATTTTAGAATTTTTGGATGTCCTGTTTATTTTCATGTGCCAAAAGAAAAGAGAAGTAAGCTGGATGCTTCTGGGAAGAAAGGAATGTTTGTGCGCTACAGTGAAACCTCTAAGGCCTATAGAGTCTATGTACCTGGTCAAAGGGAAGTAGAGATATGCCATGATGTCACTTTTGATGAAGATGCTTCCCTAAAGAAAGTAGTGGATCTTCCAAGATCTAAGGAAAATCATGAAGTAAGTCCTGGAAATCAAGAAGAACCGCAGGATGAGACAATGCCTAATGTTGAAGGACCAATGGACCTAATCGATCCATCTCCTTCACTGAGAAAGACACCATCATGGCTCAGGGACATTCTCGAAGATGCTGAGGGAAATGCTGCCCTGAGGGGGACATTCCGAGAAAGCAAAAAGCCATGTAGATACCAAGGGTATATGACTGCCATGAGTACTATTGTACAATCTGAACCTGGATCTTTTGAGGAAGCCGTAAAGCATCAAGTATGGAAGGATGCTATGCACGAAGAATATGAGTCCATAATGAAGAATGATTTCTAGGATGTGGTTCCAAGACCAATGGAAAAAGTAGTTGTCACCGTGAAATGGCTCTACAAGATCAAGCATGGATTTCATGGAAGTGCTGAAAAGTTCAAGGCAAGATTTTTTGCTCGTGGCTTCTCTCGAAAGGAAGGAATAGACTATGATGACATATTTTCTCCTGTGGCACGATATACCACCATTCGATCAATCATAGCCCATGCTGCTACGCAAGGATGGAGTCTTCATCAGATGGATGTCAAGACCGCTTTTCTGCATGGTGCAATAAAGAAAGAGGTGTATGTAGAACAACCTCTGGGATTTGAAGTTCAGGATCGAGACACTTATGTCTGCAGGTTGAAGAAAGCCCTTTATGGGTAAAAGCAAGCACCCAGAGCTTGGTACGAGAGGATGGATAGTTACTTGATGAAGCTGGGCTTCACTCGAAGTAATGCTGATCCGAACCTTTACTTCAAGGTTGTGCAGGGGAAGCCTCTCATTCTAGTGCTGTATGTGGACGACCTCTTCTTGACAGGTGCTGACCCTCTCATTCATCAATGTAAGAGGGAGCTCGCTGCTGAGTTCGAGATGAAGGACCTAGGACTGATGCACTACTTCCTAGGCCTGGAGGTCTGGCAGAGACCTGCAGAGATTTTCCTTTCTCAAGGAAAATACATTGTGAAGCTTCTGGAAAGATTTGGTATGGTGGACTGTAAGTCCGTGTCGACACCGATGGAACTCAACTTTAAGAAGTTGAGTGGCAGCGCTGCTGGGCCTATCTTGGCAAATCCTACTAAGTATCGTCAACTCATAGGAGCTTTGATGTTCTTAGTGAACACCCGACCAGATATATGTTTTGCAGTGAACACTTTGAGTCAACAGATGGTTGAGCCTCATCACTTTCACTGGGTTGGTGCCAAGAATCTTCTGAGATATCTTCGGGGCACGATAAACCATGGGTTGAGATACACTGCCGGGAGTGTGACACTCCGTGGATATACTGATGCCGATTGGGCTGGCAGTGTGGTGGATCGTAAGAGCACATCGGGATGCTGCTTCAATCTTGGTTCTGCTTCAATTTCATGGATGAGCAGGAAGCAGAAGTCGGTGGCTTTGAGCACCGCTGAGGCCGAATACATTGCAGCAAGTATGGCCTGTTGTGAAGCAGTTTGGTTGCGAAAGCTCTTTAGTGAGCTGTTTGGACATGTGCTAGATACCACTGTGATACTCTGTGATAACCAGAGTGGGATTCGTATGACTGAGAATCCTGTGTTCCACAACCGATCCAAGCATATTGATATCAGGTACCACTTTATCCGGGATATGGTACAGCGAGGTGCCGTAAGGCTCGATCATATAGGAACTGATGAGCAGGTCGCGGATATTCTCACTAAGCCCCTGGGGAAGGTCAAGTTCCTAACCTTCCGTGAGAGACTTGGTATCGTGGAACGACCCTATGATGTGGGTCCTGTTGGACGATGAGCTTGAGGAGCTCTGGGGGGCTTTGGGGACAGCTTCTCGGAGCTATGAGCAACCACAAGGCTAGGCTTGCCAAACCTTGTTGGTGTGCTTGGACCCCACCGTTGTGATTATTGAGTTGGTTCACCTCTCATTATCTATGCCCCGTATGCATCCTACCCATTGAGTTCAGGGCTCATAGGAAGTACCTCTCATTTGGCCAATGAGATGGGAAAAGCTAGAGACCAGTAGCAAAGACTGATGGACGCATCAGAGATTGCCGTACTCTCTATCTAGGATGGCATGGTCCAACCACTGGATCTGGGATCAAGTCTAGTGATGTCTCGGACATCCGCCTGACTTCGGATCAGAGGAACCAACTTCGAGTTGGTTGGAGACTCTTTGTGAGTCTGATAGAGGTTTCGGACCTGCAGTGCGAATTTGTCCCGGCCGGGGGATGATGTCTTTGTGGCCCGACCACTTAGAATACCGAAATAAAGAGGCCAGCAAAGCAAGTTACGGCGAGATGGCGCACGATGTTTGATTGCACTGGTGGATGGAGTTCTCCCTAGTTGAGAGGGAGTGTTAAATTTGGACAACTAGGTCCAAACTCCATCTTGTGATGCTCAGATGAAGATTCCAATATTTTTATTGGATTCCTCTTTCGGAGAGGTGTAAAATCGATATAAATTGATTTTAATATGATGAGCAGAACATTTATTTTGAATTTATTATTTATAATAAATTTAAGTGCAAGTCGGCCTTAAGGTTTTACACCCCCAACAGAAGTGTCACACACCTCAATGATGGATATAAATACAGTCAACGTTGGAGAGCTTTTCACTCATCTCATCCACACACTTCTCATTATCTACACAACATTTGAAACGGTTCATCTCCCACGTGAGAAGAAAGACGAAATCTACCACGACTAAAGGACAAAATTTACGCGACAAATTTTTTGCGGTTAGGGTTTTTTGGACAAGTTTGACCGGCGTTGACTTTGGTCAACGCATGGGTCTTGAAACTGAAATTTTTAATGGAGAGTTCAATTTTTGTAGGCATTACTCATTGATTCAAAAATCGAGGTCAAAAAGTTGACCGAAGTTGGAGAGTGCGTTGACTTTTTGTTGCGCCTGCGATTGACTTTTTGGTACACGTTGACTTTTAAAGGGTTGACTTTTGAGTTATTGGATAATTGATTTAGGGAGTGTTGTGACACATTTTGGGTTGGCCGACCAAGAAGACTTCTTCAGTTGAAACATCCTGGTGATCGGCGTAACGCACCAACACATTCTCCTGTTTCTGGTTTGTCTTCTATAGATCCACTGGTATGTTCTATCAACATTTTACTTAACTATTTATGTGATTGTTGTTATAAAAGTAAAATTGCATCAAGCATAGAACATCTACAAAAATTTACAGTCTTGCTATGGTCTCTATCCACATTTCCCACCTCGTTGGCCAAATTTGAGGTACTTCCCATGAGTCTGAAACTCCATGGGTAGGATGCGTCCAGGGCACAGATCAGAGAGAGGCAAACCAGCTCAATATCATAACAGTGGGGCAGAAGCACAATAAGGTTCGGCAAGCCTAGCCCCGTATGTGCTTATAGCTCCAATAAGCTATCCCCAAGCTCCTAGGAGCTCCCAGAGCTCATAGTCCAACTCAAGCAGGACCCTCAGAATAGGGTCTTTCCACGATTCCAAGCTTCTCATGGATGGCTAGGAACTTGATCTTCCCTAGGGGCTTCGTGAGAATATCCGCGACCTGCTCATCAGTTCCTATATGATCGAGCCTTACGACGCCTCGCTATACCAAATTCCAGATAAAGTGGTACCTGATATCAATTTGCTTGGATCGATCGTGGAACACGGGATTCTCAGAAAGACGAATCCCACTCTGGTTATCACAAAGGATAACGGTGGTATCTAGCACATGCCCGAACAACTCACTGAAGAGCTTTCACAACCAAACAACTTCACAACAGGCCATACTCGCTTCAATGTATTCGGTCTCAGCGGTGCTCAAAGCCACCAGCTTCTGCTTCCTGCTCATCCAAGATATCAAAGCAGAGCCCAAGGTGAAGTAATATCCAGATGTGCTCTTGCGATCCACCGTAGTGCCAGCCCCATCGACATCAGTATATCCATGGAGTCTCAAACTCTCGACAGTGTATCTCAGCCCATGGTTGATTGTGCCCCGAAGATATCTCAACAGATTCTTGGCACCAATCCAGTGAATGTGATGAGGTTCAACCATATGTTGAATCAAAGTGTTCATTGCAAAACATACATTCGGATGGGAGTTCACTAAGAACATTAGGGCCCCCACGAGTTGTCGGTACTCGGTAGGATTTGCTAACACGGACCCAACAACGTTTCCACTCAACTTCTTAAAGTTGACTTCCATCGGTGTCGACACAGACTTACAATCCACCATTCCAAATCTTTCAAATAGCTTCACGACATATTTTCCTTGAGAAAGGAAAATCTCGTCTGGCCTCTGCCAGACCTCCAAGCCTAGGAAGTAGTGCATCAGTCCTAGGTCTTTCATCTCAAACTCGGAAGCTAGCTCCCTCTTACACTGATGAATGAGAGGGTGAACACCTGTCAGGAGGATATCGTCCACATAGAGAACCAAAATGAGAGGTCTTTCTCTATCAACCTTAAAATAAAGGTTTGGATCAACATTACTTAGAGTGAAGCCCAACTTCATCAAGTAGCTATCTATCCTCTCATACCAAGCCTTGGGGGCTTGCTTCAACCCATAGAGGGTTTTCTTCAACCTGCATACATGGGTGTCTCTATCTTGGACTTCTAACCCCAGATGTTGCTCCACATACACCTCTTCCTTTATAGATCCATGCAGAAAAGTGGTCTTCACATCCATCTGATGTAGACTCCATCCTTGCGTAGCAACAAGGGAAATAATAGATCGGATGGTGGTATAGTGGGCCACAGGTGCAAATATATCATCATAATCTGTGCCTTCTTTTTGAGAGAAGCCTCGGGCAACGAATCTTGCCTTGTACTTTTCAACACTTGCATCAGATCCATGCTTGATCTTATAAAGCCATTTTGAGGTGACAACAAATTTGTCCTCCGGTCTTGGGACCCCTTCCCAGACATCATTCTTCATAATGGACTCATATTCTTCGTGTATAACATCCTTCCAAATTTGATGCTTTACGACTTATTCAATTGTTCCAGGCTCAGATTGTAATATCGTACTCATGGCTACTAGATACCCATGGTATCTCTTCGGCTTCTTGCTTTCACTGAATGCCCCCCTTGGGGCAATTTGTCTCTTGGCATCTTCGAGAGTATCCCTAAGCCATGAGGGTCTTCTTTTATTTGAAGGAGGTGGATCAATGGGATCCATAGATCCTTCAACATCGGGCATCAGGTCATCCTTCTGCTCTTCCAACTTCCCTGCTTCTTCATCTTCTTTGTCTTTCTTGGAGCTAGGAAGATTTCTTACATTCTTGAGGACAACATCTTCATCGAAGGTGACATCGTGGCATATCTCCACTTCTCTTTGACCAGACACATAGATTCTATATGCCTTAGAAGTTTCACAGTAGCCCACAAACATTCCCTTCTTTCCAGAAGCATCCAGCTTGCTTCTCTTTTCTTTCGGCAAATGAAAGTGAACAAGACAACCAAAAACTCTAAAATGAGAAACATCAGGGTTCTTACTAGAGAAGACTTCTTCGGGAGTTTTGGAGTCCAGAGCGGAATGCGGGCATCTATTTTGAACATGCACAACAATGTTCACAGCTTCTCCCCATAGAAACTTCGGAAGACCTTGGTCACATAGCATGGCACGGGCAACCTCCACAATGGTACTGTTCTTTCTTTTAGCAACACCATTTTGCTCAGGAGTGTACGTAGTTGTGGTCTCCCTCTTAATGCCAGCTTCTCTACAAAAGACATTAAACTCATTTGTAAATTTTTGAAGATGTTCTATGCTTGATGCAACTTTACTTTTATCCCTAATGTCAGTCAGCAATCACATAAACAAGAAAGTAAAGTGCTGATAGAACATACCAGTAGATCGACAAAAGACGAGCCAGAAAAATGTAAGTGTGTTGGTGTGTTACGGTGGTCAACAGGATGCTTCAACCAGCAAAGTCTCAATATGGTTAGTCAACCAGAAGTGTCACACACACAACCCTTAAAGACAGCTCATCAAAAATCAACATAATTCAACAAAAGAATCCCACATCCAGATTTCCGGCATCATCCATATTTACGGCATCCATTTCTGGCATCATCCAGATTTACAACATCATCCATATTTACGGCATCCAGATTTACGACATCCATTTCCGGCATCATCCAGATTTACGACATCATCTATATTTATGGCATCATCCATATTTACAGCATCCAGATTTACGGCATCCATTTCCGACATCCATTTCTAGATCATGAGGATGTGTGTGATGAGATGATTGAAATGTCCTCCAACGTTGACTCTATTTATATCAATCACTGAGGGTGTGTGACACATTTGCTGGGGGTGTCAAACCTTAAGGCCGATCTGCACATATTTTGAAAGTATTAAAAATAAATGTTCTGCTCATCGGATCAAGATGATCTTTAGATCGATCTTGCACCTCTTCGAAAGAGGAACCTAATAAAAATATTGGTGTCTTCATCTGAGCATCACAACATGGAGTTTGGACCTAGTTGTCCAATTTTAACATCATTTGACTCATACTCGGTCCCATTGTCGGTCCTCAAAGCTTTGATTTTCTTCTCGGTTTGATTTTCCACCAAGGCCTTGAAGGTACAAAACCATTTCAATGCTTCATCCTTCCTCAAAAAATATATCCAGGTCTTGCGGGAGAAGTCACCTGTAAAAGTCATGTAATAGGAACATCCTCCCAAGGATGTCACAGGCAGCAAACCGGATAAGTCAGAATGTATCAACTGCAAGATGTCAGTTGTCTTTGTGACACTTGAGGGGAATGGTCCCCTTGTATGCTTCCCTTCGGCACAACCTTGACATATACCTTCATGATCATCTCTCAATTCGGGCATCCCTGTCACCACCTTCCTTGCTTCGGGAAGGGCTTTGTAATGAAGGTGTGGAAACCTCTGGTGCCAAAACTCTGTTTGAAGAGTTGTATCACATGTCATAGCCCCCAATGGACTTCCTCCAACCTGATAGAGTGTATAAAGTCTAAAACCAATAGAAAGAGCTTCCTTGAAGTTCTTCTTCCAGATAAGTACCTTTCTCTCAACGAATGTCACCTTGAACCCTTTGTCTTCCATTGCCGAAATGGACATAAGGTTCTTCTTCAAATTAGGTACATGCAACACGTCTTGTAATCGGATGACTTGACCTTGAGATAAATCGAGGGTCACAATCCCCGTCCCTTTCATGGGATAGGTGGAATTATCTCCAAGGATAATTTCCAGATTAGTATCCTTCTCAACCAAATCAGAAAGGGCTTCTTTATAACCAGTGAGGTGCCTTGAAGCACCACTATCAATTAACCAGACATCAGGGTGTCGGGTCGAGATGTAGTAGAGAGGGCAGATACAAGAATAAAATAATTTCTCTTATTATCAACAACATTAGAGTCATCGTACCTGACATTTCTTGACCTCTTGAAAGGTTTTCCATTTCCATTACGATCAGAGGGAGCCTTCCTTTTTCCTTTGAACCTGTTGTTCCTGCCATTCCTTCTCGAGTTGTTGTTGTCATCATTTCTGGGAGAGTCCCTTCTATTAGGGCACTCTCTTGCATAGTGATCAGTCTTGTTACAAGTGTAACATCTTCCCTTCCTTCCTTTGGGTCTCGCTCTACCATGATTTTGATTTCTCGGGCCACCATGATTCTTCTTCTTTGCATGAGCGACGAAGGCAATAGGGTCACTTCCATTACCATTAGAGGCATCATTCTTGTTTCCTCTTGAGTGCATCTCTCAATATTTCATCAAAATCAGGAATCACATTATTATTGAGAATAATGGTATTAAATACATGCCAATCACGGGGGAGATCTCCAAGTGCAATAAGAACCGTCTCTCGATCAGATATTGCTTCCCCAATAACTAGGAGGTTATTCCTGATTTCAGTGAGCCTCATAAAATAGGATTGAATAGATTCATCCTTACCCTTCTTGATATTCTTCAATTGATTCTTGAAGAAGAGGATTTGATTAGCATTGCTAGCCTTGAACATGCTCACCAGCTTATCATACATCTCCTTAGATGTCTTCAGCTTAGAAATGTAAGCAACCAAGTGCTTATGAATAGAATCCCAAATAATCATCTTTGCTTTGAATTCCCCTTTTCTATACTTTGTCTTCGTGGCAGCAGCTACATTTGATGGAGGCTCTTGAATATTCACCTGTACATAGTCCATGACATCTTGATCTTCTAGCGCCAAATCCAAGGACATCTTCCATGCATGATAATCAGACTTATCAGTGAATTTATCATTAGCCTTGAAACCCTTGTAGGTTGAGGAGGCCATTTGTCCTTGATAGGATTTCTTCCTTTAGAGATAGCTTCTAACACCAACTTGGACTTTGTCTTCACCTCAATTCTGATACCATGTTAAATTTAGATAACCATGGTGTTCTATGCTTGATGCTCTTTTATGTCAATCTTTCTTAGGCTCAATACAAAATAGCAATCACATAAACTTGAAAGTAAAATGCTGATGGAACACAATAATAATAGATCAATAGAAGACAAGCCAAATATAGATCAGATTTACAATTCCTTTTGTCCAACAAAGATATGAGATATTGTGGCGTTACGACAGCCAGCAAGATGCTTCAACCAACAAAGTCTTTCTCGGTCAGCCAACACTTTCATTTGTAACACCCATAGCCCTCAAAGATAGCTCATCACAAGTCAAACCAGGGACATCGCAAAAACGTCAATGCAGGGAGCTTCAAAAAAGTCAACGCAGCAAACAAGGGCTTCGGTCAAATAACCTGAAATTCCTCGATTTTAGTGCCCCAGTTGTACGGCCTCCTAAAATCGGAATTTTTGTAGAAGATTGAGGTCAAACGACCAAGGGTTGACCATGGTCAACGTTGCAGTAGAAAAGCCCTAAACAGATCAACGGAGAAAACAGAGAGCCCTAAACAGATCAGCGCAGAAAACAGAAAGTCCTAAACAGATTAGCGCAGAAAACAGCTGCTTTGCTCCACACTTGTGAGGGAAAAAAGGCCTCCAAAGGCTATCGAACCAATCATATCACAATGAGAAAATATGTGATGAGATGATGAGAAAATGACCTCCAAGTCTCTCTAATTTATATTCATCAATGAGGGTGTGTGACACATCTCTTAGGCATGTGGGATAAATCTGGTCGACCTTGCACATGTGGAAAATAAATTTAAAATTAATGTTCTACTCATTCGATCAAGATGATCTTTAGATCAATCTTGCACCTCTCCGAAAGAGGAATCCAACAAAAATATGAGCAGTGCAACATGGAGTTTGGACCTGTGATGTTCCCAATTAGCCATAGCTACTTGGAACATTATAATTACTCCATTTTTGAAATAAGAAGTGAAAGACACAATAAAATCTATCCCAGTATGAAAAGGGATTGAGGTAGGAGGATAAAATAAAGTCCCTTGAATGTGAAGAGGAGCAAAAACAAGGAGCTACTAGAGTTGACCAAGTCAACCAACGCTGTAAAAGGGAGGGAAAGCCTCTAAGGCAGCGCAATTTTGAAGGAGGAAGCTTCTTGAAGAAGCTACATCTCCAATGTGTGGGGCCCGGGATGGGGAAGCTTTCTTGGAATAAAAAGGAAGGAATGGCAACAAGGGAATGCATTCATTCATACTTCTTGTTTCAATCTTATGACTGATTGCAATCTTCAGCTGTTTAGCCAGAGTTGCAGCATTATTTAGTGCAAGAGTTCTCATGCGGGAATTCTCGTTCCATTGTTGTTACAGGTGATTGGGAGATTCAAGGAGGAGGTCTTGAGTTCCATTCTCATCAGATATCTTTAGGAATCCATCCTCTAACCTAAACTACGCAGTCACTCTTAGTGAGTGCGTTATTTCTGCAGTAGCTGCAGTAGCTGGGGTTAGATCTACTCATTTGAGCTTATTCCAGGAGGAGAGGGGGTGATTTCCACTCCAGGAGTTCTATTGAGGAGGGTCTTGAGCCTATTTTTGTATTGTGCAATCTTCTTTGAGCATATCAGATATTTCTTAATACAGAGTAATTGGGTACAGTGTTATCCTTCTTCAGTGCTGTACATTGTGTTGTTATTTTGCCGGAACTCTTTGCCGGGTGGTCCCAATGTGCTTGTAAAAGAGGTTAATCCTCTCATATCTGATCTTATAATGAATAAAAGCTCCAGATATATGACATTTCATCTATTGCTGTAGTTTACATGAAAGAATAACTTTGTTGCTGCTTCTGGCATTTCTATTTTATGAAGTACTGGGGTTATGATGCCTTTTTCTACACTTGAGTTTGGAAGATCTGTTTATCATAGCTAGAGTTATTTCTTTTTGATGCCATTCTATATTTAAGTCATATAAAGCACATACTTGAGAGTCCAAGCCCTGGATTGCGTTATTCTTGCACTGGTTCACTTATACAACGTCCTCACTAGAGATATTGTGGAAATTCCTAAAAAGGGATATTACAGTGGTATCAGAGCTCTGCTCTTGGCTTAGCTTGTGGGGGGGGGGGGGGAGATTTCTCTTCAGCATGGAGAAGGAAGACATCTCAAGGCTCGTACTTCAAACTCTGCAGAACATTGCAAGGGATCTCAAGGAGATGAGGCAGGAAGAAGACTCTTTAGGGTTTTGCCCTAAGGCAAGCACCAGCACTGCAAATGGCATGGGACATTCGAATCCATCACAACGCTCCACTCTACCTTCATTTTTAACTGAAGGAGATAAGGAGGGTTCTCTAGGAGAATATTTTGAAGAATATGAGTTCCAGTCTCAAAGGTTCAAGAAGCATCTGAGCTTTCAAGAGTTTTGTCGGATCAAGGATGGAAGGAGGGATGATCCTCATCAAAGAGAAGGTAAATGGATGCAGGGATCAGCCCTACAGCGCAGTATGGTGGGGTTCTTCTTGCCCACATTTGATGGGACATCTAAGCACACAGCAGAGGCATGGGTAGAGAAGTTGGACACATACTTCCAGCTTCAGAAGGTCTCTGAAATGGAAGCTATCAAGATAGCTGCATTGCATCTAGAAGGGGAGGCTCAAGACTGGTGGTTTCATGGGCTAACCACACTTGGGCATCATCATATCACTACATACTCAGATTTCACCTAGAAGCTAGTAGAGAGATTTGATCCAAGGGATTCGGAGGCCCACTTTGCCAAAATAACCAAACTCAAGCAAGAGGGAGATCTTGAGGATTATGTTGCTGAGTACCTACCGCTTTCAGTGACGGTCTCTAACCTCACTACGAGCAGGAAGGTATGCATGTTTTTGAATGGGCTGGCTGAACTATTACAAGGGTTGGTCAAGTCTACAAAACCAGCCACACTCCTTGAAGTTGTGGAGAAGGCTAGAGATCTACAGCACATCTTTCCCAAGGCAAGAACCTTTTTACAATAGAAGACCCATGCAAGGCCAAGGGAGACACTCCCTGTTAAGGAGAAATGTGTTATAGAGGAGGCACATCCTATCAAGACCTTCTCCAAGAGGGGTGCTAGCGCTGTGCAACCCATAAAAGATTTTGCTCCAAGAGGAGGGGTTGTTGTAGCGTTAAGAGGGGTCCCAAAATATCTTACCCTAAGAGTAAGAGGCACCATCAAGGGGCAAAGGGTTTCTGTATTGATAGATAGTGGAGCCACTCACAATTTTATTGATTCACAGCTGGTACACAAGAGAGGAATTCCCGTGGAGGAGTTTGAGGAATTTTCAGTTTTGGTTCCAGGAGCCATGACTCTACAATGTGCCAAGTATGTTCCAGCGCTGACCATCACTATGGGTACCTATACCTTGAGTCCTTTGCAGACCACTTCTTTGTGGTAGACATTCCAGATACCAATGTCATATTGGGAGTCCAGTGGTTAGTCACTCTTGGGAGGGTTACCACTAACTGGAGAACTTTGGAGATGGAATGGACTAGAGAAGAGGATGGCCAGCAACAAAAGATCAAGGGTATGAACACATATCCTCCTCAGATTGTTTCAGCACATAGGATGGAGGCAGATCTGCGCAGAGGAGACATTGCATGGGTAGTGGAGTTGCATGTATCCGAGGTGAAGAGCAAGGACACACTGGTGCACCCAGATGTTCAATCCCTTTTGGACAGGTATTCTACAGTATTTGGAGATATCCCACCAGGGAGACCTCCTGACCGAGGGTTTGAACACACCATTGAGTTGGAGCAAGGGGTACAAGCAGTGATCACCACTCCTTATAGACATCCCAAGGCCTATAGGGATGAGATTGAAAAGGCTATCCAAGAGCTGCTAGCACTAGGGCACATCCGGCCTAATACTAGTCCTTTTGCTTCCTCAGTGGTTTTGGTAAAGAAGAAGGATGGCACATTGAGGATGTGCATCGATTATAGAGCCTTGAACAAGAAGACTTTCAAGAACTGGTACCCTATACCCAGGATCGATGAACTCATGGATGAGTTGAGAGGATCCAAATATTTCTCCAAGATTGATTTGAGGTCCGGGTACCATCAAATCAAGGTGCGGGAGTAAGATATCCCCAAGACAGCGTTCAGGTGTCATTATGGGCATTTTGAGTTTCTGGTAATGCCCTTTGGATTGACTAATGCTCCAGCAACTTTCCAATCCTGTATGAATCATATCTTTCGCGATCATTTGCGGAAGTTTGTATTGGTCTTCTTTGATGATATTCTGATCTACAACTGCACCTGGGAGGAGCACTTGCAGCATCTTGAGACAGTCTTACATATCCTCAAGGAGCAGCAATTCTATGCCAAGCTCTCCAAATGTGAATTTGGCCTCACAGAGATGTTGTATTTGGGGCATATCATAGGGATAGATGGAGTAAGGGTACATGAGGAGAAGATTCAAGCTATCCGAGATTGGCCTGAACCCGGGAATGTGACAGAACTCAGAAGATTTGTGGGCATATGTACATATTACCGGAAGTTTGCGAAAGGATTTTCACAACTAGCAGCACCTCTTACAGACTTGACACCCATAGTGCAGAGGGCTTTTGATAAGCTCAAAGAGGTAATGAGTAGTTGTCCTGTTTTGGTTTTCCCTGACTTTTCTCAACCTTTTGTGCTAGAATGTGATGCATCAGGTGAAGGTATTGGGGCAGTTTTGATGCAAGGAGGGCATCCTATAGCCTTTGAGAGCAGAAAGTTGCTTCCTCATGAGAAGCTATACCCCATCTATGATAAAGAAATGTTGGCTATCATGCATGCATGAGCCAAATTCCGGCATTATTTGGTGGGGAATAAGTTCAAGGTGAAAACTGATCACAACAGCCTTAGATTCTTTCTTGAATAGAGGCAGCTTCTGGAAAGACAACAGAAATGGGTGAGCAAAATTCAGGCCTATGATTTTGACATAGAATATGTCAAGGGGAAGAGCAATACAATAGCTGATGCACTTTCCAGGAGGCCTATAGCGCTGTCCATGAGGGGCATGGACGTAGATTGGAAGGCTCAACTTTTAGTTGAGTACTCCAAAGATGACTTTGCATGCAAGATACTTGATGGGGTGGTACCAGATGAGAGATTTAAAGTGATGAATGAGGTTATCTATTACAAGGATCGGATCTACTTGGCTAAGGATTCTAAGCTCAAGGAGAAGATCTTAGTGGCCTCACATGATTCCCCACTTTCTGGGCATCAAGGTTTCATAAAAACCTACAGATCTATTAGGGAGAGATTCTCATGGAAGGGTCTCAAGGAGGATGTGCTCCAACATGTCAAGGAATGTACCACTTGCCAACAAAATAAGGGAGAGCACACTTATCCTACTGGGTTATTGCAGCCACTACCTATTCCGGGGGAGAAGTGGGAGAGTATCTCTATGGACTTCATCACCGGCTTACCGACAGTGCAAGGTAAGGACTGTATCTATGTTGTTGTTGACAGACTAACAAAGTATGCTCATTTTTTTGCCATCTCTGCACATTAGACTGCTTCACAGGTAGCTGAGCTCTTCTTCAGAGATGTATTTAGACTCCATGGTCTCTCTAGGACCATAGTGAGTGATCGGGACAGTCGCTTCATGGGTGGCTTTTGGCAGGAACTTTTCCGACTAGTGGGAACTGATTTGACTCCCAGCACCAGTTATCACCCCCAAACTGATGGGCAGACTGAGATAGTGAACAAGTGGCTAGAAGGCTACTTGAGAAACTATGTGGCCGGGCAGCAGAAAGCTTGGCTGCGGTGGCTCCACTTGGGGTAGTATTGTTATAACACTACTCACCACACCTCTATTGGCATGACACCATTCTGAGCCTTGTATGGATATGAGGCACTTTCATTTGCCGATGTTATGTTTGGGGTGAGCAAAGCTCCAAGGGCAAAAGATTGGATTCAAGAGAACCAAGACATACTCAGGGCCCTCAAAGATAACATTGCCACTGCCCAGAATCAGCAAAAGATGTATGCAGACCATGGTCGGATAGAGAGATAGTTTGAGGTGGGGGATCTTGTCTACCTACGCCTTTAGCCTTACAAACAGTCCACACTCAAGGAGAAGGGAGCTGAAAAGCTCAAACCACGTTTCTATGGGCCTTACAAGGTGAGCAGATGTGTCGGTAAGGTAGCTTATGAGCTGGAGCTTCCTAAGGGGAGCAAGATCCACAATATCTTCCATGCATCTTGCCTCAAGAAGGCCATAGGGAAGAATGTAGTTGCCAACTTGGAACTTCCTCCAATTGATGATGAGGGTCATTTGATCTTGCAGCCAGAAGCAATCTTGGACACAAGAGAGAGAAAGTTAAGAAACAGAGTCATCAAAGAATATCTGGTTCGATGGAGGAATCTACCAGATGAGGATGCCACTTGGGAGGGGGAGAAGATCTTGCAGCATCCTTCTTTACTGTTGCTTGTGGGCAAGCAACTTTTGAGCGGGGAGGACTGTGATGTTCCCAATTAGCCATAGCTACTTGGAACATTATAATTACTCCATTTTTGAAATAAGAAGTGAAAGACACAATAAAATCTATCCTAGTGTGAAAAGGGATTGAGGTAGGAGGATAAAATAAAGCCCCTTGAATGTGAAGAGGAGCAAAAGCAAGGAGCTACTAGAGTTGACCAAGTCAACCAGTGCTGTAAAAGGGAGGGAAAGCCTCTAGGGCAGCGCAGTTTTGAAGGAGGAAACTTCTTGAAGAAGCTACATCTCCAATGTGTGGGGCCCGGGATGGGGAAGCTCTCTTGGAATAAAAAGGAAGGAATGGCAGCAAGGGAATGCATTCATTCATACTTCTTGTTTCAGTCTTATGACTGATTGCAATCTTCAGCTATTTAGCCGGAGTTGCAGCACTGTTTAGTGCAAGAGTTCTCATGCGGGAATTCTCGTTCCATTGTTGTTGCAGGTGATTGGGAGATTCAAGGAGGAGGTCTTGAGTTCCATTCTCATCAGATATCTTGAGGAATCCATCCTCTAACCTGGACTGCGCAGTCACTCTCAGTGAGTGCGTTATTTCTGCAGTAGCTGGGGTTAGATCTACTCATTTGAGCTTATTCCAGGAGGAGAGGGGGTGATTTCCACTTCAGGAGTTCTATTGAGGAGGGTCTTGAGCCTATTTTTGTATTGTGCAATCTTCTTTGAGCATATCAGATATTTCTTAATACAGAGTAACTGGGTACAGCGTTATCCTTCTGCAGTGCTGTACATTGTGTTCTTATTTTGCCGGAACTCTTTGCCGGGTGGTCCCAATGTGCTTGTAAAAGAGGTTAATCCTCTCATATCTGATCTTATAATGAATAAAAGCTCTAGATATATGACATTCCATCTATTGCTGTAGTTTACTTGAAAGAATAACTTTGTTGCTGCTTCCGGCATTTCTTTTTTATGAAGTACTGGGGTTATGATGCCTTTTTCTACACTTGTGTTTGGAAGATCTGTTTATTATAGCTAGAGTTATTTCTTTTTGATGCCATTCTATATTTAAGTCATATACAACACATACTTGAGAGTCCAAGCCCTGGACTGCGTTACTCTTGCACTGGTTCACTTATACAACGTCCTCACTAGAGATATTGCTGAAATTCCTAAAAAGGGACATTACATAGGCAACCTAGGTCTTATGGCAATAAGAGATCATCCACTGTTGTCAACTCAATTGCCTCTCTTCAGCTATTTAGTGGTGGATGTTATCCCCACAAGGGAGGCTTCCCTAAAGAAATCACCAACAAGATATTCAACAAAGGATGACTCAAGGGGTGATATAAAGTTTAATGTTTAAAGAGAAAGGTATCGACCAAACCTTGAAAAGGTTGAGATAAGAGTTGCAAAAGTTCAAGTACACTTTCCCAAGACTTTTATGATTTAGAAAAAAGTTAGGGCTTTTGTGACATGCAAATTTAGGACATACAATGGCATATAACAGCTTGATAAATAACCTATCAATGATAAGATCAACAAAACAACAAAGGTTATCCAAGAGGCAAGCAAGGGTTAGCTAAACAATGAAGTTTTGTGGCTGAAAATGCATATTACAACAATACTTTGGTTTGAAAATATGTAGTTAATGCTAGATTTTGTCTTTTTTATATTTATTAAATGGAGTCCCTATTAATAGGGCAAAAACAAATAGACATAAAATTGCTATAAATTTTATAGCAATTTAAGCTAACACTAACTCTAGTTACCATGAATTAAGTAAAAGGAAAAATTAAGATGATCACTACCAACTAGTCTAGTGCCTTCTCTCAATTGGGCAATGGAATCAACAATGGCGAGGTGAAAGATAGAGGAGCTTGTGTGAAGAGTGTGGGGACTAAAAATCCTCGCGTAGAAACCCTAGCGACCTCTTTAACGTGGAGATTTAAGATCAAATGATGCTATACTAAATTCCTTTGGTGGATCCTTGAAAGTCAAATTTTGGATAACATATCGAACCAAAATTTCATGAAAGATTATGCATTTTGTAATATGGCACAATAGAAACCCTACAAAAAATTGCATGCAAAATGGAAGAAAGTGGACAATAAACTTACACCATTCAATCAAGAATGATTACATTAATCCAATATAGTCTCCTCGTGCAAAATTATCTCTCCCAGGACAATTCACTCCATCATTCATCCATAGTGACCAAGAGAAAAAGACAAGAGATCAGATAATTTTATTAATGTCCAACGAATGACCACAAAAAGGTCAATGGGACTGTTGGTTACAATGATTACGTCACACCTGCTGGTGGACCAAACGGTCCCCTTTCCTTATAAAAGCAGGAAATGCAAAACTACAAGGAATGCAAAAGAGAACTCTGGATGACTGAAACATCTTGACAATGAGATGTGATGAAGAAGTCCTGGAGGAGAAGGATGAGCCTCTTGAATAGGGAGGAGACTCCTTCTCCTAGCATCCGAGGCCGAATGATTACGTCACACCTGCTGGTGGACCAAACGGTCCCCTTTCCTTATAAAAGCAGGAAATGCAAAACTACAAGGAATGCAAAAGAGAAGTCTGGATGACTGAAACATTTTGACAATGAGATGTGATGAAGAAGTCCTGGAGGAGAAGGATGAGCCTCCTGAATAGGGAGGAGACTCCTTCTCCTAGCATCCGAGGTTGAATGAAGAGGATTGAAGGAAACTTGTCAATGTCTGCTGCCCTGAAGAGGAGCTGGACTGCTGTCGTTGCCGTCTGGAGGATTTGGGGCGTCCCCTGGAGGGGGGGGGGGGTGGGGGGTGCCTGATTCTGGATCGCTGATGGGGTCTAGTCGGACGAGAGTCCCGAATCCGCACCGATCTGGAGGCATGGTCTAACGATCGATCGACGGTTCTCTTGGTGTCCTACGAAGCTGGTAGCACTCTAAAGAAGTCTGTGATCCTCTGTGTGGTGGCCGAAGCGGACAGAGGTTGGAGTAAAGTCGAACAGTATCTGAAGGTCTCCTGGAGGTACAGTGCTAGGCATTGCTGGTCAGTGTATCTAAGGAAGCTGGCTAGGCTCTGGGGCCCCCTGAATAAGCAATAGAAGCACCCGCGGATCTCATAGTAGATCGGGCATTTGAAGATGAAGTGTGACTTAGTTTCCACCTCCTGTAGATGACAAAGTTGACAGATCCTCTCCGTCCTGTCAATGTGGTGGTTTGTTTCCACCCGAAGCCTGTGCGATCCAACTCTGAGCTGTCCGAGGGGGATCCTGATGGCATGCATCCAATGATGGAGGGTATGGGGGGGTCGAGTGATGAGTCCATCTCTGATTTCCAAACAGTGCTCAGTGTAGAAGGCCATCTTTGGGCACAGATCGCCCGAAGGATTGACCCATGTAGTCTGAATGTACTTCCTGTAGATGTCCTCCATGATGATTTTGTTGAGTTCTTGCTGGTTTGGAAGAAGGTGCCCCGGGGCGTTTAATGAATATTGGAACGGGGGGAGATGATCTGTCTGGATACCAATAAGACTAAGGAGTTCAGTCACTCCGGTGAACCAGCATTTGGTGCGGCCGGTCTGCGTGCGAGCAATGTTCTCCGAGGAGTAATAGGCCAAGTATGGGTACTTGTCTCTCCCCTCTCTCGTGTCTGCCAAGCCACGAATCCGATGAAGATAAGTGAGTATCCTGAAAATTGCCTCAAGACGGAAAGGCTTAGCTCTGAACTCTGCTAGGATGATGTTTTGGGGAACTGTCTGCTTACACCGGATGAAGCGGCGCAAGAGAAGAGTCTGGACTCGCTCAGCCGAGGCCCAATCTGACTCCAGTAGAGAGGGGCACCAAATCTCTGATCCATAAAGCACGGTGGGACGGATCAAGGTATCCATGATGTTCATCTTGGATGGTATATCCTGGAAGTGGTGGCGGAAGCACTATCTTTCAAGGGGGGCCAGGGAGCCATACCCTTTGTTAATCTTGGGTTGAAGGGCCGGATGAACGCTGAAACGGGGGCCCGAGAACTGCACTCCCAAGTAAGTGTAGCTGCTGACGACTTTGATTTCTTCTCCCTTGAATAGGAAGCGGAAACTTGAGCTCTTCTTCACCCCATTGAAGATCATAACTTTGGTTTTGCTCAGGTTCACCGTCAAGTGCCGAAGATCACAAAAGGCTGCGAAGGCATCTAGCTGTCTCTGAAGTCCATCCGAGGAGGCGGCTAGGAGAACAATATCATCTGCAAAAAGGATGGAGATCAGGACATGGTGGAGAAGGCACCCATCGGACTCCTGGATATGCTCATGGAGGAAAGATTCCAGCTCATCAATGTATATCCTAAAGAGAGTGGGGGAAAGCGGGCACCCCTGCTTGACTCCAATGGTGCTTCGGATGAACTCCGACAATCCTCCAACTGTGCGGAGACGGCCAAGCACAGACTCACAGAGACGCATAATAGCAGTTAGAAGAGTCGAAGAGATGCCAATCTCTCTCAGCCTCTGAAAAAGGTCCTCCCTCGGGACCGAATCGAAGGCCTTCCTGAAATCCACAAAGCAGCAGTACACCTTGGAGGACCGGTGCTCGGCCTCCTCGATCGTTGCTCGAAGAGTGAAGATATGGTCGGTGATCTGGTGATCTGGTCTGAAACCAGCGTGGCCCCTGGCCTTGAGTTGTTTCTGCTCTAAGAAGCTGGAGAGTCCCCTGTGTAGTGTAGTAGCATACAGCTTGGAGAATGTGTGTCCGACCATGATCGTTCTGTAATTGTTCGGGTCAGATGTGGGCCCTGCTTTATGGATAGGGTAGATAATATGGTGAGACCATCCATTCGGGAAACCATCACGAATAACGTGGTTGAATAGATCTGCTAGATAACCCACCAGAGGACGAAGCCCAAGCTTGAAGAATTCTGCCTGGAAGCCTTCTTCGTCCGCGGCTTTGTTGCTGTTTAAGGCCCAAATTGCCTCCCTGGTATCTTTGACGGAGAAAAGGTGACAAGTGGCAGGGGGGGAAGGAGCCTGAATGGGGGGTTGCCCAGGGATGTCATACAATTTGGAGGTGTGGGAGAACATGGAGGTGGGGTCAAGGTCGGTCGGGGTGGGAGATCGCCTGGGAAGAACGCTGCCCCAGAACTCCTTAGGAGAGTGGAGAAGAAGATCAGAAAGAATCCGTCTCCTGTGGGAAATAAAGTGACGTTTCTTGCAGCGAAAGAGGCGGCGGTTGGCAGAACAGATGAGGGGGTAAGACGGAAGGGAATGTCGAAAAGCATGCCGGAGATCCTGGTGCAGAGATTTGCACTCGTGATCATACCACTTATTCATAGGACATCCTCCTGGTTTTGGGGGGGGGGGTGGCGGCGGAGTGGGTGGAGGAAAGGAAGGACTGGAGTGCGGCCTCCCAGATTGTGGATGAGAGGCAGTGGTATTTGTCGTTAGCGGATTCAAGAGAGGCGAACTGGGCTACAGGAGGAAGTACGTGCTTGAGGGTAGAGGAGAAGACATCAGGATCGCCTTCCTTGAACTTGAAGAGAGTACGGGGTGGGCCGTGCGGTGTGGTGGGGGGGGGGAGGCTTGCGTGGGATGCCGAGCTGAAGTGAGGGTGAGAGAAGTGCATGATCAGGTAGGGGGATAGGTACGATGGAAAAGTTTTGGATGTATGGGAGGAGATTCGGGCTGGCAAGGGCGTAGTCAACCATGCTCGCACCCCCCCCCCCCCCCATCGGCAAGTAAAGAAGTGGGAGGATGGAAAGCAAGGGAGGCTGTTCAGGATTATCAACTTGTGAGATTCCCCCATCTGCAGAAGGTGTTTCCCGTAGGCTGTAGTGGGGCCTGAGCTACCTTTTGATGTTCGGTGCATGTTCACCGAGGCCGGATCTACCCCTCGGGTGCAGAGCACATCCTCTGTACGGTCATGGATGGGTATCTGGAGGTCTCTGGTTTGGGCATTAAAGCCCCCCATGATAATGATGTCTCCAACTGCTGAGTATTTGGTAATGTCAGAGTACAAGTATGTAAAGGGGTCGCCATCACCGCTGTGGATAGCAAAGGATGAAGAGCTGGGGGGAAGTAACACACCGCCATATAAATGTCTCTTAGAGAGGGGATGCTGGCTCTGATCTCAATCCACATGAATATGGTGTGATCATCAGTTGCTACAATAGAGATTCTGTCTCTGAGATCATCTCTGGCGAGGCATGCTACTCCTCCAGAACCTCTGACTCCTCTTGAACTCCGTGTCTCCTGTCTGCAAGCTGAGGTCCATTGGTATCTTGTGATGTCCGGGAGAGGGCGGACAGGGCTCGCGTGTGTTTCGGTAACAAGAAGGATGTCTGCTGAAGCAAGGGCGTCATAAAGTAGGCCAGGTGATGACCAGAAAGAGCCATTTCCATTCTAGCAGTGGACCAAAATGCTCGTGCCTCGTCTCCTCTCTGCTCGGGCCCGTCATTTAGAAATACCGGTTTGAGGGACCCATCTCGGGGGTAAGGAGTCTCGGATAAGCACTCGAAGATTTCTGATGACTGCCCACTTCCCTGGCTGTCTTGCTGCCGCAACCTGTTCTCTGGGCTGTTTAAGTTCAGCTACCTGTGTTCTTGTGAGGTCCTCGTCCAAGAATATCTTGTCTGGGAGGGAGAATATTTTCCACTTTGCACGAAGTGCCAGAAGTCTGTCTGTGGAGTTGTGGAATCGGAGGAAAAGGGTAGAGTCTTGCCCCAACCATGCCCTCTCCAGTGTAATATCGGGTATGTCAAGTGTGTCACGAAGAAACTTGTGGCCTAGCTCTAGTATGTCTGATGAGGGAGTGGGGGGAGGAAGTCCCTTGACTTTGAGGTTTAGTTCTCTTGCTCGCCTGGTCCTTTCCTCCACCAGCTTGGCCTGTACAACCTCTTCCACCACTGTGAGGGGTGGGGCCTTCTCCTTCCCTCTAACCACCTGTACCCGTGAACTTATATGTGATTCTGTTTCTTGTTTAAAGGATACCTGCTATGATATGATTTCTTCTTGTTTATCCTTGAGAACTTGAATTTTCGCCTGTAAGGTCTCATCCGGTGGGCGTACCGCAAGAAGTTCTCTGCACTCCTTCTGTTGGTTCTTCAAGGATGAGTGTCTTCCTCGACAACCCCGACCCTGTTGGACAAGATGCCTATCTCGGAGCGTAGCCTGTAGTTTTCCGCTTCAAGGAGTTTCGTTTTCCTCAGCAATTGCTTGATTTGGGAAGTCCAGAAAATGAAGTCGGTTTCCAGTGCGATGTCGGTGGGGCTGTACACAGTTTCGGGTTCGTTGTGGCACTGCATGAGGTACTTGAGAGGCCCTCTGTCATTGAAATTTGGGGAAATAGGAAATTCACCCCACCCCCGGGGTCCCTATTTTCCTTCCTCTCCGTCATTCCCACAAACGGAAATTGTTGCAGGATCAAGGGGGAGGGGCGGTATCTGTTGTAGGGGAAACCGATGTTAGTTTGCTGAGGGGTCATTCCCGCAAACGGAAATTTATGTGGGATCGAGGGGGAGGGGCGGTATTTGTTGTAGGGGAAACCAACGTTAGTCTGCTGAGGGGAGGGGGTCTAGCCAGCGGAAAAAGTTTGCAGGGAGGGGGTTGCGGGAGAAGCAGCGGGGGAAAAAGGTGCAGAGGAGGGGCAACTAGGGAGGGGGCTGCGGGAGAGGCAGCGGGTAGGCAGAGGGTTGCGGGGAGATGGTAGCAGCAGATGGGAGGGGAGCTGCGGGGGGCAATGGATGGGGGCAGCGGGAGCAATGGACGGGGAGAGCAAGGAGCAACAGATAGGCAGAGGGTTGTAGGGAGTTGGTAGCAGCAGATGGGAGGGGAGCTGCGGGGGGCAATGGACGGGGGCAGTGGGAGCAGCGGACGGGGAGAACAGGGAGCAACGGATAGGCAGAGGGTTGCAGAGAGCTAGTTTGCACTTCTTAAGAGAGAGAAGTGCGATGATACAAATGAAAGTGAATTCCCTTTATTTATACGAGGAAAACCAAATCACTTTTCATAATTTTATGAGTAAAAGCTTGAAAAGTTTGCTTAAGCATTCAAATAGTCCTAAGGGTCACAATTCGACCTTAAGATATCTTTAAAACATATAAAATCTCCCACACATGTGAGAATAAATGCTCTTAATCATGATGTCATCCTCCCAAAATGGACAATCTTCATTAAGCAAGTGATAAAGTGGTCCATGAGTGCTACTTAGTCCAAGGAAATCATCAAAGTGCATCAATACATCTCCAAATAACTAGTCCATCATGACATCATCTCTAATATGGCTCACATCTCCCTTTAATGGGATGTGGCGATGACATGGCATGCTCTGAGGCAAGCATTGGCATCTAGGCACAATGTGCTAGGCTCCCAAGTCATCTCAATGATCACCATCCTCATCTGCCCATTGGAACAAGGAAATGTCCACTAAACAGGGTCAAGGCTAGCCTAGGGGTGCCCTGAGTCCATTTGGGCACATCATCAAATAAGTCAATGCCTTGGCTTCTTAGTATAGCATTTTAGCATCTGGGGGTGTAGCAAGAGGAGTACAACCGTGTGGAGGCACAAAAATAGTTCACACAAAGCTTGCCTTCCAATGTCTTTTTAGGATTTGTAAGCAAGCTACTACACTTGTGTTAGGGATGATTATGTCTCTAGCCCTATTAGGTGCTTCCAGCGGGTAGGCAGAGGGTTGCGGGGAGCTAGTAGCAGTGGACGGGAGGGGAGCTGCAGGGGGCAATGGATGGGGGCAGTGGGAGCAGCAGATGGGGAGAGCAGGGAGCAATGGATAGGCAGAGGGTTGCGGGGAGTTGGTAGCAGCGGACGGGAGGAGAGCTGTGGGGGGCAATGGACGGGGGCAGTGGGAGTAGCGGACGGGCAGAGCAGGGAGCAACGGATAGGCAGAGGGTTGCAGAGAGCTAGTTTGCACTTCTTAAGAGAGAGAAGTGCGATGATACAAATGAAAATGAATTCCCTCTATTTATATGAGGGAAACCAAATCACTTTTCATAATTTTATGAGTAAAAGCCCGAAAAGTTTGCTTAAGCATTCAACTAGTCCTAAGGGTCACAATTCGACCTTAAGATATCTTTAAAACATATAAAATCTCCCACACATGTGGGAATAAATGCTCTTAATCATGATGTCATCCTCCCAAAATGGACAATCTCCATTAAGCAAGTGATAAAGTGGTCCATGAGTGCTACTTAGTCTAGGGAAATCATCAAAGTGCATCAATACATCTCCAAATAACTAGTCCATCATGACATCATCTCCAATATGGCTCACATCTCCCTTTAATGGGATGTGGCGATGACATGGCATGCTCTGAGGCAAGCATTGGCATCTAGGCACAATGTGCTAGGCTCCCAAGTCATCTCAATGATCACCATCCTCATCTGCCCGTTGGGACAAGGAAATGTCCACTAAACAGAGTCAAGGCTAGCCTAGGGGTGCCCTGAGTCCATTTGGGCACATCATCAAATAAGTCAATGCCTTGGCTTCTTAGTATAGCATTTTAGCATCTGGGGGTGTAGCAAGAGGAGTACAACCATGTGGAGGCACAAAAATAGTTCACACAAAGCTTTCCTTCCAATGTCTTTTTAGGATTTGTAAGCAAGCTACTACACTTGTGTTAGGGATGATTATGTCTCTAGCCCTATTAGGTGCTTCCAGCTTCCAAGGGGAAGGGCATTTCACAGTTAGACCCATCAATCTATATGTGCATGTGATAATGATGTTGATGGAGTGGGAAAGACTTCAAGGAAGATTGTCATAGCCATGGTACCAATTAGAGGGGTCCAAGACCTTTGAGCAGAGAGCAATTGTGGAGGCATGAGTTACCCCTTTCCTTGGCCTACTCTTTCCACCCCTCTGGTGTGCCTTTTACTTTTAATGTTTACATCTTTCTTTCATGCATAGCTTAGGACACTAAGCTTGCTTTATGGTTTCCTGGCTTGTGTGTTAGCCAATGAAGACCTTGAAGTGTCCTTTTATCAATATGAGTGTGTTAAATTCTGAAGATGTTCTATGCTTAGATGCAAATATACTTTGACCGTCTAGGGCACAATGAAAGTAAGATGAAGATAGAACATACCAATAGATCGATGGAAGACAAGGCAAAACAGAGATAAAGAATGGTGGCGTTACGGCGATCAGCAGGATGCTTCAACTAGCAAAGTCTTCATAAGGTCAGCCACCCACATATGTCACACAACCCCAAGACAACCCAGACAAGAATACTCCACAAAGACGTAGCACCAAGAATGCAACTCCATCGCCATCAAGAGAGAATGGAGTGTCCATGGAGTGTCATACTCCCGACAGTGTATCTCAGCCCATGGTCTACTGTGCCTTAAGAGATATCTCAAGAGTTGACTCAAAGTGTTCACTGCACAACTCGCGTCCGGACGGATGTTCCCTAAGAACATTAGGGCCCCTACGAGTTGACGATACTCAGTCGGATTTTCTAAAACGGGCCCAGCAGCGCTACCACTCAACTTCTTAAAGTTAAGCTCCATCGGTGTTGACACGGACTTAAAGTCCACCATACTAAATATTTCCAGAAGCTTCACAATATATTTTCTTTGAGAAGGGAAAATCTCGCCAAGTCTCTGCCAGACCTCCAGGCCTAGGAAGTAATGCATCAGTCCTAGGTCCTTCATCTCAAACTCAACAATGAGCTCCCTCTTGCTCTGATGAATGAGAGAGTCAACATCTGTCAGGAAGAGATCGTCCACATAGAGAACCAGAATGAGAGGCTCTTCTCTATCAACCTTGAAGTAAAGGTTTAAATCATCATTACTACGAGTGAAGCCCAACTTCATCAAGTAGCTATCTATCCTCTCGTACCAAGCCCTGGGGGCTAGCCAACCTGCAAACATGGGTGTCTCGATCCTGGACTTTGAATCCCAAAGGTTGCTCTTCATACACCTCTTCCTTTATCGCACCATGCAGGAAGGTGGTCTTCATATCCATCTGATGAAGATTTCGTCCTTGCGTAGCAGCAAGGGTAATAATAGATTACAGGTGCAATCATAATCAATGCCTTCCTAGAGAGGAGTCTCAAGCAACACATCTTGTCTTATACTTTTCAATACTCCTATAAGATGCATGCTAGATCTTATAGAGCCATATCGAGGTGACAACAACTTTGTCCCCCGGTCTTGGGACCATATCCCAGACATCATCCTTCGCAATGGGTTTGTACTCTTTGTGTATATCATCCTTACGGACTTGATGCTTAACGGCTTCTTCATGTTGTACTCATGGCATCTAGATACCTCTGGTATTTATATGGCTTCTTGCTTTTTCGGAATTTCCCCCTTGAAGCCATATATCATTGAGCCATGAGGGTCTTCTTTCTTTCAGCAATGATATTAGCTCAGGAGCATATACAGTTGTGGTCTCTCTCTTAATGCCCGCTCCTCTGCAAAAGTGCCATTATCAGTCCTTGGAATCTTGATATTCTTCTTCAAGAAATATATCCATAATGCATCAACTGCCAGACATCAGATTGTGATACTTGAGGAAAAAAAGAAAGTCCCCCCTTGTGATGCTTGTGATGCTTTCCTGCAGCACAACTCTGATATATGCCTTCATGATTATTTTGAATTTGGGCATCCCAGACACTAACCTGGAAAGGGATTGGTAATCATGGGCCTAAATCTTACTCACCCACTGTACAGGCCATTGAAGAATCATAGCCATATATTGCCATATATTTGTCATACATCTTGTCAGGTGTCATATATTGTCATATCATGGATTACAGTGATGCTATAGCATTATTTATCATAGTCATCAGAAGATATCAATCTTCATGGTTATATTTTTCCATATGCCTCTGAAGATACCACAGATATAGATTCTGCTAGCGGTCATATGGTGAGGTCATACATACTCTGTCATAACCCACAAATTTTGTTAAGGCCCTAAACACTCCAACAGCTGCCTAAAGGACTATGGCTTCACCTCCACAAGATCCTCCTTCCTAAGCTGTTCATGATGGAAACTTTCCTGAGGTAAGGTTACTGTCACAAGTTTACTGCTAATATGATTTTTGTAAACATAGGTATGACTGTCTATGTCACTGTCATAATGACAGTAACATAGAATCATAGATTACATTCTTACTTCCTTTATGACAGTGACATAGAATCATAGATTACATTCTTACTTCCTTTCTGTGGTTGTTGCTGCCCACAGCCTTCACTGTCATTTCCATTCTCATTTATCGTCACTGACATCACTAGAGATGCAACAGAACCCATGCTGAGCATGTACAAAAGGCTAACACTACCCATTTTTGTACTAGAACTTTGGCCTATGGTTTAAAGACAGGTGACAGAAGGCAGATTCCTTTTTCAGGTAGATAGTTCATCACAAATATATTACATAGGACCAGCTACTGTAGAAAAAAGAGGTATAATGGCACATCTCAATGTCCATTATGCAAAAATAATATATTTCATCTTTTTCCCTTACAGCCATTATTTTTATTTCTATAGTAGATTCTGGAAATATTCTGCAATGCAATTTGAGAATGAAATCATCCTTTGACTTTCTGATTCGATTCCAAAATACTTCTAAAATCTGCAACAAAGTCAAATTCAACTCCTTTTTGACTTATTTAAAAGGACTTTTCTTCAAGTTTAGCTTCTGTTGAAGCACCTAACTTTCTTATAGGGGTCGCTGGAAAGCTGCACCCTTTCTGGAACATGACCCTGCAATGATTGCTTGGCAACTTTTTGTAGAGAGAAGGTAATGCTAAGTGAATGTGTCTTCAACTCTGCTACAAAAATCTGCGCCCGCCATTCAGTATGTTCAACTCCATGGTACTGTTTGCGATGGGCTTGACTCGTCAGTTGAGCGACTACAGGAGTAATACACTTGGCCCCTCTACAAGGAGCAGTTGCACGACGTTCAGTTTGCGTCTTGTCATTAATGCTCAAACATAATTTTATTTAGCTCCTTAGAAGAATACTTGGAACTTGAATGACTTAGTTCCCACGGATGTTGGCGGCTCCTAATTTCCTATGTGTACACCGAATTCACATAACTGAACAAAATCTCTGTCACGCCTACTTCAATCACACCGGAGATTATGTAGCTCCTTTTACGCATCGTTCGACCTTCACGAGCATTATTTAAGGTGCACACAGGTTCTGGTGACAGACAATCATTGCCCCTTTTGCCTCACATTTATCAGACCACGTGATCGTAGTGTCAAACTCCCTTTGGTGCTGGGTAAATTTCCAATGCTCACGTAGCAATAGCCAGTGGTCCCCTATGTTTACAACCTAAAAGGAGGGTCCCTCTTGCTTTGTAGCGCGTGCTCCCACAAGCCTGCACTTATGAATCGACCCTTTCTAATTAATTCTCAACTTGCTTAGAGAGAGAGAGCGCTGCCGCTTGACAGAGAGAGAGATCGACTCCGTGCCTTGAACAATTCCTGCTCGATCAAACACCGAACACTCGCAATCCAATGTAGTGTCATGCACTTCAATATGATGGTCGTATTGGCTCCTTTCCTAAGATCCTTCGATTGTTGCCATTGGTATAGAATAAGTTGTATTCACCAACTGTTCTTACTACTCGGGCATACAATCGGACGATGGGCCATGATCCACATTAACAAGACGCTCCAGTGGTCCCTCTGCTGAATAGAAACGACCCCACAATCCCTCATGTTTTGTTTAAAGTTTATTGTCGCACGTTTTCAACCTGTCACAATTCTGTATTTCCAAAATAGAATGGTGCAAATCCCAACCAGAACTTGTCCTACGAACTACGAATGCGGCCAGTCGACCTGTGGAATGCTACTCGTTAAATTATTCGATCAGTCATATGTCTCATTATGATGACTCTGAGTTGTTATCAACAAATTTGTGACCTGGTACAATCACATGGATTAGGGCACCGGGCAGCCCCATAGACTGCCCACGCTATCTTTTGTTGTGGTGGTATGGCCTGCGGCCTACCACACAGCCTTGCTATAGATTACGATACCCTAAATTTTCTCTTTGAAGATCCATCTTCACACTGCCCTAGATTCTTGACATAAGTTGGGCGTTGTCTTCTCCTAGCTCTGATACCATGTTAAATTCTGAAGATGTTCTATGCTTAGATGCAAATATACTTTGAGCTTCTAGAGCACAATTGAAGTAAGATGTAGATAGAACATACCAATAGATCGATGGAAGACAAGCCAAAACAGAGATAAAGAATGGTGGCGTTACGACGATCAGCAGGATGCTTCAACCAACAAAGTCTTCATAAGGTCAGTCACCCACATATGTCACACAACCCCAAGACAACCCAGACAAGAGTACTCCACAAAGACGCAGCACCAAGAATGCAGCTCCATCGCCATCAAGAGAGAAGAAAATGCCTCCACACATTGTGTGTGTAATGAACTCCAAGTCTCTCCAATATATAGGCATCTTTGGGGGCGTGTGACACATCTCTTATGCATGTGGGATAAAACAGGCCGACCTTGCACATGTGGTATAAATTTGAAATACATGTTCTGCTCATCCGATCAAGATGATCTTGCACCTCTCCGAAAGAGGAACCTAATAAAAATATTGGCATCGTCATCTAAGCATCACATCATGGAGTTTGGACCTAGTTGTCCAAAATTAACAGAGTGCAAGCTCATGATTTAGACTTCAGTTAGGACGAGTTATTCTATTTTACTGGAATAATCATCAAGTTAGCATGCGTAGAGTTGGAGCTTCAGTTAATTGGAGTCTTCATCAGTTTGACTATAGAACGAGGTGGCAATTACAACTTACAAGTTTAGTTAAACGAGTTAGTCTTTAGTCTTGATTAAAGGAAGGATGAGTTAAGAACTCCAGTGTTGATTGGAGAGAGAAAGAGTGTCACTCTCAGTTAACTCGTTTTTCAAAACTCAAGTTCTAAATTTGAACTGGGTCTCCTTGCATGCTCGAATTGGGTCTATAAAGAGGAGGACAAAGGAATAGGAAATCATAAGTTTTGTGCACAAGGTTTGTGAGACAAGACAACTCACAAGTTTGTGAGAGAGGCTTTAATTGTGGAGAGCGCATAACTTGTGTCCTAAGAAATAGGAGATCACAAGTGTGCTAGAATTTAGGAGATTGATTGTGCGCAAGGATTAAGGAGCCTCTAGTGCGCAAAGATCAGGAGAAGAAGAGCAGGTTTTGCAGAGCAAGTTAAGGAGGTAGCAGAGGAACAATTGTGTGTTAGAGGGCCGAGATCAATTGTATCAGTTGAGATTTGTGAGAAAAAGCAAAACACTTTCTCAAAGAGATTGCTTTGTAATAGATCCAATTGCTCAAGAACAATCAATAAAATTCCACATCAAGGAAGCATGTTTCCCTTGTTGGGTTTCCCGAGAAAACAAGTGTGTCAGTGATGTGTTTTTATATCTCTGGCGTTCTTATTCCGCTGCTTATGAATTGTTAAGAAACACTGTATCTTGGTGAAAATAAACTAGTTTTCAATTTTCAATTATTTATCTAAGTAGTTGCAGAGTTAATGGAAATTTAACATGGTATTAGAGCAGAGATCATAAAGACCAACACTAGATTAACCAGTTAGTGAACAACGCAATTCAAGTAGAAGGCTTGCGCTAGAGTTTGAATAGTAATTCTTTGGATAACATTATGGCGTTCCAAGGACTAAGGTCATATCACAGTTTAGAGGGAGCCTTAGACTTCTTCTCATGGAAGGAGCATATCTTAGTAGTGTTGGAAGAGAATGGAGTGCTTGAGTATGTGAAGCAGGCAATAGCTCCACCTCAAGATGCCCAACAGTTGATCCATGAAGCATAAATTTATTACGCAACTAGAATGTTTGTATGTAAAATTGTGTGTTGTAGAATATGTAAGTAGTAATTGTTTTTTATATATATGTGAATGATGGTTTACAATTCTTCGTGGCGGTGTGCCCTTATAGGCATTGACTAGCCATGAAGATAAAAAGTCACAACTATTGTCTCTTCATAATTGAACGAGACATTAATTAATTTAATTATCTTAATTACTTAATATTCATTATTTTATTTATTTTAATTGAAGATTACGAATATTTTTATTCATAACATTGCCACCCCCTTTAGAGATGCTTTTTCCTCAAAGCACAACCAGAAGGTCTTCTCTAGTTGAATATTGTTGCGATGGAGTGGCATCCCTCCGTTGACTGGTGCTTTTATCACGAATACTTATACCTTCCTTGGAACTGGAAGTGTTAACCCCTTTTAATTTATAATGTCATCCTTGCCAGTTAAACTCCATGAATTGTTCTTCAAGATTTGTAGTATAGCTCCCTAGTTGTATTAGCCATTCTGCACCTAGAACTACATCCATTCCTTTGAGTGATAGGGCAAACAAATCTATTTGTAGCTCTAGTTCTTGTATTTGGATTGAAACTTTTTGACATTCTCCTATTTCCTTGATTTTCCTTTCAATAGCAATAGACATGCTTAGCTCCTTGATTGGGCTTATACAGAGACCAAGTTGTTTAGCAAGGTCAATGTTTATACAATTGTGAGTACTACCAGAATCTACAAGTATATTGACATTCTTGTTTATTATGAGTCCTTTGAGTTTTAGGGTTTTAGGACATAGCCTCTTCCTCATGTTGATTGGCGGAGTAGTAGGCCTAATGCTTCTTCTTGGAGATTGGTTTCTCTTCTTTTGACGATGTGGTGGAATGTCTTTTGTAATTGCTTGTTGTTCTTGATTTTCGGGGGAGTTTTCATCATGGATTTTTCAGTCATATGAGATTGCCGCTAATGATGGTCCCTCAAAATCCGAATATTCACTATGTGACAATGATTTCTTCATCACATGTCTGAACTTCAACTTGCTTCCCTTCTATTTCATAGTAGCGCAAGGATGTGTCTTCACATTTATGTCCTGGAGTCAAATGTTCTCCGCATTTGCGACAACTATTTTTCTTTTTAATCTTCTTTTCTGGTTCATTACTCGAAACGTCTGATTCTCTCTTGACTTCCAATTATACAGTTTCTTGTTAAGGCATCTGTGTCCCGATGTCCAATTGTCTCTGCAATACCTACATTTGTTAGTTTCTTTTCTTCGCGACTGTAGTTGTTGGTCTCCGTCTTCTTTGAACGAGGTAATTCTGAGCTTATGTTTTCTTTCAATAGTTAATGCTGCGTGTCTGGCATCCTCAATGGTTTGGGGTTTATATAATTTTAATTCTTCTCAAATATAATCCTTGAGGCCACAACGATACATTTTTAATAATTCTTTATCTTAAAACCCTCTTTGTCTTATTGCTAGTACTTCCCACTCGTGGGTGTATTCACTTACTGATCCTTTCTGTTTGAGGTGTATGAATTTCTCGTATACATCATCCTCTTCCAAGTCATGAAACCTTTACGTCAGAGCATTCTTAAAATTTTCTTAGTTGAACGAGAGACCTCTACATTTAGAGGATCACCACATAAACTAGTCGTATGCTTATGCTTCTAGGTAGTTTGATGCTGTTACAACTTTTTCCTGCGAACCTAATGGTGGGTTTGTAAGAAAAATGGCGTCCATTTTGTTTACGCAAACGATGGCACCCTTATGGTCCTTACCATCATATTTAGGTAGTTCATTTTTTATTTTAAGGTGGTTCCTTTCGAGAGACCTGGTATAGTATTAAGTACCTTCAAAGTGCACTTGTGGTATTCGTGTCTGTAGATTTCTTAGGAAGTCGTGATCTAGAGAACTTTCGTCTTCTGGGGTCTTGGGGCTTTGAGTGGCTGAAGGTGCATTTTTTCCCAAAAATGCTTGCTCATCATTTCTTTCAAATCTATGATATCCTTGGCCATTTGGCTTAGGTTGCTAATTGATTTTTCGACGTTTTCCATATGCTTGTTTAGTCTATTGAGATCCTCTTGAATTTTCTTTAGTTCGTTGTTGTTACTGCTGCTTCCCATTTTGGATTTTTTCTTTCTAGCGGACCCAATTTTTCATTATTATTATTATTATTTTTTGAAATTATATATATATATATTATAACTATTGACAATGGTTATGATCAATGTATATCCACCGAAAATTAACCCCCGTCCCAAACAAAACATTTACATCGAAAAATAACACGTCGTCTCAGCGAAACATTACAATTGATCGATATGACCTCTTACGAATGTAGTCGTTTGCTGTTTTTGATTTGACCACGCCATGAATTGACCACGCTACCACCAGTTTTACGGTTGCTCGTGACGAGGACAACAGTGCTAAGTGACTGTCGGGATAGAGGCGACAGTGTGGTGGGGTCAGACGCTGGTCGTGGAGGGATACAATGTGAACTTTATTTTATTGCGTGGATGATTGTTGAATGGTGTCGATGAAGAGCGGATGGAGTGTGCAGGGACGACAACGGGGTTGGCGCAAAGCGGAACCGATTGAACAGAACCGGTGTGGTAGTGTAATCGGAAAGGTGTGACGGCAGCGGAGGACTGTTTCTTAACGCCGCGAATGAGGGAGTGTCGGTACAATGGACCACGCAGATTGATTTGGCAGTAGAATCAACAGGGAAGCGGTGGCAGATGCGTGTGGGCATGGAACAATGGAGAAGATGCAGAAGTGAGGAGGTCGATAGGGCCAGCGGTCAACATAAGTGGTCCTTGCCAAAATGAACGTGGCTCTGATACCACTGGAACATAAATTTATTACGCAACTAGAATGTTTGTATGTAAAATTCCGTGTTGTAGAATAAGTAAGTAGTAATTGTTTTTATATATATATGTGAATGATGGTTTACAATTCTTCGTGGCGGTGTGCCCTGATAGGCATTGACTAGCCACGAAGATAAAAAGTCACAACTATTGACCTCATGTCTCTTCATAATTGAATGAGACATTAATTAATTTAATTATCTTAATTATTTAATATTCATTATTTTATTTATTTTAATTGAAGGTTATGAATATTTTTATTCATAACAATCCAACATAACAAAAATGACATCAAGGCAAAGAGGATCATTGTTGAGGGGATTATAGATCATATTATCCCTCATTTCCATAAGAAGAAGACAACATATGAGATGTTTAAAGCCATCTTAGATTTGTATCAGCCTTCGAATTTCTTCCGGCACCAAATCAGACCAAAGTCTCTCCCAATTTGGCAATTTGTCCCTTCCATTTACAGAGTCTTGGTAGCTGTGCCAAGATTTTGGAAGGCCTAGGAGAGCTAGGCTCACTAGCTCTGAAGATGGAAATATTTTCTCCAACTCCTCGAAGCTCATCTCGACACTAAGTGAATCTAGAGAGGCAATGTGGAATGGTTTCATTTTTCTACATGCAGATGTTTCTGAGCTTGTCCTTCAATGCCAATTTCCTGGCATCATTGCTATTTTCGAACAAGTCAGTGAGGGTCTTCCACATAGCAAATGGAGTCTCCTTGCCATGTAAATTCGAGACTATGTGGTCTCTTAGACCCTCCAGGATGATCCTCTTGGCTTTTTCGGTATCCTTCTTCCACTGGGATAATGCTTGCACATCTAATGTTCCTGGTTTCGAAATATTTGTTGGAGTATATTACAACACTCCATTATCATCGACTACAAATTCCATCCTATCCTTCCAAGCTATGAAATTCGAGGTTTCTTCTAGGGCATACTCCAATCTCAATCTGTTGAGAGACATTTTTCCACACGGAAGAAAACTACTTCACTGAATCTGCAAATCAAAATCTCTAACGGTGAAGATCCATTGGCTGGTTTCTATTATGATTTCGGGCTCTGATACCTTGTAGACCATTTTGTACAACCTCTACAACAAAACACATGTATTATGTAATTTTTGTTGATGACTTTTCTAGAAAAAGTTGGATCTTCTTCATGCGGAAGAAGGATGAGGTTTTCTCAAAATTTGTTGAATTCAAAGCATTGGTTGAAAAGGAGACTGGTCCTAAATTAAATGCCCTGAGAAGTGACAATGGAGGAGAATTTGTTTTTAACACCTTCGAGGAATTTTGTGCCAAAGAGGGGTATTAGAAGAGAACAGATATCACCTCATAACCCACAACAAAATGGAGGTGGTTGAAAGGAAGAACAAAATCATAATGGGAGCAACAAGAGCCATGTTGCATGGTTAAGGGCTGCCATTACATCTATGGGCAAAAGCATGCAACATCGCAATTTATTTGCAAAACAAGAGTCCTCGTAGAATTCTTGGCATGATCACACCTGAAGAAGCTTTCTTTGGGAGAAAGCCAGATGTATCTCATTTCAGAATTTTTGGAGCTACTATGTATTGTCATGTCTCCAAGGATAGTAGGCGGAAATTGGAACCTACAACTGAGATGGGGATCTTTGTAGGATACACAGAGACTCCACATAATTATAGGGTTTATTTTCCCTCACTCAGGGTGACAATAGTGAGGAGAGATGTCAAATTTGATGAGGATAAGGCTATGAGATGCTCTTTAGAGCTAGAGCTGGGTATCCCACCAGAGGAGGAGCTTCTAGTTCCTAAGGAGCAATATTAGACAAAGCTACAAGATGTTGTGGAGCATCCACAAGTGGAGCAGAGAAGAGGCTGAGTGGAGGCATCCACTCAACCAAAATATTCCAAAGAGGGGAGGAAGAGAACCAGAGAAGCTGACAGGTTGTAGGATGCACGAGAGCATGTGGGAGCTCCTACATTTGTGCACAAGCAGAGGAGGTCTCCAGATAGGTACATTGGTTATCTGGCTCTCATGACAGAACTCATTGAGACAAAGCCTTTTTCATTCGAGGAAGTAGTTTCTCAACTAGTGTGGGTTGATGCCATGGTGGAGGAGTATGACTCAATCATGAAGAACAATGTATGGGAGGTGGTGCTGAAACTAGAGAGCAAATCATTAGTTGGTTCCAGATGGATCTACAAAGTGAAGTATGCAACTAATGGGAGCATCGAGAAGTACAAGGCCATATTTGTGGCCAAAGGCTTCTCACAAGTAGAGGGAGTTGACTATGAGGAAATATTTGCCCCAATGGAAAACTATTCCTCAATCAGAACCATTCTAGCATTAGGTGCGCAGATGGGGGATATGAAGATCGCCTCTCTTAATGGTGTTGTTGAAGAAGAAATTGACATAGAGCAGCCAAAGGGAATTGAGACATATGATAGGGAGACACGTGTGTAGACTTAGGAGAGCCCTTTATGGTCTCAAACAGGTGCCCTGAGCATGGTACACTCAGAGGGACACATATCTTAGTGGATTGGGCTTCACCAAAAATGAAGTAGATGCCAACCTCTATCACATTGTGGTAGATGGCAAGTTCCTTATGTTGGTTTTGTATGTTGATGACTTGATACTTACAGGGGATAAGTAATTGATCCACTCTTGCAAGGAGGATCTTGCAAGAGAATTCGGGATCAAGGACGTGGGCTTGGTGCATTACTTCCTTGGGCTAGAAGTATGGCATGGTGATGGTGAGTTGTTTGCGAGTCAGGGGAAGTATTCCTCTGAAATACTTCAGAGATTTCACATGGAGAACTGCAAGCCTATGGACACACCTCTAGCTACAAACTGGAGGAAGGAGTATGCTTCTTCAGGAGAGGCAGTAGATGCTACCATCTACAGGCATCTTGTGGGATCCTTGATTTATTTGGTGAACACAAGGCCCGACATATGCTATGCAGTTAACCAATTGAGTCAATCCATGGTGAAGCCTACCAAGCTGTATTGGAAGGCAACAAAGCATGTGTTAAGATACCTTAGAGGCACAATCGAGTATGGGTTATGGTACAAGAGGACAAAGGGAGGGTAAGTATTCTCTTGAAATACTTCAGAGATTTCACATGGAGAACTGCAAGCTTATGGATACACCTCTAGCTACAAAATGGAGGAAGGAGTATGCTTCTTCAGGAGAGGCAGTAGATGCTACCATCTACAATGGCTTGTGGGATCATTGATTTATTTGGTGAACACAAGGCCCGACATATGCTATGCAGTTAACCAGTTGAGTCAAGCCACAGTGAAGCCTACCAAGCTGTATTGGAAGGCAACAAAGCATGTGTTAAGATACCTTTGAGGCACAACTGAGTATGGGTTATGGTACAAGAGGACAAAGGGAGTGAAGCTCCAAGGCTTCACTGATGCAGATAGGGAGTCCATCAGACATGGAAAGTACTTCAGGTGTTATTTTTAGTGTTGGGTTTGCAACTATTTCTTGGTATAGTAGGAAACAAAGGTCTGTGGCACTCAGCTCAGTAGAGGCTGAACACATGGCTGCAAGTCAAGCAACATGTGAGGTCATATGGATGAGGAAAATACTTGTGGGTCTTTTCAATCAAGAGATGGATCCAACAATTATTTATTGTAATAATCACGAGTTGTATTAAACTCTCTGATAATCTAGTATTTCATGACAAGTCCAAGCACATTGATATCAGGTATCATCACTTGCGGGACTGTGTGCAGAGGAGAATTATGATGCTACAGTACATTCCAAATGAGGAGCAAGATACAAATATCTTGACAAAGGCATTGTCAAGAGGAAAATTCAAATTCCAAAGGTGCAGGATAAGGGTGATGCAAAATCCCTTTCTTGCTAAGAGGAAGTGTTAGAAAACGTAGCAAGAAAGACTCAATTTGATTTTTGCCTTTGTCAAATCAAGTAATTCAATTTTCCACATCAACAGGATGACTTAGATGGCAGTTAACTTGTGTGACATGGCCTTGTCTACTAGTTTACTCAATAAATTCAAGCTATAGGCTAGAATTAGAGTTGTGCGTGTAGTGATTGCTAAAATTTAGCAATCTAGTTTAGTTTTTCAGTTGAACTCAATTAATTGAGTTCAAGTAATTAATTGAGTGAGTTGAAGGTCGGTTGAGTAGTAGAATTGTTGTTAACTCAGTGATCTCTCTATTAACTAGTCAGTCAACTAAAAATAGCCCAGACATGCATGGAATTTGAATTGCCTAGCTGGAGTGGAGGAAAAGGCACATTGTAATTATCAATTGTATGCTAGTTGAGTGTATAGGCTTGGCATTGACATAGATGATCAATTCCTTGGGATTTGCATAAGTAAATAGTGAATTACCCTATTATTTAGGAGCTTAATTTCTCTCGAATTGCACAGGGAAATATGAGGAAGTTGGGGCCTTGAATTGGCTAAGTGTTGGCTAGAGCGGGACAGTCAGCAGGATATGAGGTGCCTGTCCTAGTGATAAATGACAATCAATCCAAAGAATGGATGTGGATAATAAGGGAAATTAGGAAAGTGGCAATTATGGATTACCTTGAGCACACTACTTCAATCAATGCCTCTTATTAGTGCCCCTCTTGAAGGAAGGACCTTAGGGTAGGTCACACTAGACTAGGGGCAAATGATAACCTCCTAGGTGTAGCCTAGGAACAAGCGTGTAATCAAGAGTGGTCAGTCTTCTAGCTTGACCTATGATCCATATTAGTATGCCCCAAAACATTAAATGGAAACACATGATTACAAATATGGTTAATGTACCTTCCGATAGATGACCCACCTTCCTTCAAAAAGCATGCCAAATGGTAGAGAGCATTGATGGGAGCATAAGTGGAGAGCTTTGAACTAAAGTTATTTGAGGGCCATCATAGGTTTGTTGGCTGGTTGGTTGACAAATGAGGGGAAAAATGTTCTCTCGGTTAACCACTTTTGGTGGCTTATAATGTTTAGGTTTCTAAACCATGGATATTGTCCATTCAACGCTCCACTCCTGCTTGGCCAAGCAATTTTTAGTACTCTACCTAGAAAGCTTGATTCCTAGATGCTTTAGGTTTCAACCCCTTGGCCACAAGTCTAATCAAAATCCTTATCCTTGAGTTAGCAATGATCAATTTGTTTGGTTGTGCCCATTTCCATGTCACCATCTAAGACTTGGCTTTGCTGCATTTGTGTTCTCCTCCTTTACCTTGATTGGTTCATATAGGAGTGAACCATTTGGGGGGTGGTGTGGAGAGAAGCGAATCAAGAATTTGAAGGTTTGTCTAGAAAGTTGCAACCCATTTGCTAATATAAAGACCATTTCCTTTAGAATTTCAAATCTTGCTTCCATATATTTATACTTTTTATTGTAGCTTTCCATGAAGGTTGTAAATTCATTTAGGGTCCCACCTCTAGTAAATAAGGCACATGTATAATGTGAATGCAGTAATTGTAAGAAGGCTTACTAGAATGTTCCACCCACTAGAAAGTTCCTTCTCTAGAACATTCCTAGGAGGTATAACATTTTGTTGTATTAGACACCTATTCCTTAGGGATTTGGTGAATTATGAATATTTTTGTAAATGTGAAAATACAAAACGATAGAATATGAAGAGACATCAGACCTTGGAAGTTGAAACCAAAGTTCACAACATCATTGTATATATATGCGTGCTTGATTAATGGAAAATCGTTCAAGTTTTGGGGGTTACCTCTCTTGGCCTAATATGGCATCAAAGCCAACTTTAGGCACTTTTCCCTGCTTAGTAACTCCTTTGCATCTCTATCATATGCTTAATCCTACCATCTCTCAGGTCTACAATCATTCCCATCTTTAGATCTACCTATCAGATAGAAATGGCCCTCTCCTCCTGGGATATATTATGTTACGCAAAAACAACCCTCTCTTTCGGGGTTGTATTCTCTTAGGTATAAACGACCCTCTCCTCCTGTGTTAGATACTCTTTGTCATATTGGAATCCTACTGTGGATGATTCTTGATCGCTAGTATCCTTGCTTTATCCTATATCCCACAAATATACCTAACAAGTATACTCAAGTCCTGTAATTCTCATCGAACGATTTCACTCACAGACCTTACTGTCTTTTATTTAGATAGGCTTTGCCTCATGGGCTTTGGATTGCATTGTACAATGTTGTATAACTATGCTTTTTCTCGACCTTCACTATTTAGCATTAAGAATTATTGCTTTCTCTTTAACCCTCTTCGTGCCATCAATCAAACTTGTGATGTCTGTTATGGTGATAAGAATATTAACCACAACATTGAGGGATGACTTTCACTTCACCACTTGCAACCTGGCTTGACATGGTATCTTAACCTGAGCCTGTTGATTTTATAATGTCCTCTTGTGGTGTTCTTTATAGTAAATTGGAAGATGTATAGTAAAAATAATAGAATTTACTTAGGTTTATTGCAAAAATGGCAGGTTACAACTACTATAGCCAATAAAAGAATTCGAATATTACAAAATTTTATGCTTTCATTGATGAGGGCAATGCTTACTTCCCTCTTTAAGGGGGCAACCTCCTATGAGCAAAACTCCAATTGCAATATACTTCACAAGACATCTCATTACATTGCTTCTACTTCTTTATGTAGTTCCATCTACCTCATAGGAACATTCTAGAGAAGGAATTTTCTAGTAAAACCTTCTTACAACTATTGCTTTCACACTACTACATAGGCCTTGGCCTCCATACATTGCAAGTTATCTATCTACGTAGGGGGTTAGGGTAGGAGCCTGACATGCACTCTACGTAAAAATGTAGCATTGTCCTCAAGACTGGAGATGAGGGAATTTTTGAGGGATCACTGCTGGTTCCCATGTTGCATCCTTAGACAATGTATCCTTCCATTGTCTCTGGACCTCTTGGATAGTGTGTTGGCAAAGACGATGCTCCCATTTGTCGAGGATGGCCTCGAGCCATAGTTAAATGGGACCTTCTTCATCTAGTTCTAGAACATTAGCTATACAATAATTAGATTCGACCACTTTATTCAATCCAGAGACATGAATGATTTAATGATTTTTATAGTCACTCAAAAGTTTCAATTTGTAAGCCATTGGTTCAAAATGTTTGAGGACTTGATAGGGGCCATAAAACTTGGGAGTAGGCTTTTGGTGGCGATTGCTTTTGAGGGAGGTTTGCTTATAAGGCTGCAGATGGAAGGAACATCTAATCCCCTTTTTCAAAACGACATTCATAACAATGCAAAATACCTTGCCAGTTCATCTTATTTTAAGTCAATACTAGGTTATCCTTGAGGGTGCAGAGAATGTAAGCTGGAGATGTGAGGGTCTTGTCGACCTCATGCACCTTAGAGGTTTTGATTAAGTAGGATGTATGTTAAAATTGGCAACTAGGGCCAAATTCCACTTTGGTCTGTTTAGTTGATGGAGATAATAATCTCATTGTACTCCTCTTTTTGCGAGGACTAAAAGCGATCTAAAGATCGTCAAATTTGGTCAAGGAAAATATTTGTTTATAATAAAGGAAATACTACAAGTCATGATTTGTTTAGGCAGGACAAATTGAAAATTTGAATTTTAAATTTGCCTCCAAAATCATCATGTCAAATTGTATATAAGGGCATTTCCCCACCCTCATTTGACACACATCTTTTGATCAGCTCGTTGGAGAGATAAGATCTCTGTTTGGTCGAAGGAGAGGAAGGTCCATTTGTGCCACACTTACAAAGAAGCTAGCTCGCTGTAATGTAAGGGTTTCTGTTTAGGCCACAGCAAGGTGAGGTGTTTTGCGCAGATGAATTAGGGATTTTCTGAAGCCTATCTCAGAGGATTGAAGGCTGGATTTCAGGCCGATATGCTGAGCTTCAGGACCGTGGTGAAGTAGGACTGTTTGCTGGTCTGTTGAGGGTTGTTTGCGGAAGTCTGTTGGGGACCCTAATGGACAGTGGTAGGCTGCAGGCCTAGCCACTCCTTACAGGGTTGTGTGGAGGTCTTAAGGGCCTGTTTCATGAGCATATGGCGGCCACAACTTACCATACCTAGGCCGCTGCATATGGAGGCTGTTGGATAAGGGTTATTACAGCAAGCAACAAACCTAATCTGGACATGACCTATAAGCGGTAGACGCAAACCTTCTTCAGCATGTTTTGTCTCTTGTTCAATGCTCAGATCAACCTATATAGAGGACCTATAAAGACTGTGTTCCTGCCATTTTCGTCATCAGTTTAGAAGGCTACATATACGCTCAGATCCAGAAGTGCAGACGTGATTCAGATATGGTATTGCTCAACATATTGAGAGTCAATATGTCTTTATGTGTACTCTCTCTCTCTCTCTCTTTCTATACTGAAAATTTGATTCATAATAATAAGAAGAATTGATCAAGGGTTTTCCCCTTCTTGGGGTTTTTCTGTGGCTTGTGCCATATCCATGTGTACTCCTGTCTTGGCTCATCTTCTGCATTTTTTATCTATGGTCTTTCTTCAATTACTGTCATGATGATTATATCTAATGTGTTTGCTAATGGAAATCTGGGCTAATAAAGATCTCTGAAGTAACTGTCCTTGCAAAGAACATGTTAACTTGAAAAATTAACAATGTACTAATGGGGGCTTCTGGCCATAGACAGCATCAAAGGAAGTCATTTGAGTGGCACCATGATAAGTTCTATCCTACCAACATTTTGCTAGAGATAACCATTAAACCCTTTGAGTTTGTCATTTTGAATTAAAGCACCTCAAATATGCTTCCAAGAACTTGTGGGATGATAGGTGGTGCTAAGATTCGATTGGGTGCCTTGGTGCTAAGACTACTATTGCTAGAAATTGCTAGTGAAAGTGAGGCCATGATCCATCACAATAGATTGCGACATGCCATGGAGTTTAAAGATATTATTAATGAAGACTTGAGCGATCATGGAGGCTTTAAAGGGGTGTTGTAGAGCACAAAATGAGCATATTTGGAAAAGTGATCAACCATAACTAGGATGATTAATTTATTGCCAAATTTGGGTAACCCCACATTGAAGTCTATAGAAATGCCAGTCCATATAGTTGGTAGAATGGGTAAATGTTGTAGTTCATTTGGAGGTTTAATTGTTTCTCCCTTGTGTTGTTAGCAAAGGTCACATATTGCCACAACATAGCACTTGGATGTCCTTCTTCATGCCTTACCTAAAAAATGAATGTTTGATCCTTTCATATGTTCTATGAAAGTTGGAATGACATGATGTTGGAGTGGGATAGGATTTAGATAATAATTTTGATTTAAAGGCAGGCTGCTTGTTTAAATATAAATGCCTTTTATAGCAAAGCTTTTTATTTTGCCACGTGTAGTTGTGATATGCATGGGGTTCAATATGAAGTTGTTGTATCAATGGGTGATCTTGGGATCTGTTAACCATTCGTTGTCGATGTCATTCAACCAATCTGTTACTATAAAAGAGAGTTAAAAGAGGGACCCTTCTTCATACTTTCCAAAGAGAGCATATGCTACCACATTCTCCTTGCCCTTCTTATAAATTATCTGTCATATCCCAACATTTTAGTGACCCATTTTTGTTGCTTGGGGGATGAAGTCCTTTGCTCTAGGAAGTATTTTAGGTTACATTAATTTGTTTTAATCTAGAATCGTTGTCTGAGCACATTTGGATGCTAGATATCCATTTCATGCAATAGAGGCATCATTCTTTTTGGGAAATTGATTTTACCAAGTGCCTCATATAGAGTTGTTTGTTGTTAAGTGCAATGGTCACCCCGCTTGCATGAGTATTGCTCTAATACCTTTATGGAGGTGTCATGTTCTAGGACAATAGTCTTAGTGAAGTCTAGCAAAGAATTCTTAACATCCTAAAAGCTCTATTCTATGACTTCATTTCAACTGAATGAATTTTTTTGAGTAAGGTATTGAAGGGAGTTGCAATCTTACTATAGTTCTTGATGAACAACTTGTAGCAGTGTTGCAAATATAAGATCATGATTCTCTTAGCTTAGCGATAAAATTGCTAGAAAAGTTTGTGCTTTTTTCCAACTTCGAAAAATATTGTGACATATCTGTAATATATTGCCTAAAAATGGAAAATATTGGTTGAGTCAAGAGAATTTGTTTTTTTTTTTTTGAAATTTGGCTCAATTTGAAGAGGGAAAGCAAGGGATTGAGAACAAATGGGTTACTTACTATTACATTTGCCAATAATAGGGCTAGATGGAGGGGGCTTCTTTAGATGTTTAAAAATCTTGAAAATAAAATATTTTTGTATGTCAATATTCTCCCCGATGTTGCCAATAAGTTGTTTTGTGGACCCTTGTTAATATATTTATAGACATGATGTTTGCACCATTTTTCTTTAATAAACTGTGAGACCAAGAAAGTCTCTTAAACTTTTAAGAGTTTTGGGACAAGGCCAATCTTTCATTGCTCCAATTTTCTTTGGATCCACCTAGCCACCATCGTGATGCTCAAATATTCCACTTTAGAGGCACCAAAGATACTTTTGGACCTCTCGAGAAAGAGTTGATGATTAACAAGCAGTTGTGCCCTAAGCCACATGGGTAACATGGACATGCTAATTTTTATTATAGATCAAGATGTCATCGAAAAAGACAAGGATAGGATGATAGAGAAAGGGTTGAAAGATGTTGTTCATGAGACTCTAGGTGGAAGGTGCATTGCAAAGGCCAAAGGGCATCACTAGAATTTGTAATGCCCTTCATGAGTGTGAAACACAATTTTGGGAATGTTTGCCTCCATTATGAAAATTTGGTGATAGCCTAAGTGGAGATCAAGTTTAGCGAAGAATTGAGTGCTTTTGAGCTCATCAAAAAGGTTGTTGATGACAAGAATGGCAAAATTTTCTATGACTGTTAATTTGTTGAGAGATTGAAAGTCAAGATATATGCACCAAGTGTCTTCTTTCTTGAGGACCATGACAACTAGTGATGAATAAGGGCTGGTACTAGGGTAGATGACACTAGTGGCTAGTAACACCTGAACTATCTTTTCAATTTCATTTTTTTTGGGCAAATGGATGGTGATAAAGTGTACATTCAGAGGGAGGCTGCCTGCTATGATTGGAATAGAATAATCATGCTGATTAATAATTCCACGAAATTTCTACATAAATTGTAGTATTGAAAATTTGATAATTTTGTTAATGCAGTAATTGTTAGGCAAAATTCTATTCCAGACATACTAGGTAGCCTCTGACCTAATGTATGCCGTTACTGCCATCCATTTTCCCAAAAAAATGAAATTGAAAAGATAGTTCAAGAGTTGTTGGTTGCTAGTGTTATCTGCCCTAGTACTAGTCCTTATTCAGCACTAGTTGTCATGGTCCTCAAGAAAGAAGACACTTGGCACATATGTTTTGACTTTAGAAGTCTCAACAAATGTAGGCACGCAGCCAGGGAAAAATCCCACTCTAGGGGAAAACCCTGTCAAGAATTCTTCCTTCAGTAGATTCAAAACAAGATGAGATGACCAGGACCCTCACAACCTAGACTAGAGACTCCCTCCATCAGTTCAACCTTGTATATTCTTCTTCAGCTCTTAGTCCTGTAAGTAGTAGTTTCTTCTTCAATGTGTATTCAACACGTCTTCCTTGCAACAATGAAATAACCCTTTCAGTCATGCTTCGGTTCTTTATGTGATGACATAGTTCAGTAATATGCTTCATACTTTTGTTCTATATGGGTGATAGATATTTGATAACTTAGCCACATAACAGAGTTATATCTCTGTAATGATATCCATATAGTGTCATCCCTGTATTCGTTACAGTCCTTTGATGTCCTTTGGTGCTGTGGAGATAGCCCAAGCAATGATGATCAACATTTCAATACAATCCAGCCTTTGGTTTGGTGGTGACTGCCCTAAACTCAGTCCACGGTTGTGTAACATACCGAGTTTCTTCACTGTAATATATAGCGAGGTTACATCTCTAGTATACTGTGACTTCACTGATTTCTAATCTGAACTTCTACGAACCCATTCTCTGAAAAATTATCCGATCTGTCTTGCTAAGGTACACCGAAATTCATCACTGTAATATCGAACCTCCTCCTGAGTTTTGCACTGAACCTACACCTGGGATTTCCGCACTCGTCTTGAGATCTCACCAGTTCATCGTTGCAATTTTGACCGAAGGTTGCACTCCTATATATAGTAGTTTCCCTTTGTGATGAGCCGGCATGAGTCCAATGATTGCAGCCGACTTGTAGACAATTAATTTGAAGGCCGTCATGCAAGGAAACTTGATGGAGGAGTCTTTGACCAAACAAAATTTGACTTTGACTTAAATAAACAATCCTAAAGCCTACAATGGAGGCTTGACCTATGACAATTGACCCAAGCATGAAACCCATGCTTTAACAAGTCAATTCAATTAATAATAAAAAATAATTTTGCTTTCTTTGACAAATATATTTCATTTTGACTCAAGTACAACTACAAGTACAACTATGAAGACCGAACCCAGTTACATTCTTCAACAGATTCCACTCTTGATTTCCCTTTAGAATAGTACAGAGATGGATAAGGTACCAGGGTCGTGCTTTGCAAGGAAGGATGATGAAAAAGAATCGATAGCGGCAAGGAAGGAAAGTAGCGCACTTTGGATTAGCCTGTCCATCTTTTATCAAAAAATAGTCACCTCATTTCGATTACCAGCCTCTCACTTTGATCACTAGAGCGTAAGGGCGTAAGAAGAGCGTCAAGGGCAAGGGCGAGAGGGAGTATTAGCCGGGAACGTTTCGAGGAAAAAGTAGGAAAACCTATTTAGCCAAGGTAAGTGTTACGTGATAAGGGTATTCAAAATTTTATAGTGACCAACACAACTTTGTGATTTACCTGATAAGGATTTTGGATTTACTCCTTGTACATTTTTCTTTGATCCATTCTTATGGTTCGGGCTTCAGGGTTTTAATTTAGTCTTAGTTTAGATCAATGCTTTACATTACCTTCCTTTATATAGGAGTCATTCTTGTGTTCTTACATTTTATCAACACTATTGTACTCAACAGCCTGTTGACCTACTTTTGTGGTAATTTGTCGGGCATTAATAAAATAATATTATCTTATCCAGTCACTGAAATGATAGAAGCCAATACATTAAAGCAGTGCTTTTTCCAGTAAGGAGCTTTGCAAAGACTTCCCTGGGGTTTGTTTCTAAGAGTTATTTTTCCTGTTTATTCTCTTTCTAATTATCAAAGTGAGACAAGTCAATATATTCTTTCTTTATTTTGATTAGGGACATTTCATTGGGAGATTATTCTCCTTAATAAATAGGAACCCTGTATCAAGAATGATCCGCTTCACATGTGGGAATCTTATGCATACATAAAATCATACATTTGTCTTTTGGAAACCTTATGTTTAATGGCAATTATTAGCATTCCATTTGGGAACATTCTACAGCAGGTAACTACATAAACATTCTACAAACTTACAAAGTGCAGTCGCAATCCATTTCTATAAGGCGAAGAACAAGCTTCCAATCGACTCAAATCTGATTTTTCATGCCCCCAGGTTCATTGGGTTGCTTTCAGTAGGGTAATGGAACAAAGGAGCAAAATTCAGATGAAAATGAGTGTAATGACAATGCAGAGACTGACTCAGAAGATGCCTTTTTCAAAAACATATTTTAGTGTCTATATGGGAAAGTTACGAGTTGCTGTTAGTTCATTCCACCTTTTCTAATACAAAATTTTAAAATGTGCATGGCCTCTCAAGGAGTTATGGATGAGAATGAGCCTACATTTTGACCATGCTTGCAATTATATAAAGAGTGCAAAATTGCATTGAAAAGGGAATTGAATCTCATCTGCAAGGTGAATGGGTTTCTCACACGAGGTCATGGGTTGGTTACTCATAAATGCTTGAAGGCCACCTATTGCTCCATGAACGCTATTATTAGATGAACATATCCATGTATTAGCCTCCATAGTCCTTGAGAAATCTGCTTCCCTATCTTTATTCAGCAGGCTTCAATCTATTGCATAGTTTATAGCTTTGAAACCGTTGTCTTCACAAAATCAAATCAGAAAAAATGTTTACTGAGCATGCTTGGGTGTAGCCTATGCCTAATGAGGCATTTCACTTGACCTCCATTTGACAAAACAAGGTGTATTCATCAAATATATATTATATGCCCAATTCTTTTTATATGTATGAACATCTGTCAAACAGACACAACTTATTTGTAATCTATTTATTGAAGTGCACAATTGCCAGTTGAACCTATAGAACCAATTGTGAACGTTGGTCCTGTTTCAGGACTCTTAATTTTTACTAGGGCACAGCTAGAACAATTTTCTTGCACAATTTAACAGCTTCAAATAATCATCATTCACATTAGGTTTCATGTAGCATTTTTCATCATGAAGCAGTAATAAGAAAATCCATTCATAAGCATGATAGAGCAGAATAAAATCACAGTAGAAACACCAAGAAACTATGAGACGAGACACACAAATTAGGCCCGAGGCCAAGGCAAAACCCAGAAGGGGAAAACCCAGAAATTCTTCCTTATGCGAGATTTCAATATACATTAGTACATCAGAAACGCCATCATCAAGATAATAACCCAGCAAATACCCAAGAATAAGAGATGCCAAGCCAAGTCTTCCTCCTCATCTACTTCGCTGGAACAGAGCTCATGAGAAGGTAGATCGATCTGTTCAAATGGTGGAGGAAGCCTCTCTTTATATAGACCTTTGTGAGGGTTGAATGGGTGCCTCTTAAGGCCCAGCCAACCTAAGACAATTTGAGGCTGACTTGAAAATTTGGAGGGAAAATAATAAATTCAAATCTACAAATTTAATTTTCTTTTTCTTCAATTTTTTTATTGATGGAAATGCTGACCATGGCTACAATTTTTAAGAAGGACTTCCAATGCTTATCTTTCTTGTTGTGCTTTCAAGGTACAACTGTTCTTCTTTGCAACTATTTATGCATTTCAAGTATGGAATATTACTACGGCCATCTCTATAGGTGAAGTGGCATCATAGACTGGGAGATCCTGGGATTTGTGTGGTTTTTTTTATCTAATTTGACTTTTTTCCATTGGAGATATTATGGCTTGCTTAGTTCCTTCCTATGATTTTCTTCCGTTTATTAATTTAGTAGTTGGGGAGCAGGCTCCTTGTTTTCCATTGTCCCAGTTTAAGCATATCTTATCATCTGGTTTTTGTTTCTGTAATTTAGTATACTGAATTGCTTTCGTTGCAATGAAAATTTAAAATGTTTTTATTTTATCTTATCCCATTTGGTTGGATCTTGCATTGTGGGGGTGCTTTCTTTGTATCAAGTGTTGTAGTGAAACATGTTCATGCATGCATGGAAAATTGAAGCTTGGTAATTGTCTTTTGCTGGTGATGAAATTTGTTCCAGACCATTGTGAGGATGAAAGCCTAAGGTTCTTGTTTCCATTTTTTTAATGGTACAATCCCTTTTTAATCCAGAGTGGGTGCTCAACTATGGCCAAATGGCTTCATTAATAGTTGACTACATTAACATAGCTACATGGCCACACTAATATGGCTGTCTCTGCGGGTTTTGAACCCTAGTCTCCTTCAGGTTGGAATTAGTACGACTAGCTTGATCCTGCATTCGATGTTATGATCTAAATAAGGTTTTATAGTTTTTCAATGTAGTTCTCTTGGCATTCCACCTTGCGTCTATTTTATTTCCCCCTTTTTTCAAATCCTTTAGCATCCAAATGCAATTTAATTTGTTTTTATTGCTCGTGGTTCTAAAAGCTATTCCTATTTCCTTTGCTTACATCAGTGTTTTCTTTTTATTCTTAGTTCAGATAAGTTTCAGTTTCTTCTTTAGTCAGAGGACGATGCAATCATAATAAAATGTTAAGAGTGGAATTTGACTTCAATGTGGCCCAAAGTCGTGGTCCAAATGTAGCATGTTACCAACTTTGCCTTATTTTTATAAGGAGTAAAGTACTTCTCCTTTTCCTTTTAGTTGTGCATCAAGAGGAGATTTGTAAGTTCGATGCTTTTTTTTTAAGAAATGATACTATGTAACTCGTACGTATAATGCCCATGTTATGTTGCTCTTGTGATGTTCATTGATAATCATTACCATGGGATTTCCTAACATTCTATTTTTATGTTAGATCTAAGACTTTTGTGATCCATAAAGTAGATAGATGTCTTTCGGATTAATCACATCATTATTAAATGTCTTTAAGTAACTCTGCTCGTTTTTTGTTTGTTATCACAGATGATTGACGATCAGGACCTTGGATTTATTGCAAATTTTTTGGGTATTTTCATCTTTGTTTTAGTGGTTGCTTACCACTATGTGATAGCTGATCCTAAGTATGAGGCAGGTTTATAATAACCTGAATACTGTCATGGCAATAGATTGTGACATCTTTGAAGGCAACAAGGACCAGCCAAAGACGTAGCATTTACATAATGCCCTTCTCTTGAAAATTCTGTTTACAGATTTACAAAACATGGAAGATGGTAGTCCGTAATTTGATTTTGCATGCCACTGATTTTGATGAAGTAAAAGTATTGTTGATTATATATATTTTGAATTTTTCCTTGTAAAGTATAATCCTGAAATTTTTATCATGCATTAGGAAATATGACAATGCAATAGTAATCGGGAGAGTTAAATTCATCATCGGTGTGTATTTCATAGGTTTTCTTTCTCAGACATGTCACTATATTAGTATTTGTTATTCCAGTGTGTTTTGACTTGATATCTCGTGGCATTGTTTTTCTATTGAAAACATAGAAAAGTAAATCATGCGTAGGCTTATAAGTAGATATGTTTTAGCCATTCAATTTTATGATATCCATGAAAGATACCTTCCATTCGAGAGTCATTGTGTAAATTGTGTTGTGGATTGCAATAAAACATTTTATTCGAAAGACTCTTCAAATATTGAGAATTAATTACCTACTTATAATGTCTACAAAATTAGGAAATTATCCATCATTCAGTGGATGGCCAAACTGCTCTAGAATTATATTATAATTTCTTTATTAAGAGACACAAACTAGAAACAAGGAGACTATTTTTACAGTAGTAACACACAAGGAGAAGAATGAATCAAGCCTAAATTCTTCCAATACGCTAGACAATTGTAATTGCTAAATGCATGATTTAAGTTAACTTTCTTATTTTATGACACAGAAAGTTTTGATTTGTGTTTTAAATCATATTCCACAAGGTATGATTTCTATATCAATTAGACAATAAAGATATGCTAGAATGATCATGTGGTATATTTATAAAGTTGTCCAGTGAGTTGTACATGCTGAGGTTCATCTTTATTGGTTATATTCTTGTAGTGGTCAAGCTGTTAATCTTTGTGAACTCTACTCTTGTGATAGTTGATCTTTGAGTCACCATTCATTTGGATCTGATGCCTAAGGTGATAGTCAATTGATAGTGAATTTCCAAGTTTTTAATACCAAAAAGTGCCATTGGAAAAGGATTATACGTTGTTATTGCACCCGGGAATCCTATTCTCTATATGGAAGAACTTATAATGGAAGACGATAAGCATGTACACTATGTGTCAGGTGTGTAGTATATGATTGGCTGCATAACATTAGTAAAAACTAACATCCTTTGAATAAATCAAAGTGGGCTAGAATTAAATTCCCCGAAATTTAAATGGTTCTCAAAAGCAGTAGTCGATAATCCACACATTTATTTGTTAGATTACTTTTCAAGAAAAGAGATTCAAATTTAAATTATGATAGTTTTGCCAACCTTTATCATCGGTAGAAGCCCTCATTTCAAGCCTCTATATTGAGATGTTTGGCAACGCATTATTAGTGTTGAATTTAATAAAATCTTTATGAATGGTTTTTAGGTGAAGTTAAATTTACCAAGAAAGTACAAGAATTTTATAAACAAATATATTAGGTTGTAGTAGAGATCTTCTTTATAGCTATAAGACATTGAGAAAATAGTAGGAGAAAGGTTAAAACATAAAACTATTTTAGCACTGAATTGCTATTCCAAAGGTGGTCATATTCTTGGAAACAAAAAAACATTGGAGGTTGTGGAAAATATAGGGGTATTATTGGTTAAGGAGCCTTCAGTGAGGTTCAGATGCTTGACACTTGTTTCCCAATGAAATTTTATTTGTCCTTTACATTCTATTGAAAATCGTGAAACTTATATAAAAAGGTGAAATTGATTGATAGCAACATGTTCATTATGATATTGTGAAAACAAATTTTTGATTAATGTTGGTGCTCAATTTGTATATGTACATTGCATAATTTTATTTGAAGTATGTCATATGAAGTTCCAAATGCATATGTAAATGTATCCTCTTTGTAGACATTTTTGTCGTTGTCAATTGCTTAAATGCCCTATGTGATGTTCCATGACTAGCTTTAAATCAAGGGAACGTTTCTTCTAAAACTGGTTGTCACCAATTTCAACTTTAACAAATGCAACATGCAGACCATGGTTTGAACTCAAAATAAATGCTAAGTACTCTAAAATAGGTTGAAGGATTGGGAGTGATTTGGCATATATTTTCTTGTAATATCCCCAAATGGGATATTTCACAATTTTTTCCTAAACATTGCTAATCCAACATTTTACCATAAAACTACCAAATTAATAAACAGAAGATTGCCATGTAAAATAAAACACATAAGCATTGCAATCCATTAACACATTGAATAGGAAGAATCTCAACATTTTTATGATGAATAGTAACTGGAGTCCATTTTTATGTTGGCCTCCAAAACAAAATTGTTGCACTCTCCCTCCGGCAACAACTATCATTGAATCCACTGAAACACTTGTTGAAGATCTGAATGATCCTCACTCCAATATCTCTAAAGCTTTGTGAAACTTCTGAATGAAGTCTCCTCAAAGAGAGTTGGGTTTTTGTCCAACACTCACAAATCACCCGAGGGTTTCCGTCTTGGGGCTACCAATGAAGTAGAAAACCACGTCTCAAACCTCTCACATAAGAAAATGATCTAATCCAAAGATATCCCTCAATGGCCTCCTCCCTTTCTTTTATAGATCTTTTGGATAATTCTAGAGCCTTATTTTATTATTATTTTATTCATGGAACACTTTTCTCTCTTATTAAAATATTCATTTTTAATGTAGAAAAGAGTAAATCGGCTACCACGTCTCCTCCGGTCACTGAAACTCTTGTTTAATCGTCCCATCTTGTAGGTATCCCCATCCCGGTTCTAATGAGCTATTACACTAAGGTGTTCTATCATGTATTCCTCCCGGAATGCCACCTTGAGCGTAATTAACTGAGTTAAACCAAAAAATAACTCAATTTTCCGGAAGTTGTTGGAATGCATAAGAACGAAAGACAAGTTGTTCGGATGATGGAATACATCAAGAGAATGCCACATGACCACATAGAAATTCCTCAAAACTCCTCCGAAAAGCCTCTGGGCCCACTGATGACACCAACTTGTCATAGGGGACACCGAAAAAGGGAATATTACAAACCTTCCGCCCCAAGATTGCTTGCCATCAAGCAATCCAAATATGTGGGCCACCTTGTTGGCCCGGTGCAACTGAGACCCAATGCCCGGATCCCATACAAACCCCTGGGTACTGTGATGCACCTGTGTCAAGCCACCCGGAATAGACCCCTCAATGCCGGGATCCCAAATTGATCTCTCACAGTACCTATCATCAAACAATCCTCTCGGATCCCAATGCCACCATGACCAATCATCGCCCAAGTCCCACGGCTCGGACTGCGCACTGCCTCTGGCTATAGGTGATGCTCTATGAGGTGAGGACCACGGTTCCTGCTGTGCTGTAGCTATGACTGTGTAAGCTGCCCTGCCAACTGTGTACCAACTCATCACCTCTCTCCAATCCAATGCTGATCCTGCTCTCCTGAAGCCGGGATGGAATGCTAAAGCAATGTCAATCTGTGCCTCACTGCCAACTGGAATTTGTATCATCTGCCATGTCTAAGGGCCACTGCTCCCCTGTGCTCCCTACAAAGAAGATCGTACCATCAAGAGGGTACCAACTCATGATCTCCCACCAATCTATCCTGGAAGAAGAATCCAATGAAGTGACAATTGTATTCGGAACATGCCTGAAGCGCTGTCACCAGTCTGTAATCAACTCACGCTGCTCTGTCTCGTCTGTCGACGAGATCTCCCTGTCGAAGAAGGCCCCTCTCTCTATAATGGGCCAAAGTGGGCAAGACATGCTGCAAGCCCCATCTATGTACTCTTGGAGAGTGCTACTCCTTGAGAGTACTGCAGCTTTGTTGATTGCATGTTGTATCTATCTGCACCTCATCAATATGTCGGCCCAAAGATGGATGATCCACCATCTCCAATAGCACCTCCCACTCCTGATCAGGAATGTTGTGCTCCTGTTGTCTACTATCCCCCTGCAGAATTATCCCATCAACCTCCAACACCTCCAAAGGATATGGATCTGCCACTGTTGTCACCGTACTCGATGTTTGTGAATCTGACTGCTCTTCCTCAATGGCTAACCCCAAGGTTAGCCGTATATCCATAATAGACTCAATGTGAGCCTCCACCTGGCTCTCCCCCAAAGGACTATCATGCATGATGTGTATAGTATCCTCCTCAGCTGACTCCTACTCCATCATATGCTGCTCCAACTGAATCGTCACAAGTGACTCATCACCCTGAGTATCTCTCGTAGAGCCCCTTGAATGCTCACCCTGCACACTGGAATACAACTCCGGCCTATTGTCATTATCTCTGCATGACTGCTCTTGCTCCCCAGAAGCATCTGCATCTGATCCCATGGACTCACCTGAAGAAGAGTCCTCATCCCGGCATACAGAAGGAATGCTTTTCTGCTCTGCCTCCGCCGCATCATCTGCATCACTCAAGCATGAGTGATTAGGCCCCCAAGATTCTTTGTAGATGAAGCAAAGTCTCTTCCTCCTCAGCTTATTTTTGTTGCCAGATCCACCAAACTTCAGCAGCTCCTCCTTGGTCAACTGTCTCTTGAATAGCCCAATATTTTGCTCAACCAACCCGTGGGCTAGCTCATAAGCAGCAGGTGAGACCAATTGCTCTCTCCTCCAAATGCTTAATAACCTGGTCTGCAACTCTTGACAAATGGTTTCATGGTCTCTCATACATGGCGACAGGATGGACTGCATGTGTGCTATGATGGTGTCAGGATGATGTCTCATAATGCTGAAGAAGCATTGGAACATCTGTAGAATTAGGTCATCACACTCAAGGTCAAACATGATGACATAGGTATCAAATGTGGTCGCACTCCCTAAAATCTCAAGCTTCTTTCCGAAGGTAGAGCCAGTGCTGTTGTCTAAATCCTAAAAAGTCTCTACTATCAATCTCATAATCCTCCTCATAACATCATCACTGTATGAAGCTATAGGTGCGGTCAGCTTCATAATGTTACTGAGGCATGATGCAACTGGAAGTCTGATCCCCTCACACGGTTCCTCCAAGAATTTGGGTTGTATAAGAGCAAGCATAACAGGATTTAGAGCCCAAACCAGTTTCTTCCCTTCTTCTTGGCTTATTTTGGACAGCAGTTGATCAAGCTCATCAAGTTTGGACAGAACTCTCCATGTCATCTCTTCATGTGTTTCAAATCTGTTTCAAGCCCAAAAATTGTGACCAATCCCCAATTCTCCCTGCAAATCTTGTGGCTGTTCCTTTTGAAGTATGGCATAAATTTCGCTTGAAAAGGGGTTGTTGTTCGGTTTTGTTTTCTGGTCTTCTGATGCATGGTGGTTCAAGGAACCAACTTTTATTCTCATCAAGCTATTTAGGAATCCCTCCATGGTTCAACCAATGATGTGGTCACTGTTTTCCTGAGTTTTAAGTGTAAGTCATTCTCTGAGAATTAGTCAAATGCTTGACATTCCTCATCGCTGTAGGTGAAATTTTTGTCAAACAATTCAAATGCATACTGCTATAGGTGACACATATTTGCTGGTGTCAAATACGGGCGTACATAAGATTTCAACTACAATCAGTAGTGCAAATTTCCCTCTTATTACATGTATAACTAACGATCACAAGATACAAATTTAGTGCTTAGTTAACCAGAAAAGTAGTTGACTAAGATTTATTCCAGCACTATCACATACTCAACATACACATATTTTTGTGATCATCAAATTAGTAATCATGCAGTAGAGTAAGCAGAAAGTGGAACATGGAACGTGCACCACCAATGGAGCAAATAATGCGTAGTCAAATTCAGCCTCAACGCAGATGTTCGTATGAGCCACACAACCTTCAAGTGTGAAATACACAGCCCTGGAACAAATATCTCCCACGCAGAAGTAGACAAGGGTACAATACCCAGCTAGCGAATACAACTTCCACGGACCCTCTCAAACTTTAGGAAAAAAAAAAAAATATTTGGTCAAGTGTTCAATAGTGCCACCGGAAAAATGATCTTTGACTGCATGTGTGACCGACGATGATAGAACCCAGACTCGACCCTTAAAAACGTCTGCTCAACCTCCGTGGAGATTGGCGTATTGGTGGCAATGCTGCAATAATTTGGCCCTGACTTGGGATAATACAAGACCTTTCCCAATGAAACGACTTGGCATGGGTTGAGCTACTGTGCAATCGATCCCCTTTCGAACAAGTTGTTGTTGTCCTTGACGTCTCCGATTATGGGTATAAGGTTGGCCTTTCAACCAAATTCAATTTCTGCTAGCGATTTTGGGATTTACGATAACCGCCGTCCCACGAAAAGTCGTCGACCTCTGCAACCAGGTATCACAGGTGTTCAACAACTATCAATCACTGATATTGAACCTGACCTTGCTTGGCACCTCTGATCTGAAGAATTTGAGCAGTGAATTGGACCAACAAAATGAAATTCCAAATCGTCCACCTCTGTTCATTAATTTGGCCTCTACAGGATCTGCAGGCCCTCCACTATTCAACAAATTCGGTGTTTGAGATGCTTGGAACTCGACTTCCTGTGATTTTAACTCGACACTCAGTAGATTACGCTCTGGAGCATACACGCAGGCTCGAAATATTTTACATGCCACGACCCCACTTTAATAATACTTGGATTTATAAAATTAATTTTTTTGGCCCCCTTTATACAATAATTCAATCCTTGGCCCCTTTTAATAAAATTATGGAGAAAATGAAATATTCAGCCCAAATTTACAAAATTTCCTTCTGCAGTAAAATGATGATTTTGGCACCTTCAAAACACCCCTAGACTTCCTCTAGCAAAACCTTAATAACTACTACAATCGAAAACTGAAAAACCCATAGGCTGAGCCAAGACCAAGGCTTTGATACCACTATAATATCCCCAAATGGGATATTTCACAAATTTTGCCTAAGTATTGCTAATCCAACATTTTACCATAAAACTACTCAATTAATAAACAGAAGATTGCCATGTAAAATAAAACACATAAGCACTGTAATCCATTAACACATTGAATAGGAAGAATCTCAGCATTTTTATTATGAATAATAACTGGGGTTACAAATACATATGACCCAAAAGCGCTGAGATAAAGAACTGACCATCAATATGAACAGCTGCATTGCGCTGGCCTCCAAAACTGAACTGCTGCACTCTCCCTTCAGCAACAACTACCATTGAATCCACTGAAGCACCCGTTGAAGATCTGAATGATCTTCACTCCAATATCTCTGAAGCTCTGCGAAACTTATGAATGAAGTCTCCTCAAAGAGAGTTGGGTTTTCGTCTAACACTCACAAATCACCCGAGAGTTTCCGTCCCGGGGCTACTAATGAAGTAGAGAACCACGTCTCAAACCTCTCACATAAGAAAATGATCTAATCCAAAGATATCCCTCAATGGCCTCCTCCATTTCTTTTATAGATCTCTTGGATCTTTCTAGAGCCTTATTTTATTATTATTTTATCCATAGAGCACTTTTCCCTCTTATTAAAATATTCATTTTAATGCAGAAAAGAGTAAATCGGCTACCACGTCTCCTCTGGTCACTGAAACTCTTGTCCAACCGTCCTATCATGTAGGTATCCCCGTCTCGGTTCTAATGAGCTATTACAATAAGGTGTTTTATCATGTATTCCTCCTAGAATGCCACCTTGAGCGTAATTAACTGAGTTAAGCCAAAAAATAACTCAATTTTTCGTAAGTTGTTGGAATGCATCGGAATGAAAGGCAAGCTGTTTAGATGATGGAATACATCAAGTGAATGCCACCCAACCACATAGAAACTCCTCAAAACTCCTCCAAAAATCCCCTGGGCCCGTTGATGACACCAACCTGTACCTGTGACCTGTCTGCTCCTGACTCTGAAAGTCCATCCTGGCCCTGTCATAGGTGACACCAAAAAAGGGAATATTACAATTCTACATGCATAAAATTTGAATATTTTCAACACTTATTTATTTATTTTAATGTGTCCATTTTAGGTTTGCTTTGAATTATGTAATTCAAACTTTTTAGCCAAATCCCCCTTGTGATTTGTGGGAATGTGGTATTAGTAGGATTTAGACTTACATGAATTGTTAGAGTTCAATAGTTTTATGAAATATATGGAAAAGAAGAAAATAAAGCTTCGTTATAAAACATGACCCAATTTCTTCTTAATTTATTATGATGTTGCTAATCTATGCAAGTCTCCTTATGTGGATCATTTCTTATGTTGGTGAGATTGAAGTTGTTAAGGTCTTATCCTAACTACTTCTATTAAAATTTGCTTAGGGTTTAGTTAATTAATGTATGAAACATCTTTCTGCTAGGTAGTTGTTGTCGTTATACAAATCAAATATTAAAATCATCATCATTATATTTGTAAATGATAAATAAGCTTCTAACTAAGGTAACATTTAGAATCAATTCTTCTGGAATGGTTTTTCTCGAGTGAAAGCACCAAAAGTATTGCTTCAACTTAGGTAAGCGTTTTAATTACATTGCTTTAAATAGAATATCAACATAGATCCATCTTAACTTTGAACATATCATGTATTGAGAGTGGTCACCTAGTTTTTCCCTTATACACCTCTATGTTTAACTTAGTAAGCATTATTGCATTAGATAGAATTTTCTCATGGATTTGGTCTTTGCACATACCCTCAAGTACATTGAAAACTACCTAGGCATACCTAAAACCACCCCTACAAAAGCCTTTCAATCATTTTTTGCTATAATATTTCAAGCACAACATCGGGGAAATCACTCTCATGTCTCAAGGAACAGGTTATTGTGGCTAACAATATGGTGGATCCTTCTTAGAGCTATGAATTATTGATCGAGTACTATTGCTGGAAACCCTAAGGTATGTTAAATATATATGGTCTTTGATACTCCTTTGTTCATATGATCTTGTCAAATTCTCACCTTCGTATTCTACAAAGTGTATTTCAATGTCAAAGGAAAGTTTAATGGGTATGTTTTTCAAATTGCAATGAGCCTGAGCGATACTTCCTTTTCTATCAAGAACTGTATTTGTGCATATAAAGATGTGTAAGATGCTTCATAAAAGTTTGATAAACATGTAACAACTCCTTTTTATATGAAATGATTATGGCAGTTAAAACATATTAAGATCAATCCCTCTCACTATAAATATCGTTTATCTTCGGGTAACGGGGCATGCATCTAAGATGAACAACCTTTTAATGTTTTATGCAGAAATGTACATATCCCGATGCCTTTGTATGTGCATTTTTTAAGTGTGTTTATATGATATGTACATTTTCTAAATGTGCATATTCCTTGTTTTTCAAAGCCTTTAGTTGTAAACATCTAGCAAGTTGGAGTTGACACTCACATAGATGAACCTTGATATAAAGAACTCAATGCAAGACAAGTAGAATAAATTTTGGGAGTATGGTGTTTTTTAAACTGATTAGGAAGGAAATTGTAACATCAAGCTATTTTCTTATGAAGTTTCAGATTAAGAATGGGTGTTTGGAATGAGTTTTGAACAATTATTCTTCATTATTCATGGCATAATATTTGAAATTTTGTGTTAGTTAACTATGGTTAGAATTGTATGTGAAAAGTGGTGTTTTCAAAATTGAGGTTTAAACCATAGTTACCAAGTTTAAATTAGACTTTGATATGATATGAAAATAAATTGGGTGGAACATTTTAAAGTGTAATATTGCTATAGTCTAACTTATAAATTGGTGGGAACATTTTTAAGTCTAAAATTGCTATAATCTAACTGGCATAGTCTAACTAATAAACAAGATTTGATTTGATCATTTGCAGAATGTGGTGGAATTGCACTGAACTTCTATGACAAGGCTTTCCCCAAAGTTATAGTGCAGTAGAAAATGTAGTCGGGTAGTGTTGTATCCCTCAGTGTTGAACTGACTTGCAACAAATTCCATTTCTAGACAAAAAATTCACTCTACAATTTTTTGTTACAATACGCAGATTGATAGATTGGTGATTCCTTGGTATTTTGTGGCCGCGTAGCTTAACCCATCAATTATTTCCCACCATAATTTAGGCAAGCCTTTGCATAAAAAAAGACAGGAATACGATGTAAATAAATATACATACCAAGAGTTATTTCCCAACATTATTTATGTAGCTTTATGTAGGAGTAAAATTGTAAATGTGTAGACATCTCAATTTATTAGTTCCTGCTAAATCAAGACAATAGGATTCAATTTGCCTATTAACCACTATTAATTTAGCATTGACCAATGCAAGTTATAATGTCTCACACAATTTTTTCTAGAGTATAATTTCTAACTTGATTGGAAGGCACTGAGATTCACCACAACACTTGTTTTAAATGAATTGGTAATTTTCCATTCAATACATTTACATATAATAAAAAATTAACCATAATCAATATTTAACCTTCTTCTTTGGTGACCCCTTCCCCTGCTTCGAGGGTATGTTAGTTTTTATCAAACATGAAGAAGCTTATATAGATTTTACAAGAGGAATCCACTTCAAAAAAATAATGAGAGAAAGTATGGCCCATGTCCAACATAATAGGATCTATGAACTAAAACAAGGAATGGTTTGAGGAAAGATCTCAAATATGTCCATGAAGATCTCACCTATCCCATGATACTAGGAAACTAGAAGTTTCCACACTCTCATACTTATATTAGTCGTTTACAAATATACTGACACAATAATGAAGTTATACTCAAACTATATGTTAAGCATTTATTCCCTCTAAACATTTATACCTTCTCATTTCCTCCCAACACATAAGCACTGGACTCCAATGCTAGGAGTGAGGGAAAAATTTGTTACAGATGATGTTGAGAAATCTAGTGGTCTTGGTGAGGATACTTGTCACTTTCGCAACAAGGTAAGAAGTAATGGACCCTTTATAAGTCTAGAAAACCTTTCGGTAGAAAAGTTGATCCACATAAAGTGATGGCTAAAAACCTGGAAGAATGGCTAGTCTATACCTCTGTCTATAATGTTGACTCACAATAATGGTTTTAGGAGATAAACATTAATGACATCATGGATCCCCAAATGAGCTAGAAGATAAAGGAAAAAAGTATTTATATATACCTGCTAGATGATACAGTAGGGGCCATATTGAATGAGTTTGACCTTATTGTATGTTTTGTCTTGAAATAAACTGTTGTCCAAATGCAACCATACTTGGTCACCAACTTTGAAGTAGTGAGGAACATGATGTCGATCAATCAATTGTTTCTTATTGTTTTGAGTCTTCTGAAGAATCTAAATGACATTGGATTGAAGTAATTTGAAATGCTAAACAAAAGTTTATGCCTTTTCTTACTCTTTTTGAAGATGAGAAGTAGTTGGAAGAGGTAAAGATAAAGGAAACTCATATGGAGCCAAAGGTTGAAAACCAAGGTACACTTCAAAGGGAGAATGAACAATGGAATAGTGTACTACTCAATTATATGCATTCCAAAAATGGCTAACAAAATGTGATCCATGATCAAACACAAAATTGGTGGGAAGACCAAAGGAGCCCCAAACAGAGTCGAACAGATGGGCTAATTCACTTACAAAATTGGTGTTGCGATAAGGGATGAACTTGGCCATTTTACTAAATCTATCAACAATCACAAAGATGTAGTCATGATGATGGAAAATCTTGGGAAACCCAATACCAAGATCAAGAGAAATACTTTTCAAAGTATGGGAAGGAATGGGCAAAGGAATATTCTACCCAAGTTTTATGTTAGTTGGTTTGGATTAAGAGCATACTACAAGCTGCCCCAAGAAATGAAGAACATCTTGCTACATGTGAGGCCAGTAAAGTAATAGGTGATGATGATAAAGTATGTTCCACTTGCTCTAATTACCATCATATAGAATAAATGTGCTTCTTTCGATAGAGCTTGGTGTTGATCACGGGGTACACATAACTTATCAAACTTATACAACAATCCTTGTTTGATATGAAAATATTGTAAAGGAACTAATTGGATGAATTTGGATGTTGAAGACTCTTGTAAGTATGTCCAAAATCTAAATGATATGGATATTATGCATCCCAAGTTTGAAATTGTCTGAAGTGGTTGTTGGGTATGATTAGCCATTTTTGGACCCCAATTCCTAAAAGGGGTCTCACCCTTGTTGAAATTTATACAAGATGAATAGTAGAAACTAATTTTGTAATATGATAATTACTACCTAATTATATTTACCAATTTTATCTTCATTCCATTGATATCATTAAGCAATTATACACAAAAAATCTTAACAATAATACATCCAAAATAGTAAGATCATAAAGAGACATCCATCCACAATAGAGACAACAAATTTACCTTGGTAAATCCAAACTTGGGAGAAAACACAACAAATTTTCTTCTAGTAGAAATTATTCTTTAGCAAGGTTTAAAATTCCAAAATTGTCTAGAAATATGTGCCAAAATACAAGTCTAAATTCCAGTCAAACTTGGACAAAATTCCAACCAGTGAATGCTACTCAAACCAAGGATATAGAACTCAATGTTGGTCAATAGTAAAAATTTCGCCATGCATTCAATCTTGGACTTGCAGTCAACTTTGGCTTACGGTCAAGGGTCTACAATCATATTTGTGTTGTGGTCAACAATCAACTTGGCCAAACTTCAAATTTGGTCAAATCTCAGGAAATTCGGTCTCTTTCTTCTCCCATGTGTGACTGCTTAGAAGAGAATATATGATTACTAAGTGTTCAAATGAATATGTCACATTGTGTATGTATACTTGTCAAATAGGGTGAATTTTGACTAAGGGATACACCCTTTCATGGTGGGGCCGACTTGTCCCTTTTGAGACTACATGAAGCCCAAAAAATAGAATTTTAATTTTAATTTCCATAATTCTTCTAGGCCGACTTAGGTGACCTCTTGGTATGTGGGAATACCTGCCAATGCTACAGGAAAAATAACATCACTCCCTGGTACAAGTATCATGTAATATGCATTCTTGTTCAACCTCCCCTTTCTCTCACATCAAATTATTATGTGTGTAAATAATAAATAATATGACACAATTGAATATGCCATGTTTAACATCTTAAGATGGTTTCTACTATTACTCCCATGATAATGAACACTCATAATGCATGAGCCAGTCAAAGAGGAGGTCCCCAAAAAGAGAGGATCAAACTCCACTTTTAAGAAACTTTTAAGAAATAACCACTCTTATGTGAAATCCTTTAACATTAATGAGATAAAATCTAGAGAAGAGATCATTGTCGAAGAGATTGTTGGAGAAGACTGATTCGATGATGCAACCTATGTGTTTATCATGTATGTGAAAAAATCCCACTCAAACAAAGTTATACACAAAATAACTATGAAATAAATATCTGATTTATTTTTATCAAACATGAAGAAGCTTATATAGATTTTACAAGAGGTTTCTACCTCAACAAACTAACAAGAGAAAAACTCTCCATATCCAATAAAATAGAATCTGTGAACTAAAAAAAGGAATAGGTTGAAAAAATATCTCAACCATGTCCTTGAAGATCTCACCTATCCCATGATACTAGGAAACTAGAAGTTTTGACACTCTCACACTTATATTAGTTGTTTACAAATATAATGACAAAATCATGAAGCTATACTCAAAGCTATATCAAAAATATCAAAATCAAACTATATGCTAAGAATTTATTCCCTCTAAACATCTGTACCTTATCATTTCCTCCCAATGCAAAAGCATTGGACTCTAATTCTTTCAGGAGTGAGGGAAAAAATGTTACAATTGATGTTGAGAAATCCAGTGGGCATGGTGAGGATACTTCTTGTTTTTCACAAGGTGAGAAGTAGTGGACCCTTTGCAAGTCTAGAAGATATTTTGTTTGTGTTGTCACAACAATCAACACCCTCCAAAATTGTGCTCATACTTGAATTTTTGAGCCTACTGAGGATCTTACGATCTGTCACTCTATGGTTACTCCATGGTCATTTGATGTTTTGAAAAATGTTTAAGTCTTTTTCCTAGTTTCAAATTATCAAGTCACTTGCACACACATGCTTAGTCCCTGATGGGTGTTAGTTTTTGTGTCATCAAATGTGTTCTAGCGACAAAACTTGGTGGAGAGGCTAGAATACAAGAGATCTCCAAAACCCAGAAATCGTTTTTGAAAATTCCACCTAGAAATGAGTTAATTAAATTGTTAACCTATTTTTTAGTGTTTCCTAAGTCTAAACTTAGGGAATATGGTTAATTAATCAAAATTAATTAATTCAAGGTGAGAATTCTCTAGAAACTGTCATGGATTGAATTCAAGATGATTGTAGCCATTGATAAATATTTAATCTTGGTCGTTGGAGTCCCAACAAAGGATTATAAAAAGAAGTCGATGGGAACTCAGAGAAAACACACCAAGAGTTTGATTTCCTTGGCATATCGATATCCAAAGGGAAACAACAGTTTCTAAAGAGTCAAATATTGAAGCAGAGTTAGTGAGGGGCAGAGACAATGATCCGAAGGAAGTTTTCCAGATCTGGAGAGGCAACAACAAGAGGCTAAGTTATTCCTAGTGAGGTAGCACAGAGGATTGCATAGTTGCTTCAAAAGAGAAACTCAGTTTGGACAGGCAGAGGTTCCAAAGTTTTGGAGAAGTGATTTTCTCAACAAAGATGACCTGAAATTAGACAGGAGCACAAAAAAATACAAATATAACCATAAATACAGAGATGCAGCATAAATAACACTTCATTTCATTAATATGAAATAACTGAAATATGCTTACAGACAGAATGGAGATAAAGTAGCTCAGGCGATGGTAGCCTATCTCTGTCAAGAGATGTGGTAGCTACATGCCTCCTAATTGTGTTACAATGAGGCTCGCAAACCTATTGATTATTGAGAAACAATGGAAAACCCTAAACATCCAAAAACGTAAACCTAGGAGATGAAGCGCCAAAACTATGGGCCTCGTTTGGGTAAATTGGTACATCAAATTCCCAGGGCATTATCTTTGGCATACGATCTTCGTTTCACGCACACAATACCTTGTTAGAAATATCTCCGTTTTTTGCCTCGGTTTTCCCAAAAAACGTCGTTTAGGGCCTCAAAACGGATCCGGAAGTTCAGGACCCGAAAAACTGCCAAAAATAGTAAACTGTGCTACAATTAAGGAAACTGAAAAAATGAAAGAAACAATGGTGGGGGTCCAAGTGGAATAGGCGGGTGTCCACCAATATCCACCTAGATCAGTCATCCCCCCTTAGGAAGCAATGGTCCCCATTACATTGAGTGCCTCCATGATATGGTAAAACTTCTGCTGAACTTGGTCCCTGGTGAGCCACTTGCCTTGGTGTAGGAGTTGGAAAACTTTGACAACCCGATATAGTTGAATCTTCTGCTGGCGAGTGTTCTTGATTTGCGTGTCCATGATCCAATTAGCGGTGGCCTGTTCCATGTAGTTTGGGTTTAACTCCATTGGTGTGAATTTTTCTGCAATGTTAGATGTGTCCAGTAATGGTGGAAAGTATGGTCGAAGGCGGTCCACATTGAACATTAGGTGTAGGCCAAGGACTGGTGGAATGTTGAGCTCAAAAGAATTGTCCCCTATAGCCTCGGTGATGGTATATGCCCCATATCCGAGCGACTGAAGCTTACAGTGGAGCCAAACGAGGCGCTTCTTCTGCAAATGTAGCCTAACTTTGTCGCCTACTTGAAACTTGTGTGGCACCCGATGTTGATCATTTAGCTGCTTGTACTTAGCATTGGATTTGTTCAATATGTCATGTACCTATTGTCAGATGTGCTGGATTCATTCAATGAAGCTGTTAACCCTGTCAGTTTTAGACTGGACATGGGCCAAAGCTTCCTGAGTGGCTGCAAATGGTATGGCCACATCAATGGGACATAGTGGCTGGAATCCCAACCCCACCTTAAAGTGGTTGTGGCCAATTGAGATATGGAGAGCTTCGTTGTAGATGTGTTGGAAATAGGGGAGGCTTCGTCCCATGTGCGAGGATGCTTCGAATTGTACATGCACAAAATGTGCACGATCAATTTGTTGACGACCTTTGTTTGGCCATCAGTTTGGGGGTGGAAAGCTGTGGAATTAGTGAGCTTGGCATCCAACTTTGATTAGAGACCCTACCAAAATGTACTTAGGAACCGATTGTCCCGATTTGAGATAATGGATTGTGTGATCCCAAAGTTTACCCACATACCCACACTCGTTCAAAGAAGAGCTCAATAGTGAATTTTTCTGTGATACTCTTTTTGTAGGCTGCCAAAATGGCCATCTTAGAGAATATGTTGACGACCACGAAAACACAGTCGTTTCCATGCTTAGTCAAAGGGAGGCCCGACATGTAATCCATGGAGATGGATTCCAAAGGTTGACTAGGAGTAGGCAAAGGAGTATATAGGCCTTGATTCTTGATGGTCGATTTGGCGGAAGCAGTGCATGATATGATGTACTTCATATGAGATGATATGAAGGTTCAACTAATAAAAATACTTTTGCAGCACTGCCAATATTTTCTCTACTCCGAAGTGTCCACTGACCCGACTGTAGTGCGCCTCCAAAATAATCTTGGAGCACTCTCTTGAAGGAATACATAGGTGTCATAGGTGACATAACATTGTATCCTGGAGGTGAAAATTTGGAACTTTCTTGCCTTCCAGGAGTGTCTGGTATGTGTTTCCGAATTATGGATCGCTCTTGTATAGATGCGACCACTTTGAAGTCTCGTGCCCATAAGAGTCGAGCACAGTGGTCAGTGCCATGACCGGTGGTCGGTAGAGGCAGTGTGCAACATTATTGGTGTTTCCATTCTTGTATTTAATGTTCAAGTGGAACTGTTGTGGGTATGTGGAACATTTTTTATGGCGATTGTTCTGTAAATTCCCTTGTGTCTGTATGAACTGCAGGGGTCAGTGGTTTGTGTGGATGACTGTTTCCTTCCCTAGAATGTAATGCTTCCATTGTCGACATGCCTGCTTAATGGAATACATCTCTTTGTCATAGGTGGGATACTTTCAGACTGTGTCTGAAAGTGTCTCACTGTGATATTCCACTGGATGCCCCTGCTGAGTAAGAACTGCACCAATAGCATATTTGGAAGCATTTGTACTGATCTCAAATGGTTTATGCAGGTCTAGTAATGTGAGCATTGGTGCAGAGTAGAGGTGATGCTTCAACTCAAAAAATGCCTTTTTTTGGATTCAGACCAAAATAATTTTACTTTATCTCTGCCCTTTGCGACTTGACTCAAAGGTTAAGTGATATGAGAGAACCCCAACACGAACCCGCAGTAAAAATTGGCACGACCCATAAAGCTGCGGAGCTCTGTTAGAGTGGTTGGGGTTGGCCAATACCAAATGAATTGTATCTTGGTTGGGTCCACATGCACACCCTTCTCATCAATGATCAATGTACCCCAGATATTGAACCTGAGTCATACCAAAAGTTCATTTCTCCAAATTGGCACACAACTTGTGTTGTCGCAGATTTTGGAGGACTTGTCTAATATGGCATAGGCACTCTTCCCAAATCTAATTGAAGATCAATATGTCATACAAACACACCACCATGAATGAGTTGGTGAAGGGTCGCAAGATGTTTTCCATCAACTTTATGAAGGTTGCAGGGGAATATGTCAACCGGAAAGGCTTGACCAACCATTCGAAAAGGCCCTCCTTTTATTTGAAGGTAGTCTTCCGCACATCAGAGGGTTCGATTGGTACTTGGTGATACCTAGAATTCAAGTTTATCTTGTTGAAATATTTGGTGCCCTTGAGTTGGTCCAAGAGGTCATCAATCCATGGGATTGGATACCTATTCCAGACAATGATCTTGTTCAACGCCCGATATTCGATATAGAGTCTCTAGGCCCCATCCTTCTTTTGTACCAACACGATAAGGCTCCCACAGAGTGATGAGATTGGCCTGATGTTCCCTTTCTGCAACAAATCCTGAATTTCCATCTTGATTTCATCATTCTCCAGAAAAAAGCGTCGATATATCGGTCCATTGGGTAGCGGTGCACCTGGGTCAGATCAGTGGGGTGCTTGAATTAATAGTTAGAGGTACCCCTGTGGGTGAGGTAAAGATGTACCTATACTCCTCCAGGACCTTGTCCATCTGTTGTTGCCATGCAAATAAGCCCTGTCTGGAGGCTGTTACCAAAATCTTATTCTTTCCCTTAGGGAGAATCATAAGGAAAAAAAATTTCCTGGTCTGGGAAATGAGCTTATTGCATTGCTTCACAGTGATCAAAGAGATGGCAGTAGGCGGTGCTACCTCTGGTATCCTATACAACTTATTTCCCAAGGTAATAATAACAATGCGAGGCCTAAACTCATACAAAACATGCTGCTTCCACAAGTATGGTTGGCCCAATGATATATCAAAAACTTCAAGAGGAGTAACATCACACAATACCTCATTTGTGAAGGGCTTGATGTTCTAGGGAAGGCGACACTATTGGTTGACGCAAAGATCTTGTCCTTGGTGAAGCCACCAGATGGTGTACGATTGCGTGTGTGTTGTCGTCGGTAGGCACAACCGCTTCATGACCTATGTTGAAATGAGGTTCTTTTGGCTTTCGCTATCGACAATGAGATGTAGTGGAGAATCCTTCACCCACGTTTACGAGTGGAAGAGGCACTCAAACTCATCTGGATCTTGGTGGTGGAAATGGTGGCACTAGGCTCTGCATCAATAATCTATTTTCCTTTGTCATTCCCCTTGTCAGGTTTTCACTTAGAGTTAGAGCATGCATATGATTCGAAAGCCTTTAGCTCGACCACCAGTGACTTCTTGGCCCGACACTCACTTGTGTTGTGCGCTGGGATCTTATGGAAATCACACCACTTTCCCATGTCCTTGTTTTTCTTCGTGGTGTTGTTATTTTCTTGCAGCTTCAATAGGTTGTCGTGGGTCATCCTGCCTTGGATTTGTCCTTTGTTCCACGGTTTGGGGGTGCCTTTCCCTTGCTTCAGATTCATAGATCCGAAGTCTCACTTCTTATGTTTAAATTTTTTCTTGATCTTGGCAGCATATCGTATGATGCACCAAGCGAGGAGATGTCGAGGAAATCCTTTTCCTCCTGGATGTATATGTACAAACAACTGCGGTACTTAAGCACCAAATGTTTCTCTGAATCTTTGATACCCAACTTTGTGCGTAGGGTATGGAATATATTCGTTAGGTCATGCACATCTTAGTACCTTTGTTGCCTTAGTGTAGTCCATTGTATGTACTTGTCCTCATAACTCCCCATGGGGTAATATTTTTCCTTGATGGAATCTCAAAAAGAATTCCAAGTAGGTTGTGCTGAAAAAAGTGAGGGTTCTATTTCGTCCCTCTTTTCGCAGTAGGTTTCGCACCAGTCCTTGACATTGGGGGCGGCTTTGAGGAGCGCAAAACTAATCTTTTCCCTATTGGAAAAATCACAAACTGAAAAATATCCTTCCAACATATTTAACCATCTATCTATGATGTTTGCATATATCTAGCCTTCAAATATGGGAATGTCAAAATTGACTTAACCTTGAAGGGAGTGACACCTCTAGAGTGACTTCTGGACGAAGATGTGTCGCCTATGGGCATTCGCTGAAGGATCAGGGCAAAGTTGTCCATCATCTCATTCCTATGTCACTCGAGGGCTTCTTCGAGCAATATTTTGAAAGGATATCCTACTCCCTCGTGTTTATTTTCTTTCGCCATGGGAGGCCATCAGGGTTTGCGAGGCTGGTCTTGCAAAGGTTCAACCAATTCTATTCCTAACTCCTTATACCCTGACCTCATTGGGGACATGTAAATAAAAACAAAGAAAGAGAAAATCACTATGATACCACTAATCCAAATTTAGACACGAACACAATAGAATACAAATATAACCACAAATACAGAGATGCAGTAGAAATAACATTTCATTTCATTAATATCTAAGAAATGAAATATGCTTACAGACAAAATGGAAATAAACTAGATCGGGCGATTGTAGCTTATCTTTGAGAAGATATGTGTCGAATACATGCCTTTGAACTGTGTTACAATGAGTCTCACATGCCTATTTATTATTGAGAAATAATGGAAAAACCTAAACATCCAAAAACCTAACCCTAGGAGATGAAGCACCAAAACTATGGGTCGTGTTTGGGTAAATTGGTACATCAACTTCCCAAGGTCGTAACTTTGGCATACGATCTTCGTCTGACACAAATAATACCTCGTTAGAAACATTTATATAAGGAATACAACCTTTGAGTGGATAAAAATATATTTTTCTCGTTTTTCCCCAAAAAACATCGTTTAGGGCCTCAAAACGGCTCCAAAAGTTCAACACCCGAAAAACTACCAAAAATAGAAAATTTCGCTACAATTAAGGAAAATGAAAAACTGAAAGAAAAAATGGTGGGTGGCCACAAATATCTACTTGGATAAAGAGACAATAAGAACGATTTCATCAGAGGAAATTCCACGCTAGATGTCATAGGGCCAATGCAAGCACTACGTAGAGGCCAACGTAAGGGTTCCAAGAGGATGAGTTTCTGAAGGAAAGTTGTGTCGAGGTTGCTGGTGGAAGAAGGGTAATTCCATTAGATAATTTTGGACAAATTTTCTTGTTGTTTGGATTTCCAGTTGGGCATCCATAGATTGTACTCATAATTCACTGCTGCTTCATAATATAAAACCCTTAGTTGTTGCACCGGTTTGCCCAAGTTGGGTTTTTTTGGGGACATTTGTCCAAAAATAACAGTGTCATTTTTATGTGTGTGTGTGTGTGTGTGTGTGTGTGCCAGAATTTTCTTAGTTTATAGTGCTATTTATTTCTGTAATTTTATTTTTAAAGGTTGTAGTGTGATTTATTCAGTATTTGCAGGTGTAGATAATAATTTTTTTAAATTAATTAACAATTATAAGAATAATTTCCAGATGGTGCAATAAGATTTCAGATTTGAAATTTTCACATGGTATGAGAGCGTAAGTGATCAACTAGAAAGATCAGAAATGGAGGTGAAAATTTCGTCATTCAGTGGGAGAAGCAAGCCAAAATTATCAGAGGCAACACAATGCCCAGATAGGCAAGACGAATTGTTGGGGCATAAATTTTTCCAGTTGCCGGGCTGCAAAAAAGTCAAGTTTCCCGGGTTAGTGATTTCAATAGTGAGAGGGAGTAGTTGAAGCTCATATTTTTGCTGAGAATATTTCTGGTTGGACACAAAGGGTTTTGTAGTAGCAGAACCAACGTCAGGTGGAAGAGAAAAGAACACACAACAAAGGGGAAATTTCTCTCAGGGAACTTTGAGTCTTAGAATTTCAAATTTTCTAGGAATATTGGCAGCAACAAATAGCAGATCCACACATTCTAGAAGGGAGTACAAGTAGCAGAGCAACAACCAATCCGAAGGAAAGAGGAAACTTTTGACTTGATCAGATATGGCCAGAAATAAACTTAGAGATCAGGATAGGTTGGATGGTTACTCCAACTATGTCATCTGGAAGGCCAAGTTGTCCTTCCTGTTGGATGAATATGGCTTGAAGCTCTACATATACAGTGTTTTGGCGTTCCCCAAGATGCATGTCAGCTAAAAGAATACAATAAGGAAATGGAAAAGGTGAAGTGGTTTATCCTGGATGGAGTCCGGGACCATATTGTCTCACATATAGAGACCAAGGGAATGTACAAAGAGATGTGGGATGCTCTCTCCATGCTATATCAAGGTACTTCTGAGCAATGCAAGATGTTCCTAGAGGAGAATATGAGATGCATTTGAATGGAGAAGGGGGAAGGCATAGATCCCTTCCTCACCAGGATTCAGGAGGTCTGAGACCAGCTTGAAGCTATTGGGGCAACACATCAACCTTTAGAGATAGTACGATAGGCCCTAAATAAGGTCTTTGAGGATTGAAAAGATTTTGTCCAAAGTATATTGGGCATAGACAAGCTAACAAAATGGGATAGAATGTGGTCCGAATTACAACGAGAGGAGTTGAGACGAGCTTTACTGAAGAGCTCCATCGGTGGCAACAACAGTAGCAACAGATCGAAGGGGGTGAAGGAGGAGGAGAATGCGGCCCTCACATCAAAGGGTCTTGGTCAAGGGTAGAGGGAGCAAAGAAAGAAGAAGAAGGATATTTCAAAGGTAAATTTCTTCAGATGTGGTGAGCTTAGTTACTACAACACATAATGTCCTCTCAGGAAGAAGGACAAGCAGGAGAAGAACGAATAGAAGGCAACATCAACTAAGATCACCAAGTTTTCCTCCAAGTTGGGGGAATACTTCATGATGTTGGAAGCCATACCTCCAGGAGTGAGGTGGGGTGACTTGGAGTTGTAGCCCCAAAGAGCTACATACTTGGGCATGGTCCACTAAGGAGTCCACCTCATGGATCATTACCAGGCTACAGGGGCCCACATTATTTAGTAGCAAGATGGATCAATGTTAGGTGATGTAGTCAGATGCCAGAGTGACAATTGTAGACTAGTTGCAGTCAGATGCTAGAGAGCATAATGAAGAGTTTGTTGCAGTGTAGTGTGGAACAATGCAGAGTCAACAACAATGCAGATTCTTCAGAGATAGTGAAGGGGCTAGTAGTAGTTAGAGACTCGGGTGACATATGAATCATACTGAACATAGTTGATTCAGTATTTCAGATGCTTCTCAGTTGCAGTTGCAGCAACAACAAATGAGAGGGAGTTGCAGTGCAGATGCAATGTTGGTAGCGATATAGTAAGGTCAACAACAACACAGAAGCAACATCATATTTGCGTAGTGATTGGTGGATAGAAAAAACCATACATCAACAATGTGACAGAGGATGATACATAGACATAGAGTTGTGATAGGGTGTACAACACTAGAACACAATCCTCGTTAAGAGGGAGAATTGGTTTTTGTAGCATCAAATGTGTTCTAGCCACTAAGCTTAGTGGAGAGGATAAAATACATGATATTTCCAAAACCCATAAATATTTTTTGGAAATTCTACCTAGAGATTACTTAATTAGATTATTAACCTATTTTTAAATATTTCCTAAGCCTAAACTTAGGGAATATGGTTAATTAATCAAAATGAATTAATTCAAGGTGAGAATTCTCTAGAAACTCACATGGATCAACTTCAATATGATCCTATCCATTGATTAAGATTTAATCTTGGTAATTGGAGTCCCAAGAGAGGATTATAAAAAGGAGTCGATGAGCACTTGGAGAAGACACACTAGTAGTTTGATTTCCTTGGAAAATCAATTTCTAGAGGGCAACAACAATTTCTAGAGAGCCAGAGTTCGAATCAGAGTGAGTGAGGGGTAGAGAAAATAATTCAGAGGTAGTTTTTTAAATCTAGAGAGGTAGTAGCAAGAGGCTGAGTTATTCCTAGTGAGGCAACATGGAGGACTATGCAATTTCTTCAGAAGAACAACTCGATTTAGCTGGGGGAAAAATCGTTTTTAGTTCCAGAGATTGGGAAAAGGTTCCAGAGTGCCAGAGAAGTGATTTCCTTAGCAGAGATGGGAAAAATGACTTCATCAGAGGTAGTTCCAGGCTAGACGTCATAGGGCCAATGTAAGAACTGCAAAGAGGCTATCGTAATGGTTCCAGGAGGATGAGTTTCTAAAGGAAAGTTATGCCATGTTTTCTTGTGAAGAAGGGTAATTCCCTTAGATAATTTTGGCCATATTTTATTGTTGTTTGGATTTCCAGTTCGGCATCCATATATTGTACTCATAATTCGTTGCTTCTTAAGAATATAAAACCCTCAGCCACCTGCACCAGTTTTCCCAAGTTGGGTTTTTCCAGAGACATTTGTTCAAAAATTACGGTGCCATTTTTATGTGTGTGTACTAGAATTTTCTCAGTTTCCAGCACTATTTTATTTCCACAATTTTATTTGTGAAGGTTGTAGTGTGATTTATTTAGTATTTTCCATAGCAAATAAATTTTTAATAATTAAAAATTAGAAGAATAATTTCCAATTGCTGCAATAGGATTTCAGATTTGAAAATTTCACAATGGGTTCATGAGCACACTTCTTTTATGCAAGCTTGAACATTAATAACATGACCAATCTATAAAATTATTGTTCAACTCATGACTACGGTCATTCAACACTTTCTTTGATAATCTCCCTCACTTTGGTTGCATTTATACTTTTATTACGAATACATTTCTCAACTTTCACTTTTGCGCACTTTCACTTTCAGAAGTGTCACTTTTACATTCGCAACTGTCGCTTTTTCTTGTTTTTAACTTTAATAACTTTCATTTCATGTTATATTCACTCTTACATGTGTCACTTTCAAGGTCGTTCACATTTTAAAAGTGTCTTCTTATGTTTTCCTCATGTCGTAGGTGTCAATTTTGTTGTTTTCACTCCTGCGTGTGTCGCACCTTTGTATATCACAAAAGTTAGTTTTGGCGCACCCTTTTACATTACATAGTAATAAATATCATTGGAATATGCGCTAGACACATTATTACAGCCAAGTGTGCCCTTTTTTCACGGTTGTAAGTGTTATAATGTGTCATTTCCACTGTTTCATTTAGAAATAAGTGTTGCTTGGATGTCGTTTCAAGGTGTGACTAGTTTTCACGAGTCCTGTGCATTTATTTGGCTTGTATTGATGGAATTTATGTTTGTGATCCATGTTTGAGTCATGTTAGGATGAATTTATTTCTCCTACTCTGCAAATTATAAAGGCATTAATCGTCGTACTAGGTGATGAGTGAAACTTAGTCATGAGCCTCGTTGATTTATATTTCCTCCCATACTTGTGTACTAAGTATTTTCTAAGGTCTCCTCTCTCTCACAGTGCATTTATACTTCCGAGGGATAATTAACCTAGTATTGTGTTTCCTCCCTCACTGAAGAGTGCATTCTAGATGAAAAGTAACCATTGTTGGAGAGAATTGCACCCTCCCAAACCTGAGTAACTTTAGAAAAATGAAGCGCGATTTGGAACAATGAAGCACACTTCAAAACAACAAAGCGCATTTCGAAACAATGAAGCACACTTCAAAATAATGAAATATCATATATCTCTTAAAAAGCACACGGCACACTCTTGATGCATGAATCCTTTGAGCACATGACACACTCATGAATCCTGAAGCCTTTGACCGCATGGCGCATTCATGAAGCATGAAGCCTTTGACCACATGGCGCACTCACGAAGCCTGAAGCCTTTGAGCACATGGAAGAATATCAAATCTTGGAGCCTTTGAGTGCATGGCTCTCTCTTGAAGCATGAAGCCTTTGAGCATTTGGTTTAGTCACAAAGCTTGAAGCCCTCATCTAAGCACACTTGTTTGACTTGAAGAACTACACCCTCCTTGTTCCTCTTGAGTGCATGCGTGCACTTAGAAGGCTTGAATCCTGACCCCTTTGTCCCTTCTATGTGGGCCCTTACACCCTCCTAGTTCCTCCAGAGTGCACAAGCACACTATGAAGGTTCAAAGCCTGATCCCTTCGTCCCTTCAGTGTGTGCCCTTGCACCCTCCTTAGATTCCCATGAGCGCATGATAAAACCCTAAACCAATGAATATTTCTCCTTTGTGCTTCAGACCTACGCCATTGAGATATCTCTCTTTTGATTGAGAACACAAGCACACCTTGAAGGCCTCTTGTGAGCCTTGATGAGTTTAACTGTGCCCTTCTAATCAAGCCTTCTTATTTGAACCCTCTCACATGCCTATCATGAGAAGATCATTCTATGAGCTAGGTAGTGATAAATAAATGTTTTTAGATTGATTTTTCCTAATCATGAATGATTATCATTGGTAGGAGTAACTTCCTAGTTGGACAAGGTGATGCTCAAGAGTAAATAGAAAGGAGAAAGACTAAAGAAACACCTAAAAAGAAGAAGAAAAAAATAAATCTATCATGGAGACATCAAGCAGATCATGGACTGAGACAGAAAGAAGACATTGCATGATGACTCAATATATTCTGATATTGATCAAAGACCCTTTTGAGGGTGAATGAGAAGAAAAAATTGGATCCTTCATGAAAATGAAGCATATATTAGATCTATCATTAAGAATTCATGATGAAGCAACAAGGAAGACAACTTGGCAATGCCACCTCATCATGTGGTCCATGTCATCATTGTCAATTTGTAATTTGTACAAGTCTAATCATATGGTCAATATTTCTCCATGTGTCATGCCACACCATCATGTGGAATGTAATGTTGTATTCTCAAGAAAAGGACAAAATGTAATGTGTGGAAGTCCAAGAGTCATATGTGGAACATGAAAATTCGCTTATTCATATATGGAAAAATTGTCTTTAGGAGAAGTCCAAAGGTCATTAAAAGTTCAAGAGTTGTGTAGAAGTCCAAAGGACACATTAGAAGCCCAAGAGTCATGAGGGTAGTTCAAGAGTCATAGGGATATGAAAGTTCATTCCCCTTATTATAAAATCAACCTCATAACTCAAGCAAAATGATTTTGGAAGATTAGGCTTTGGAGAGATAGCCTTGGCTTCTCTACTTGGAATATGAAAGAAAAATATTCTTTGGAGAAGCAAGAAATGACATAATGTTCCACTACTGGAACTAGTGCTTCATCATTGTAACCGTGTACTTGGATATTTCACCTTATAATTGAAGCTCGATGAGCCAACACATTTTCATGCATGTATTGTGAATGTCTTAGGAATATTATTTGGATGTTTTCTATATATGTTTCATTCATATGTACTAAGGAAATTGAACTATTTCGGTGGCCTTGGTACTAATATTGTTGAAGGTGTGTTGTATGTGGTTTAATGATCATTCTTTATATGTGAACTATTTTTCTAGATAACTAATGAACATTTATTTTCTCGTGTGTCTCTCCTAGGTTAGTACTATTACTTCTCTCTAGAGGCTCACTTTTGTCTCCCACCCTTCGTGAAATTATCCTTTTACACATTACAATCAGTGTTTCACAATGTCAACTTACTTTCTTGTTCAAGGTCTATGCATATAATTTCTTATGTTATTAATTGAAACCAAGATGAACATTATAGTTATGGTGGTCAGGTTGATATTCCAGATGGGGCTTCTACTCCAAACGGTGTGAGGTCTAATTGGGACTTCACATCGGGGATACCCACTGTATGTTGGCGGTATCCAGCACTACCGACAGGTTGAAAATTTGGTATGCATGAAGTGATGGATAAAAATATGGAAGAATGACTAGTCTATACCCATGCCTATAATGTTGACTCATAATAATGGTTTTAGGAGATAGCCATTAATGACACATGGATCCCCAAATGAGCTAGAAGATAATGGAAAAAAGAATTTACGTAAACTTGCTAGATGATATGGTAGGGGCCATGTTGAATTAGGTTGGCCTTATTGAATGTTTTTCTTCAAAAAAAACTATTGTCCAAATGCAGCCATACTTTGTCACCAAATTTGAAGTGGCGAGGAACATGATGTAAATCCATCAATTGTTTCTTATTGTTTTGATTCTTCTAAAGAATGTAAATGAATTTTTATTAAAGTGATTGCAAATGATAAACAAAGTTTTATGCCCTTTCTTACTCTTTTTTAATATGAGAATTAGCTCGAAGAGGTAAAGATAAAGGCAACTCATATGGAGCCAAATGTTGAAAACCAAGGTAGAATTGAAGGGAAGAATGACTAATGGAAGAGTGTACTACTCAATTATATGCATTCCAAAAGTGGCTAACAAATTGTGAGTCATGATCCAACACAATGTTGGTGGGAAGGCCAAAGGAGCCCCAAACATAGTTGAACAATTAGGCTAAGTCACTTGCAAAATTGGTTTTGCAAGAAGGGATGAACTTGGCCATTTTAATAAATCTATCGACAATCATAAAGATGTAATCATGATGTTGGAAAATCATGGGAAAGCCACTAAAAATATCAAGATAAAGACTTTACAAATGATGGGAAGGATTGGGCAAAGGAATACTCTACCCAAGTTTTATGTTAGTTGATTTGGATTAAGAGCATACTGCAGGTTGCCTCAAGAACGAAGAACATATTGCTACATGTGAGGTCAGTATAAGAATCAATGATGATGATGAAGAGTGTTCCACTTGCTGGAATAATCACCATAAAGAGTAAATATGCTTCTTTCAGTAGAGCTTGGTGCTGATCATGGGTTGCATATAACTTATCAAACTTATACAAAAATCCTGATTTGATATGAAAATATTGTAAAAGAAATAATTTGATGAAGTTGGATGTTGAAAACACTCGTAAGTGTGTCCAAAATGTAATTCATAAGAACATTATGCATTCAAAGTTTGAAATCCACTGTTTGAAGTGGTTGTTGGATATGATTAGCCATTTTTGGACCCTATTTCTTAACAAGGGGGCTAGCCCTTAATAATTTTCTACAAGTTGAACAATAGAAACCAATTTTTTGATGTGATAATTACTAACTAATGATATTTAACAATTTTGCTTTTATGCCACTACTATCATTAAGCAATTATACACAGGAAATATCAACATTAATACAACGAAAATAGTAAGATCATAAAGAGACAACCATCCATAATAGAGACAATAAGTTTAGCTTGGGAAACCCAAACTTGGGAGAAAACCCAACAAATTTTCTTCTAGGAGAAATTTTTCTTCAGCAAGGTTTACAATTCCAAAGTTTTCTATAAATTTGTGCAAAAATTCAAGTCTAATTTCTAGTCAAACCTGGTCAAAATTCCAACTAGTCAATGTTGGTTAAACCAATCAAAGAGATAGAAATTAATGCTGGTCAATAGTAAAAAAAAATTCTTGCATTCAAGGTCAGAATTTCGGTCAACTTCTGCCTATGGTCAAATTTATATGCTTGAATATATATTGTGGTAAATAATCAACTTGGTCAAACTTCAATTTTGATCAATTCTTAGGACATTCAATCTCTTTTTTCTCGCATGTGTGACTGCTTAGAAGAGAATATGATATGACTGAGTGGTCAGAAGAAGATGTCACATTGTGTATTTATATTGATCAAATGGGGTGAATTTTAAGCAAGGGACACACCCTTTCATGGGGGGGTTGACTTGTCCCTTTTAAGCCTACATGAAGCCTAAAAAATACAATTTTAATTTTAATTTCCATTATACTTCTTGACTGACTTAGGTGACCTCTTGGTGTGCGAGAATACATGCCGATTCTACATAAAAAATTAACAACCCACTGTCCCCCCAGTGTATAACTATCGTTGCCCCCACCACCATGGCAGGGGCGTTTGGGGGCAATTCCTCCGAAGCAAATTTTTTGTAAATTTTTCCTTGTAAAATATTGTAATTTCATAGCCAATATGGACTATTAATCATTAGGTTGTATATATAATGGTAGAAGTTATGTTAGGGATCTTTTCCCTAGAATACAACCCTCTTTTAAGAGGGAATTGTATAATGGCTAAGTATTCATTGACATATATTAAAAATATCTTATTGGTTTCTCGGTTTTGGGTTTCTGGGGTAAAATCACTATGTTAATGTGGGTTTTTTACCTTTCATCTTTTCTATTTTAATGAAGAATTTGTTTGCAGTAATTAATTGTATAGGGTTAAAACCTAAAGTGGTAAGGACTTGTAAAGCATGAATTGAAGGTGGTTAGATCAAACAATCAACCACTTTATTTGTACTTAATCACCAAATGAAATTGTTGTAAATATAATGCTTACTTCATATGTGAGATTCATTACTTTTATTTTGGGATGGAAGAAACCTCGAAGGTAATTGATCAATATGGACGAATATTTATTTACCCATCAGAGAGTGTCTCCAATATTTTATATCTTGAACGAAGGCATGTAATTCTTTATAGCATGTGGAGTAGTTTATGTTGGCCTTTTAAAATTGCTCTAATTGATATTCCATTGGATAACCATTATGCATTAAAAGTGGGATCCAAATGCAAATTGTGAAGCATTTATTTATATCTCAAAACTCTATGAGAGGTATGGTAGTATGAGCACTTGTGTGGACCACAACTTATTTTTCAACAAAGTAAAAGCCTTAGAATGTTCTTCTTCCCATTTGAAAAAAAAATTTCTCCTAGAAAATTGACGTGAAGGAAAATAAGTGTCTAAACGTACATAAATAAACTTGTGTTAGACCACTAAGAAAATTCAACTTTGTCAAATTTGAAGGAGGAGACCACTTGCAAAGTAATTCAACTTTTAGAGGATCCACATGGATTCTAGATGCATCAATGATGAATCCAAGGTAAGAGTTTGAAGTTTGTGCCAAAGAACACATAAACATTTTCATATAGTTTATTTTTTTGAAGAAGCTTCAAAACTTGTTGTAAGTGTTTGAGATTACTCTTCCAAGACTTAGCGAAAACAAAAATAGCACCTAGATAGATAATAACAAACTTGTTAACACAATCTCTAAATACATTGTTCATTAATCTCATAAATATAGTAGGGGCACCAATGAGTCGAAAAGGCATAACAAGCAATTGAAAGACATCCATATTTGTTTTGAAAGTTGTCTTACAATATCCATTGCTTGAAATTTTACACGATGATACCAGATTTTGAGTTCAATCTTGGTGTAGAAATGAACACCTTGAATCTAGTAAGCCAAATCATCGATGTGATGAAATGAATATCTATTTTTTATGGCAAATTTTTCCAATGTCCTATAATAAATAGAAATATTCCAAGTTCCATATTTTTAAAGCACGAGGAAAATTGGTGTTGAACATAGATAATTTTAGGTTTAAAGAAACCATTTGTTAAAAATCTTCATTTTTTCCTTTTAATTTCATCACATACAAAGTTGCATTGGGAAGAGATACCTACAAAGAAGATCACTTATATGATTAATTTTTCTTTGAACCAAGTGTTGTTTGTTGGTTCTTGAAACACATTTGAATAATTTTTCAAAATTTGATTAAGATCTTAATGTGGTGTTGAAATTGAAACATTTGATTCTCCTTCAAAAGATTGCACCCTAATGAAAACTAATGCTAATGTTGCAGCTTGCTTAACTAATTTACATGCCTTCTTGCAAGCGAGTACCAAATTGGTTTATTTTTGTGTGCTTCAAAACATATATTTTTTATTATCTTTTTATATTGTGTATTTATTGTCATCATAAAAACATTTCCTATCATAGTCATAAGGATTCCAAGCAATAATCCATAACAATCCATTTTGGTCACATCGCAAGTGATCTTACCCACAAATTGAGGGCCAAAATAAAATAACAAAATGCATGTGTGTGTGATCTTTGTGGATGATCCATTGTACTTCCATCAAAGTGCATATGGATATAATGAGGGCCCACCAATAAATGAAGCTTGTTAACAATGACCTTCACAATCAATTTTTTCTATCAACCATTATTGATGATACAATCCATTGACAAGTCATAAAGATGGATCAAGAGACAAACATGCTATCATGCCTTTCCCAGATTAGCTGATGATGTATCAAAGTAATCCTATCAATTGACCTTTCCACTCATTACGAGTCTTGTCATCATCACTAGTATCAATATGAAATGATTAGCTACATTTCTTGAGATGATACAAGTAGATTTTTCTTCTTTAATTAAATGAATTCATGTTTATTGTGATCTCATTTCTTACAATTTTCAATTTTTATTAATATCCATAGAAGGAGAAGAAAAATAAGAATAATAATAATTATTGATAGTATTTGTATGAGGTGTAGATTTTGCAAAAGTGCTTCTACTCCTGATGAAAGATGATGCACATTGTTGGAATTTATGCTTACCTGAAAGATTTTATTTAGTTAAATGAGTGAGATTGAAAGCATTATCAAGAGTGGTGATCTCTAAAAACTTGAGATCTCAATAAAATGGTTCCTATAAACTAATTTCAAATTGAAGTATGAGTTTCTCACCTAAATCAAAGACACCAAGGAGAATGTGCAGTCTATTGAATAAATGAATGTATTCTTGAATAGTCATGTTGAATCCTTAACACAATAAAATCCATTTAACACTCATATAATACTTGTAATTTGATGGATATAATGCCAAAGTGAGGACTTATACCAGTTGTGACTAAGTAGTGTTGGGTTTTTTATTTGCAACTCATTATGCAATCAACAATTTAGCAAGTCTTGTTATTTCTAATTTGGAAAATGGAATATTTTCTTCACTAAGAATTTGATTGTATTCAAACAATATATCCATATCAAGGATCCAATTTTAAAGTACTTCTAGATTGTGAGATCCGTCATGGCTTGGGCCTCATACTTGGCACATTAAAAGGATTGATTTGGATTGGATAATTATATTGTTTTTCATCCATATCGATGCTTTTAGAGTGGAAAATCAAAGAAATAATCTTAAGGGAGAAAATTTTGTTGAGTTCATTATTATACTAAGAAGGATGGTGAACCATTATAAGACAATTTATACTTATTTAAACATTCAAGAATCATAAGAAAATTATCTTGTAATCAGTTCATGAGCATAAAATATAAGTGGAAATGATTTCAAAAGAAAAACCACGAAACTTATTATATAATAATTATTTGTAGGCACCAACTTACTAGAGACACAAATCCCCTTAGTTTCACAAGTTTGTAGGAATTAACCAACTTGAGACACCAATCCTATTAGCTTCAAGAATTTGTAGGCACCAACATAATGGAGACATTGATACCCTTTGCTACATATGTTTGTTGGCACCAACCTCTAGAGACACCAATCCAATCTACAACATGATATGCAATTTATTTTTTAATGGTCCACTCTTCTTTTCTGAATTTTACTATGTTATGTGCAATCACTTATTGTATTATTTTTCAATATGTGCTTCCATCAACCCAAACATTCAAGAACTGTGCTTTACCATCATAACACCTTCACAATTGGTGATTTCTTCAACCCACTTTTCAAAATTTGCGCTTATACCACCAAAAAACTATATCATACACCCTTGTGATGTGTGTGGTCATTTATCAGGGCACTTAGGACCACAAAATCCAAATTTCACTTTATATTAGCATATCAGAAATTATGCCTCAAAATCACCTTCACTAAAAATACTCACTAAAATAACTTCATTTTTATACTTTAGATAAGAAACCTTTCCATCAACTGTCACCAAGATTATTATCAGTCGATAGCACTAGGTATCAGAAGAAATGTCGAAAATTGTTAACGCTACAAATATCGATAAATCAAATTTCTTGCGGCACTCTTAGATAGGAAATATTTCTATCAAATTCTGTGAAACTTATTGTCAGATCACAAACTAGAGCACCAGGATATCAAAGGATTGATGAAAGGCTTACTTCCAGTGTGATGGAAAACAATTTTCACCAAACTCTCTATAAAATATCGATACCAAAGTTTTAGGGGAAAAGCAATCAATTTAAGCTTTATATCAAGATATCAGGAAATTACATGAAAACCATTAACACTAAAATACCTCACAAAAGAAAGTTCTTTTGGACTTGGTTGATAATTTTTTTTTTTTTTTCAAATGTTCACTGTTGGAAATACTAAGAGGGGGGTGAGTCAATATTTCTCTTAAATTAGTATATTTTTAACTTCATAGAGAATTAATTATCATCATTATTAGATCAATCATAAATAAACATAACATCACATGAACAATAAACAACACCATCCAACAATGCATGACAATGAAGACAATAGACACAATATTTATAGGTGGAAATATTTCTAGGAGAAAAACCATAGAACGCTTCTTAATATTTGTCTTCAATAATTTTACATCAATATTTTGAGCTCCAATTGAAGGAGGCTCCAACCCCCTGGTTCACAAGCTCCAACCTGAAGGAGGCTTCAACCCCTTGGTTCACAAGATCCAACCTGAAGGACGCTCCCACGCCTTGGTTTACCAGCTCCAACTGGAAGGATGCTCCAACACCCTGGTTTACAGGCTCCAACCTGAAGGATGTTCTAATCCCTGTTTACCAACTGTAACTAGAAGGATGATCCACTGCCATATGCAGGATCCAAACTACCCTAGCACCATCATGCTACCCTAATTAACCGACATACCACATTTCACAATTTTTAAACTAGATCCACCTGTGCTCAAATATCAAGATAAAATAAATTGTGATACAAGAAACTGAAATACAATATTTTTCAATCAATTTTAGGTCCCTATATTACTAGTATAGTCCCTTATTGTTGTTAGTGTAACCCCCTTATTGTTATTATTGTACCCCTATAACTCCCATATTTTTATTATTGTGCCCTTAAATTATTATTGTTAGGTCGGCTAGGATTACATTGTGGCCCCATGGACTCCTATATATAGAAAGGAGGTTTTTTAATTTATATCATCCAAGAATTTTTCATTCATGTAATGTATTGGAGGTTTCCCCCTCGAAGTGGCTTATTTATATGGCGTTGATATCTCTTTTCTTATATTTTTGGAGCTGGTTTCACAACATTTGGTATTATATCTGAAAATATTGCGAACCAAGCTCTGAAATTTTGCGATGATGTTTCTCAGGATTTCGACTTCGCACTCTAAAAAGTTCAGCTTCTGAACTTTCGTAGGAAAAAAATTATGGAAAAAATTCCACGATGACCTATTTAGGTTAAATTCAGAAGCCAAAGGAGGAAACATTAACACGTGGCAAGTCATACAAGTTCGCTCTACTGAACCAGTCCATAATTTGGTCATTGTGGGAGATTGGAAGTAACTTTGTCTTGAAGAATCCAAATCAGGTCATACCTATGGCATTTTAAAGAAGCTTCAGAGGGTTACTGCAAGGCCGAATTTCAGATATTGAGGATCCACAATTATAGAGATAATTCAATTTCAATATCGAGATCTTCAAAAGCAAGTAAAAGGTGTGTATTTTTCTTTTTTGAATTGCATAAGTCTATTTTGAAGAATCAAGTTAAGTTGATTCCAAGGGCATATTGTAGAATAGATATCAGTATTGGATTCTAAAATGGCCCCTAAAAATAATTCAACACCCATTAAGCCTTTAGAAGGATCTACTATGACTCATGAAGATGAAGAATGGCAACATGACATATCAAAATTACAAGAGAAAGTGCAACAAATTTCACTCTCGCAAAAAGCAACAAAAAATGACATGGAAGTTTTGAAGAAAGCTGTGGAAACTAAGATGGATGGTTTGAAGAAAGGCGTGGAATCTAAGATGGATGGTTTGAAGAATGGCATGGAAGCTAAGATGGATGGTATGGAAGCTGGCATGGAATCTAAGATGGAAAACATGAAGAATGATCTAAAAGCAGACATGGAAGGTTTGACAAAGTTGATACAAGAAATGTTTCCTAATGGTGAAAAGATAGTAGAGGAAACTCATGATGAGAACAAAATAAATGTTAATCGTGATTTCATAAGCTCTAATGTTGGAGGGAAGAACCACCATATTCCAAAAATGGATATGAGGAAGTTTGATGGAAAGGATCCTGTAACATGGATACTACAGATGGAGCAATATTTTGATCTCCATAATGTGCAAAACACACAAAAGGTATGCATTACAACTTTACATTTAGAACAAAATACATTTGTATGGTATCGATGGCTTTGCTCCCGTAAAAAAATTGTCACTTGGTCAATTTTTACGGAGGAAATGATAGCACATTATGAGGGTACAAAGAGCAACACCTTCTTTAGCCAATTGATAAATCTCAAACAAAAGGGTTTAGTGGGGCAGCACATTGAGGACTTCCAAAAATTGAATATAAGGGTAACTGATATTCCAGAGGAACACAGGATTGATCTCTTCATAGGCACTTTAAAGGATAACATCCAACATGAAGTTCGCGTTTTGGAACCTGATTCATTGGAGAAGGTATTCAGGTTGGCCAGAAAAATTTAATGTAAAATTATGGCGACAAGGAAGCCTACCACTCACTTCTATAAAGAGGGAAGTGTTTCTACTCCTAGATTTGCACAATCTACAAGGTTGACACGACAACATTTTGTATAAGAAAATGTTGATGGTTGGAAATGGAGGAACTATAAATTGCTCTGGAAAATGCCATAATATCAAGCTAACCATGGGGGAATATGTATTGACTAGTCCAATGCTTGCCATTCCTATGGAAGGTGCTGATGTTGTACTAGGAGTACAATGGTTACAATCTTTGGGGACGGTAGCTTTTAATTTTCAAGAACTTTTCTTGAAATTTTTTTCAGAAGGAAAGGAAGTTGAATTACGGGGTATTGCGGGGAATCCAGGAAGGATAATAAGCTCTAATGTCATGACAAAGCTTCTAAAGAAAGAACAGCGAGGCGTAATTGCACAATTATGCTCACTAGAAGTTCCAACATCAAAATCATCTGTTTCTGCAGATCTCCAACAAGTCTTGGACAATCATTCCAAGGTGTTTGAAACTCCCAAAGGACTCCCACCTATTCGTGATCATGATCATGCTATTCATTTGATTCCAGGAAGTGTTCCTCCAAACATCAGGCCTTATAGATATCCTTGTGTCCAAAAGAGCGAAATTGAACGTATGATTGCAGAAATGTTAGAGGCGGGTATAATTCAACCTAGTCAAAGTTCTTTCTCTGCTCCTGTAGTATTGGTACACAAGAAGAATGGATCATGGCAAATGTGTCCGGATTATAGGGAGCTCAATAAGCTCACCATTAAAGATAAATTTCCCATTCCTGTGATTGATGAATTATTGGATGAATTACATGGAGCAATTTATTTTACAAAATTGGATCTTCGTTCAGGGTATCATCAAATTAGAATGAAGGCTGAAGATATTCCGAAAACAACATTTTAAACTCATGAGGGTCATTATTAATTTTTTTTCATGCCTTTTGGCCTTACCAATGCACCTTCTACATTTCAAGGGTTGATGAATTCCATTTTCAAACCCTTCCTTAGAAAATTTGTGCTAGTATTTTTTGATGATATACTAATTTACAGCAAGTCTTGGAAGGATCATGTTGAACATGTTGACAGGGTGCTCAAACTATTGCAGGAGAAACAATTATATGAAAAAGCATCCAAATGTTTCTTTGGAGTACAAGAGGTGGAATATCTGGGTCATATTATATCTCACGAGGGTGTTAAAGTAGACCCTAACAAAATTAAAGCCATTAAGGAATGGAAAGTCCCCATGACCATAAAACAGTTGCGAGGATTTCTCGGGTTAACAGGGTATTATCGCAAGTTTGTTAAGAATTATGGGAGAATAGCAGCACCTCTAACAACATTGTTGAAGAAAGATGCATTTTCATGGACTCCTGAAGCAACTAAGGCCTTTGAACATCTTAAAGAGGCAATGTGCCTAGCACCGGTCTTAGCTACGCCATACTTCACAAAAACCTTTATTGTGGAATGTGATGCCTCAGGAAATGGAATTGGTGCAGTTTTAATGCAGGAAGGAAGACCCATTGCTTTTGAAAGTCATCCAATCAAAGGAAAGTATTTACAAAAAACTATTTATGAGAAGGAAATGTTAGCAATACTGCATGCACTAAAGAAATGGCGAACTTACCTAATGGGAAGACACTTCAAGGTAAAAACTGATCATGATAGTCTTAAACACTTTTTGGAACAAAGACTATCTTGAGAAGAGCAGCAAAAATGGGTCACAAAGATGTTGGGTTATGACTTTGAAATAATCTACAAAAAAGGGAAGCTAAATGTTGTTGTAGATGCACTCTCAAGAAAGAATGAAGAGGTGGAAGCATTGCTTTGTGCCATATCTATTATCCAACCAGATTGGATAACCGAAGCAAGGGATGAATGGAAGAAGGACGAAGAAGTGTGGACACTCATTGAAAAGTTGCAGCAAGATCCTAGTACATTTGATACATTTAGGTGGAAAAATGATTCCTTATGGTACAAAGATCGCTTATATATTTGTAAGAATTCCCAACTAAAACAAAATATTCTTTTGGAATTGTACACTTCTCCTTTAGGATGACACTTAGGATTTTTAAAAACTTACCACAGGGTGAAGAAAGAATTTTTTTGGGATGGCCTTAAATATGATATTCAAAATTTTGTGGCAGAATGTTTGGTTTTCCAGAAATATAGAGTTGAGACAATTAAGACCCCGGGTCTCCTACAACCTTTATCCATTCCAAGTCAATGTTTGGAGGAGATTTCAATGGATTTTATCACAGGTTTACCTAAGTCCGAAGGAAAGAGTGTCATCATGGTGGTAGTTAATAGACTTACCAAGTATGCAAAATTTTGTGCATTATCTCATCCATTTAAAGCAAGTACAGTTGCTACTACATGTATGGACACAATTCAAAAGCTACATGGAAACCCAAGGGTTATTGTGAGCGACAAAGATCCCATTTTTATTGGAAATTTTTGGACGAAGTTATTTTCTTGTTTGGGTACTCAATTAGCTCATAGCTCATCTTATCATCCTCAATCTGATGGTCAAACTGAGATAGTAAATAAATGTTTGGAAGGATATCTTCGTTGTTTTGTATCCAATAAACAAACACAATGGGTCAAGTGGTTACCTCTCGCTGAATGGTGGTATAACACTTCCTTCCATACTGCAGCGAAAATGACCCCATTTATGGCACTTTATGGATATCATCCATCGTCCATCACATCATCTTTAAGAGAATATTCGAAGGTTAAAGCAGTGGAAGATCACATCGAGCATCAACAAGAAGTTCTCCAACTCCTAAAGGATAACCTGAATTTGGCACAAAATCGAATGAAAAAATAGGCAGATCAACATTGCAACGAGAGAAGTTTTGATGTAGGAGACTGGGTATTTTATGGCTACAACCATACAAACAAATGTCCCTCAAGCAAGCTAAGAAGGATAATAAATTATCGCCAAAGTACTATGGTCCTTACAAGGTGTTGCAAAAGATTGGTACTATGGCATACAAATTGGAGCTTCCTGCTTCTTCACGAGTGCATCCAATTTTCCATGTTTCATGCTTAAAGAAGGTTATAGGTGAAAATCTTCCAGTTCAAACAATATTGCCAGAACTTGATGAGGAAGGAAAAATCATATTGGAACCTGAAGCGGTCAGGGAAACAAGAACTCGACAGCTACGGAATCGATCAATTTCAGAGTATCTCGTCAAGTGGAAGAACTTACCCACTGAAGATTCTACATGGGAGGATGAGAATTTTATACAGAAGCACCCAGAGCTACTCAAGCGTTGAGGACAACACTTTTTTGAAGGAGACGGGCATGTTAGGTCCCTATATTACTAGTATAGTCCCTTATTGTTGTTAGTGTTACCCCCTTATTGTTATTATTGTACCCCTGTAACCCCCATATTGTTATTATTGTGCCCTTAAATTATTATTGTTAGATCGACTAGTATTACATTGTGGCCCCATGGACTCCTATATATAGAAAGGAGGTTTTTTAATTTGTATCATCCAAGAATTGTTCATTCATGTAATGTATTGGAGGTTTCCCCCTCGAAGTGGCTTATTTCTAAGGCATTGATATCCATTTTCTTCTATTTTTGGAGTTGGTTTCACAACAATCAAAATTGACTCTGCTCAATTCCAATATCAACACCAAACTCTATTTCTGCTTAAGTTACACAATCCTCTATTAAGTCTTTGTATTGATATATTGTTAATCCTGCAATATACTCTTCTACTCAGATAAAATACCAAAAACATAGTTGCATCAAATCTCCGCATATTATTAGTATCCGATCAATCAATATTGTCAAATGTGTGATCCACTTTGTTTCCTTGCTCATAATACATATCCTCTTACTGGCTATAACTACTAAGCAATATATTATGGTCACACTACAAAACTGCTATTATGCAAACCCTAGCAATGTCAACATCAAATTCAATTTTTGATTAAGACAACAACAACACAATTTTACCAATTCTTATTAGCTCATCACATGATTTTCTCTACATATTTTGCACCAGTTTCAAGTCAAACCTTAAATTTTTGTATATAAAGGATGTGCTCAATTGTTGGTGTAATTTTACCAACACTTGATTAAATGACTATGTTCAATAGGTATATTGTGAAGGTAACAAAAATATTACGAGACATACCAATCTCCAAAACCTCAAGTATTCAATTCCATGTTATTTGACCAAATAACATTATGGCATTTATATGTGTTCTTTAACATACAACCTCTTATTCTAGCACACCTGCAATATGAATCCTTAGCTCTTCCCTAACAACATACATACATCAAAAAATTGTATTAAATGCTCTGTCAACAATTAAGGCTTTCCCTAGTACATTAGTGTTGAAGGCTTAAACAACTCTATTAAAATAAAAATAATCTAATTCACAAAATCCAAATGCTCCAATAATAGTACAACATTGTTGAAAAATGGCGGCAAGAAAATCCTGATTTAATTTCGCCTTGAATTAAATTAGGAGAAAATCGAAATTCCACATCGTAGGACAACTTGAATGAGTTAACTGAGTTTCTATCACTTAGTTAGCTTAGTTAATTCAATTTGAGGGCATAACTTGAGTTGTGTAAAATGATTCATAAATATTAGGAGCCTAGGTCTAGTTAATTTCAGTTGTAACAATTTAATTCAATTAAATTGAGTTAAGGTCAGTTAAACTAGTTTCAACTGTTGGAGGAACTAGTGGGAGGTCTAGCAATGGGATGAAACTTCAGTTTCAACCAGTTAACTAACCAATCAACTAATAATTAACTCATGCATGCATGAAATTAAAGTTACACAGTTGATATTGGAGATCAAGGGCAGTGTAATATCAGTTGTATAACTATCCAAGTTGTATAGGTGGTGCATGCAGTCAGAGAAGGTCCTATAGGAATTGCACAGTTCAGGATGGGGATTTCCCTAATTAATAGGGGGATCATTCCTTGAGAAAAAATTCAAGAAAATAAGAGCTTGGAAGGTAGGAAATTGGTTAAATATTGACCAGAGCTAGCTTGCGAAGCAGTGAGATATATTATACTTGTGCAAAGGTTGCTCAGGCTTGAGAAATCAATGTATTTCTTCTCTATTTTATGATTAATGCAATACAAATAGGAAGGGGTTTTGAGAATTTTTCTTTCCCCTAGATATATCCTTATGTATGTGTGTTGAATCATGATGCATGATTTTGATATTGCTTCTCAATCGTGTATTGATTTCCACATATGAGTAGAGTAGATTGAGTCTTATGTTTTATAACATTACATGAACAATATTGAATCTACAATTAATTTCTACTTGGTATCAGAATTGAAATCACAATAGAAGAGAAGAATTTTAATTTGTCCTTGCAAGTGAATCGAATTTGCAGTATCATTATTCAGAGCTAGAGAAATGTCATTCTATGTCCTAAGACTCGAGTATGCCCTTGAGGGTATCTCAAATTACATTTTTTAGAAGGACATGATGGAGGGAGTGTTGGAAGATAATAAGCTGAAGGAATTCATAGATCATGATATCTTGAAGCCTCCAACATATGATGCTAAAGATATAACAGAGTGGAAGAAGTGTGTAGCAAGAGGCAGGAGGATCATCCTAGAGGGTGTGAGAAACCACATAGTATTGACAATGCATGGAAAAGATACTCCTTTTTCTATGCGGAAGACTCTCAATGAGATATTTGGTAACAGAAATGAAGCCAATAAACTTGAACTGATGAAGAAATTGAGGATTGAAGACAAAGGGTATGAGGTAGTCTTAAGAGATGGGAAAGCCTAGCTCAAGCATCTTGCTTCATGTCAAATCAAGCAATTTGGTGTCAGGATTGAGAGCCTCTACACATTAAAGGAAGATGCATGCACAACCTTGAGGAGAAAGGCAAGTATTATAGATGTTGTGGTTGAGAGGGAACATGATTTAGATCTCAAGAGGAAGCCTCAGTCAGTTGGAAGTTGGGATGACCAAGAGGATGATGATGAAGAGGACCAGTCAGAGACCTCCAATAGGAGGAGAGTTTGAGCCAAGTGGTCAGAGGGAGCACATGCATCCATACCTCTAGGTGTGAGGTGGGGCGATGTGAATCCATAGTCCCAAGAGTGAAAAATTTTGGGCAGGGTCCATTGAGGTGTTATTATCTCATGGATCATTACCTTGCTATAGGGGCCCACAATAGTCAGTAGCAGGAGGATCAATGGCAGTAAGATACTGAGGAGTGCATAACAATGTTTACAAAAGAGTAGTTGGCTTAGTAGCAGGAGGATCAATGGCAGTAATATACTGAGGAGTGCATAACAATGTTGACAACAAAGAAGCTGGCTCAGTAGCAGAGTCAACAACAACACAATTTTCCCAATAGACAGTTGTAAATTGATTCAATGATTATTTTTATTTATTTTATTCTTAGTTGCAGATGTTGTAATAGCGACAACAATAGTGAGAGGTGTTGCATGTAGTACACTCCAAAGGTGTTGGATCGGGGTAGATGTGAATCCATTTCTTGTTGAGAGGGAGTGTTGAAAAATGGTAGGAAGAAAATCTTGATTTAAATTCACTTGAATTAAATTTGGAGAAAATCGAAATTCCACATCACAAGACAACTTGAATGAGTAAACTGAGTTGTTATCAATCAGTTAGCTTAGTTAATTTGAGTTGAGGGCTTAACTTGAGTTGTGTATAGTGATTCCTAAATTTAAGGAGCCTAGGTTGAGTTAATTTAAATTGTAACAATTTAATTCAATTAAATTGAGTTAAGGTCAGTCAAACTAGTTCCAAATGTTGGAGGAACTAATGGGAGGTCTAGCAATGGGGTGCAAATTCAGTGTTCAACCAGTTAATTGATTGATCAAATAATAATTAACTCATGCATGCATGGAATTCAAGTTACCCAGTTGAGATTAGAGTTCAAGGGTAGTGTACTATCAGTTGTATAATTATTCAAGTTGTATAGGTAGCACATGCAGTAAAATAAGGGCCTATAGGGATTGAACAGTTTGGGATGGGGATTTCCCTAATTAATAGGGGGATAATTCCTTGATAAATAATGCAAGGAAATAGGAGTTTGGAAGGTAGGAAATTGGTTAAGTATTGACTAGAGGTAGCTTGCGAAGCAGTGAGATAGATTATACTTGTGCAAATGTTGCTCAGGCTTGAGAAAGCATTGCATTTCTTCTCTATTTTCTTATTAATGCAATACCAATAGGAAGGAGTTTTGAGTAGTTGATTTTCCCTAGATATATCCTCGTGTATGTGTGTTAAATCATGATGCATGCTTTTGATATTGCTTCTCAATCATGAATTTATTTCCGCAAATGAATAGAGTAGATTTGAGACTTATGTTTTAGAACATTACTTAAGCAGTATTGAATCTACAATTAATTTCTACAAATACCACTCTAGCAATGTCAGCAATGTTTGGTACGTGATAATCTCGCAACTGTAGCTTTAAAATCCTGCTATATTCATACTGGAAAATACCAATAATTCATAAGATCTATAATAGCACAAAATTACTCCACATACTAACCTTTGCAGGAGATGCCTCAAAACTTCTAATATACAAAGAATGTAATGCCAAATTCCTCTTAAATCCACTTGTTTTTCTGTTATTTATGCTACATCAGCTCGCTCCTTTGACTAATGATATATCTATTTTCTACTTGGTATGTTGGTATGATCACAAGGTTGGAATAAATATCTATATATATGTTTTAATTCAACGTTGAGATTCTATGATAAACCGTAACATATCTTCTATGTATTATTTTTTATTGTACATGCCACAGTCAATTTCATTGATGCTAAGTATCAAATCACATACAAGTCGCACTTCATATTTTTCTTCCAGAACAACAACTACGTGGACTATGATAAGTCATTACTATGAAACAATATGGTGTTTTCCTGGTTCATTAACAACATATGACATAATTTGTGATAAGGTCAACAATTTTGATCTGGAATAAAATATTATGCAAACTTCCAAGGTCTAACTGCGATGTTTATGGAATGAAAGTAATTAAATGATTTCTGCCAATTAAAATAGTGCATGTGTGATTTTCTTCAAAAAAAACCACCTGTTAACAAGGTCATAAAATTCCATTGATCCCAACGAAGCCCTTAATTAAAAAATAAAAATAAAAAATCCCAACCTTCATCAGAGATTTGACCTCCTCTTGGCAGGAGATAGACATTGAATGCGTAAGATCACATTCACATTATTTCATATCATTGTCAAGCGCACATCATTTTGGGGAAGATAGGAGCCATTTTATACTTGTTAAATTGGTTTAATAAGAGAATCAATTGGAGGGAAATTTCAATTTCAAATTTTTAATTTCAGAGCCAAAAACAAATATTTTACAAGGTTAACATACACTTTTAGGAGAGAAGCGTCCTTAGGATGAAATTCAAATTTCATTTTGAATTTTTCTTGGAGCCAAAAGAACTTTATGCCCATGAAATTACCCCACTAAGATATTTAATTAATATTTTAATCAAAATTCTTTGTAGGTCTCATGATTTTCAACTATTAGTAAATTTCCACATCAACTTGGTGTTGGGTTTTAGCCCACAAAATGGGGACTTGATCTTTAGATTCCAATACATCCTTAACCGTAAAGGGTTACAAAACATGTCATATACTGTTGAAATCGTCTTGACAAGGAGGATAAAATGATGGTGATCTAAGGAGCAACCTGACTGATATTTGTTTTCAAAAATTCAAACAAGTACGGGAATTCTATGATTTTTTAGGGCTGAATCATCCTTTGGATCTTCCAACTGATGCAATCTAGACAAATATTAAGAGTGTTCAAAGTACCGATGTTGTTATCAATAACAACATCATTCAACATTCACAACATTTGAGTTATTTGGTGGGCTTGGGCACTAGGATATCGAGATACTAGTGGATCGATGATAATTAAAGTTCTTAATCTCTTAGTAGGTGATATGTTGAGGAATTTAAGCCCTTAAGCTCTATGAACAAGCATCATATGACCAAGAGCTTACTGCAATATCATGATATCATGGAAATTGTTAGATATCTTGATATGGCGATATACTGAGGGGACTTAAGCCTTTAGGTTCTACACCCAAGGACCTAGAAACCAAGGGCCATGTGCAGGAGCTTACCAAGAAATCGAAATATTTGTGAAACTATGAGATATGCCAATATGGTGATATGGCCTTTAACCCTCAAGTGCTACACCTAAGGACCTAGAGACCAATTTTCATTACCATGAGCTTACTAGGTACCAAAATATTTAAAAAAAAAAACTTCAAAACATACCTGAACCAAAAATCTAATATGTCAGCATATGTTCACCTAAGCACCTAATGGCCAATAGCTGATATAGGGGTTTGTTGGATATCTGGATATCAAAGAAACTGGAGAACTATGCCTTATATGAAAAATGTTGATCTGTTAAGGATTCAGTAGAGGGGTTCTCAACTGATGGAAACAAATATGTCATGTTAACTGACGAAGTGGCTCGAAAACTCTTGAATTTGTGGGTTTTTCAAGTTATATATATTTTTGAGGTTTTTCAATATTACCAACAAATTGCCTCTTCCCATGCCTTGAACCTTCTTTCATGCCTCATACCTCTTTATACTAGCTCCTTGAACCACAAACTTCCTAACGCCATTGTTCAAACACATTTACTCCTTGCTTCTAATTAGATTCCTTCTCATCATTTTGATGCTCTAGTGCACTCCCCAATCCATTTATTTATACACTTTTGGTTGAAATATTTCCTGAGTTGACTTAACATTCAATCTCCTTAGCTTGGCTAGGTCTCACCCTAAATCATTATCCACATTATGGTACCCCCCTAACTTTAACATCAATTACAACATTACAACAATCTGCCCCTTTGTCATTGATGTCAACCTTCAAAAAAATGTGGAAAAGTGTTATGGAGCTCCCCCTATTTGCTAACTTCTCCTTTTTCTACAACTCAACCCCCCCTATTTTAAACTTCTCATTTGTCTGCAACTTTTCCCCCTTTGACATTAGTGGAAAAGGGTTGTTCCTCCTGAACTAATCCTTCTTTTCATCCACAACTCTCCCACCATTATTTTTATATATATCAAGAGCAAGATATCATTCCCCATGAGCTTATGCTTTCTTTTACCGATGAGATGAGAGAGATACCACTCCCAGATTTTGTCTTATATATTCAAATGTATCTTTTGGAATGGGTTTGGTGAATATACATACAATCCATTCTTTGTTAGCAATGTATTCCAATTTGATTTTCCGATCAACTACTCATTCACTTAGGAATTTGTATATGATATGAATTTATTTTGTCTTTTAATGCATAAAAAGGTTCTTTGAGATGTTGGTTACACTTGTATTATCAGAAATGATTGACATAGGTTATCATATTCTATGATTGAAAGATAAACACTTTCTACCTGCTCTCTCACTTATGTTGACTAATTCATTTCTACCATTTCCCTTTAGTTTCTTTAATTCTCTCAAAATATCTTCCTAGAAATGGTCTTACTTCCAATTCTTGGAGTGCCTTCATTATGTCCTTTCATAAACTCTTGAAAGTTTGAGAAATTGACTTTATTTGGGAAATAAATCTAGGACCTCAATGTTGAGGTCAAGGAAGCTACCAAAACCATAGTAAAGGTGGACCAAAAAGAGAATAAATAAGCAAACCAAACCAATAAAAATGATCTGGATGGGGGTTATGGTAGGAATATTGTGGAGAGATTTGCAACTAGATTGAAAAACCCAACAAAAACATACAGTTGATGTCCCTTATGTCTCCTCAACTTCTCTTTCCATGTCCAACACAAGAAAAGGGAGAATTTCTCCCTCATATAGTTAGATTATAGTTGGTTATAATTGTTGGGGGAAACCTTCTATCTCCAACCCCATTGTCTTTGCTCAATGCTCCCTATTTCTCTCCAAAATGGTTCATTTCCTCATGGACTTTTAGTAAATGTACACCAAGAAACTACCTTCTAAAGGTAGCAATGGATACCAAATTTGAAGTTCAATCTAGCCACATTAGATAATACATCCAATACATGTGTGATCATAAACAAAGTTATCAACTTAATGAGAACTGTAACCTCTAAATGAGAACTCTAGCCGAAAGATTCCCAAAAAACATGAAAAAACAACCCGAATATGAAAAATGCACATGCTGGAATGACATTTTTGGATTATAGAGTAAATTTTTAGCATTTTTAAAAAAATGACAGTAAAAACTTTTTTTTTTTTTACACAAAAAACATGAAAAACGCCTTGAAAACAAAAAGTGTTGATGCTGTAACAATGTTTTTTTTTGGTAAATTTTTAATAATTTTTAGCAATGACATTAAAGATAAAATATCATGACTCCGAAAAAACTTAAATTCCAATAATTTTTAGACATGGAATTAAGGACGCAATATCACATCTCTGAAAAGACTTAAAATTATAACAATTTTCAGCCACGACATTAGAGATAAAATAACGTGACTCTGAAAAACCTTAAAATTTTAACAATTTTTAGGCATGGAATTAAAGATAAAATATCACGTCTTTGAAAAGCCTTAAAATTCCAACTTTTTTTCAGTCATGGCGTTAAAGGTAAAATACTTATAATTGTTTTCAACCATAGCGTTAAAGATAAAATATCACGACTCATAAAAATTATAACTTAAGTTTTCAACATATTTCAACCATGGCATTATGTAAAAATTATATGACTTAAAAGAACTTTAAAATGAACACTTCCGAATGAAAGAGTTATTATACCGAAAACATTTTTTTTTTCTAACATTATGGCTATTTTAAAATCTTAACCTAGGACAACTTGACACATTGTAACAAAAATTTAAAAATCAGCCATCAAATCGACACACGATGAAGACAAACTTGACCAATTGCAATGAAAAATTTAAATTCAACCATGAAATTAACACATTGTGGGGATAGACTTGATCCATTACAACGAAAACTTTAAAATTGACTATGAAATTGACACATAACGGGGTCGTATTGCTAGTCGAGGATCGACACGGGCCCTGTAAAAAAAATAATCACAATAATAAATACATAAATAAAAATGATTTTTTTTTTGAATATTTAAATTAAAAAAAAATAAAAACTAAAAAAAGATAAAAAGAATAATAAGTAAATAAAATTATATATTAAAACATAAAAAATAAAAAATAAAAAATGACCCAAAAAAGTCAAACATATATATATTTTGAAAAAAAATAACCAAATAAAATAAAAAATAAAAAAATTCAACATAACATAATTTAAGAATGAAAAAATTTAGAACTTAACACCAAAAAACTAAAAAGTAAATAAATGATAACAAATTTGATAATTATAAAATAAATAAATTATAAACAATTAAAAAAACTATTTAAATCATAATCAATATTAAGTTAAAAGCAAATAAAAAATATATATTTAAAAAACATTACAACCAATTAAAAAAAAGTGTTTAAAAAAAAATCATTAAAAAAAAACATTAAAAATATTAAAATTTACATAAATAAAAATAAAAAATTAAAAGGCCCTCCGAGAAGCAATCCTCTGCTAGCTGGGGGCCGAAAGGCCAGAGGAGCTCGGAATCGAGCCCCCGTCAGCTGAGGGCCGGAAAGCCACTACAAGACCAATAGGGCAGCCTTCAACGCCCTTCCATTGGCCTTGCAACGACCTTCCAACCATTACTAGAGGAGCATTTTTTTATTATATTTATTTTTAGTTTTAATATATTTATTTTAATGTTTTAATTAATTTATTTATTTTAATGTTGCTATTTTTTTTTTATGAATCATACTTTCTATTAATTTTCAAAAAAGTTTACATAGCATACCAAAAATCTAGTGGTCTCACCCCGACCAGGTTTGTTGACCATCGATAATAAACCATTACAAAATATCCAAACTATAATAAGAGTTGTCTTCCAAATCCTACTAAGGAAAATGCACCAAAACACCTGCAAAATACATATTACTCCAGTCACCATAGCTAGTCATCAAAAGTGATGGACACCGGATTTTCAGGCCCTTTCCCCGAAGGGGGGGAGGAAGATGGCAAGAATGGAAACCTGCATGTTGCTCAAGATGAGTCAGCCATGCTTCCAATTTATCCAACTTGGCCGACATAAGAGTCTGGCTGTGCCACACCACAATCACTCGCTCACGAAGATGGCTTTGGAAATATTGCACTTGTTGAAGAGATGCCATACTGCCTCATGCTCCTCCTAACGAGCTCTTTCCCGAGCCTCCAACATTGCTTGCATAGTCGGATCTGAAGACCTAGACGAATCCTTTTGACAATGAGTACCCCTGTGACCTCAACCACACCCAGTCACTCTTCTACTACCACCTCTGTCGTCGCATCTATTCACACCACCTCCATGGTCATGACCCTTGCTTAAAATGCTGCCACCTCCATGAACACAAACGATTGTAACACCCCCTACACAAGTTTTCTTTTAGTACCGGGTGAATTTTAAGAGTCTTTGTCCACACGAGAGGACCTCAGGATCAATTTATTTATTTCCTCTGCAACATAGAAAACCCCAAATAGCCAGAAATTGCGTTCTTCGGAAATTGGGCTCCTTCCCTCCTTACACCATGATGACCACTGCAATGCTATTAGAGGGTGATCTCATCCCTCAACCCAAACACCTATGCCGACACTAAAAGGAATTCAACGAAGGATCTGCCCCCGAAGCTTCCACCCAATCACAAGGCTGAAAATTCCTACCTCCCACCAAAAATCACTCCATTGATGCTTTTCCTGCCTCTGTAAGCCAGCAATTGATAATTCTACCTCTGTTAGAGCCCCCTCACAAGGATGAAGCAATGGCACGCCTCAAAGCTTCGTCCCTTTTCCAAAAGTCGAAGAAGGAGCCCCGCAACTCCCTAGTATTCTCCAAGCACCCTAAGTAATAACACAATTTTCATTTTAATCACATATGCAGACTCCAAAGGATTAATTCCCCAATTCACAAAATATAAAAATTCCCAGAAAGTAAATATTAAAAAGGAACCTAGAAACCACAAGAAACCCTGCAGAACTCCAAGAAAATTCCACCCAATCGACGCAGATTCTCGGGAAAACCATCCCGTCAACCACAGTGCCTAGAGCATGCTCTAAGCCCACTTCCCATGAATCCCAACACAATAAACAATGGGGAAAGTCCTCCCAATAGGTGAAGCATACCAAAATAGGCTGAAACTAACGAGAAGGTAGAGACAAGAACACTTACCAAAGGAGCTACACCATCCTGCAATCTAGGGTCGCACTATCCGCGGAGGTTCCCAATTCATTATCTACACCATAGGTTGCATGCACGATTGTTACTTTGTGACTCCCACTGATATCGTACATAAGCCACAAATCTTGTTTTCTCGATCGATTTAACTGCAAAATGGCCCGACCAGGTACCTCCCTAATCCATTAAACACTTCCCTCTACATTTCCACCAACCCAGACGTTCACACACTTGTCAATTATGAGTTACATTATGAGGGATCAACACGATTTCCCTCCCACCACCTCGCCGTATATAAGCTATCATGGCTCCACGCAGGTGTTATCTTCCACCCAGTTTCCCTCCTCTTGGGCATGCAACCCCATTAGGGTTTAATGTTTTTTAATTTTTTCACAGATATATATATATATATATTAGTTTTATTGTATTTTTTATTTTATTATATTTGTTTATTGTATGTTTTAAGTTTTTTTTGTTATTTTCATAAACAAAGAAAACTTGAAATGTCATCATCTTTGAACATAAAATTCATAAATATTTCTTATTTTTTTTCCCAACATTTTGTATTAAATTATTTTCATAAAAATCTATTATTTAACATGTCATTTTTAGTGAAAAGGTCTTGAAATACGTATTTTTTAAATTATATCGATATGCAAAATGTGTATTTTTTCTAGAGTGTTTAATTTATTATTTTTTTGTGACAACTATTTTATGTGTATTGAAGTATTAATTAATAATATATAAATATATAAAAAACAATAACTTCAAAATATTAATTTTATTATTTTTTTTAAACTTTGCCAAAAAAAAAAACATTGCAAAGAAATTCAAAAAACACAAGTTTGGAAAACCCTTAAAAAACAAACATCTTAGAATGAAAAACAAGAGGAGGAATAAGACAACTTGAAAAATGGTTAAATAATCAAAATTTAAAAACTTGTGTGCATACTTACGACATAAGAAATATTTAAGTGTCATAAATATGCCTCCAAAAAAAAGGTTGATGTTTCATCAACTCTTTTCAAAATCCATGTTGAAAAGTCAATAATAAATGTGTGTCTAATTTAAGTTTCCCTTAATTAAATTGGACAATAAAATGTAATCTTATCTCATAATTATTTGTAACAGTTAACTGAGTGTGATAAACTGAGTAAGCTCATGAATTTCAAGTTGAGGATTGTTGGTGAGGCATGCAGAGTGATTCTATTAGTTATGGAGTTCGAATTGCAGTTAGTGCATTAGTTTAATGCATGAGAAATCATTTAACTCAATTAATTGAGTTAAAGTCAGTTGAACTAGTTGTAACTGTTTGTTGCACTAGTGAGAGATCAAGTGAATTAAATCAGATTTAATTCACATGCAGTGATCTGCCATGCTACTGATGATTTACTATTAATAGCCGCATGCACGTTAGTTCCAGTGGAGACCCAATTGAGAGAAAGGTTAAAGGGATGTTAACTATCAGTTGCATCATTAGTAGGTTGTCCGCATGTAGTAAGACAACCATAGGATTGCCCATGAGCATTGCACAGTTTTGGAAGGCTGAATTTACTAAAGAATAGGGATTACATTCCACATGAATTGCGCAAGAAATGCAGGCTGATTAGAGGCAGGAAATTGGCTAAGTGTTGGTCAATTTCGTTTGGGTCATTGTGAGCCAGTTGTGAGAGTGCAAGATACTTTTGTGAGAAGAGTGCATTGTTTCATGATTCCTTGGTGAATATACAATAGAAGATAGAGGGGTTTTGAGCAGTAAGCTGTCCTCAGGAAAATATCTGTGTTGTGGTTTGATTTGATTCTTTCTTTACTTGTTGTGATTGGCGATTGTGCTTATTTTCCGCAATTTATTTGTAGAAGGATTGAGTATCTTGCTTTAGTAGATCGCATGATTAGATTGAATCCATTGATATACATATTGTTTGTATAATTTATACATGGTATCAGAGCACATGAAATCACTATAGTCGTGAAGAAATTAAGTTTGTGACTGAATAGCATTCGAATTTGCAAAATTATTCTTGGTGCGACAGGCGGATCAGGATCAAGATGGCTTTCAATGGCTTGAGATTGGAGTATGCACTCGAGGGAAGTTACAATTATATTGCGTGGAAAGACATGATGGAGGCAGTTCTGGAGGACAATGGGTTGAAATAATTCATTAATAATGACATTCCCAAACCCGCTGCAGAAGATGCTGCTCTTCTTGATTCTTGGCAAAAGAAGGTTGCAAAGGCGAGGAGGATATTACTGGAGGGAGTACGAGACCACATTGTCTCAAGTATCCATGGAAAAGCGACCCCATATGCAATGTGAAAGGCTTTTACAGATCTATTTCAGAGTAGCAGTGATCATAGAAAATTGGCACTGAAGGAAAATCTTAGGAAAATCAATATGGATAAAGGCGACACTATTCCGAAATATTTAACCAAGTTTGTCCAACGTCGAGATGAGCTTGGGAGCATTAGAATTACTGTCGTGAATGATGACTTGGTGAGCCTAGCTCTTCTAGGCCTTCCCAATAGTTGGCATAGTTATCAAGACTTTGTCAATGGGAGGAAGAAGATGCTAGATTGGGAATGACTTTGGTTAGATTTGGTGCAAGAATAATTCAAGCGGAATACCAGGGATGGATCTTCATCTAATATGGATGATGAAAAAAATTGCGCCTTGGTTGGTAAGGTAAAGAAGGGAAAGGGAAATAAATCCTATTCCAAATCTTAGTCTGGCAAACAAGGAAAGAAGCGCGACATGTCTAGAGTGAAGTGTTTTCACTGTCACGAGCATGGACATTATGCCACTAATTGTCCACAAAAGAAGAAGAACAAGAAGGCTTCAGGATCTACCGCTGGTGAGGCTTTGGCCTCACAATTTGAGTTGTAATTCTCGCTCATAACATGCATGGTGTCAAGTGCGATGGGATCAGTGTGGTACTTGGATAGTGGTGCATCTTTCCATATGATGGGAGACAAAGAAATTTTCAGTAGCTTGGAGGAGAAGGACCTCCAAATGCATATCGAAATGGGTGGTGACAGGTGGTACAGTGCTACCGGGATTGGTACAATTAACTTTTAGGGACAGTCAGGTTAACCCTTCTTATTAAAATATGTAATGCATGTATCAGGCTTGAAAAATAATTTAGTTCTAGTCTCAATGTTGGAGGATAGAGGTTATGATGTGGTTTTCAGTGAAGGGAAATATTTCCTTCAACACAAAGCCACAACACAAGCCAAAAATATTGGGATTCATGTGAAGAATCTATATAAACTTGATGTAGATGTTTTTGTAGCATTGATGGGTAAGGTAGACAAAGTGGTGAGCCGGGATGAGGGTGAGTTATGGCACAGGAGATTCGGCCATCTACACCACAGAGCCTTGAAAGTCATGCAACAGATTTCTACAAGGCTTCCAAAGGGTACTCTTGTGCAGATAGAAACATGTAAGGGATGTACCATGAGGAAGTATGCAAAGGCCACTTTTCACGAGAAGGAGAACTGAGCTTTGGAAATCCTTGAGAGAGTTCACTCAGACGTGTGTGGACCATTCTATACAACTTCGACAACAAAGCACAGGTATTATGTGATATTTGTTGATGATTTTTCTAGAAATTGCTGGAACTATTTCATGCAGAATAAATATCAGATGTTCTCAAAATTTTGTGAGTTCAAAGCACTAGTGGAGAAATACATAGAGAAGCATGTGAAGGTTCTTAAGAGTGACAATGGTGGTGAGTACATATCCAATGAATTCCAGAACTTCTGTAGAAAAGAATGAATTCAGAGAGAGTTGATTGCGCCTCATAATCCACAATAGAATGGGGTCACCAGAAAGAAAGAAAAGAACAATTGTGGGTGCAACACGAGCGATATTGCATGATCAGGGCCTACAGTTGCATCTGTGGGTGGAGGCATGCAACACAACGGTATTTTTGAAAAACCATATTCCTCATCAGGTACTTGGCATGAGTACACTAGAGGAGGCTTTTTCTGGTAAGAAACCTGATGTTTCATATTTTAAAATTTTTGGCTCATCTGTCTATTTCCATGCGACCAAAGATTCCAGGAAGAAGCTCGAACCAACAACTGAGATTGGGATATTTGTGTGGTACTTTGATACTCCCCACAACTATTGGGTGTATTTTTCAAAGAGCAGGATGATTTTTGTGAGACGAGATATGAAATTTGATGAGGAGAAAGCCATGCGATCGTCCCTTGAGAGGGAGTTGGATTTGCATGCAAATGAGGAACTCTTGGTTCCAAAGAATGAACCTCAAGATGTGGAGCAGCCACATGTGGAGGATCATGGAGTGGCATAAAAAACTCATGTAGAGGCATGCACCAAAATGGTAGAAGACACACCACAGAAGTTGATAGATTGAGACTTGATGCAACAGAACATGTAGGAGCATCTACTTCACTGCGTAGACATTGATAGTCTCCAGACATGTTTACTAGATACATGGCTATTATGAGAGAGTGTATTGTGACAGAACCATCCTCCTTTGAGGAAGCAGTGCAACAACCAATTTGGGTTGACGCCATGGTTGAGGAGTATGAATCCATCGTCAAGAATAGTGCATGGGAAGTTGTCCCAAGACCGGTTGATAAATCAGTTCTTGGATATAGATGGATCTATAAGGTGAAGCAGGCAGTGGATGGGCGTGTGGAGAAGTACAAGGCTATATTTGTAGCCCGAGGATTATCACAAGTTGAGGGGATTGACTATGAGGATACCTTCACACCAGTTGCAAGGTACTCATCGATTAGATATATCCTTGCACTCTCAGCATAGATGGGTGGTAGATACATTAGATGGATGTGAAAACCATGTTTCTCAATGAAGTTATTGAGGAAGAAGTGTACACAGTGCAACCAGAAGGTTTTGAGATCTTTGATGGTGAGTTGCATGTGTGTCGACTCAAGAGAGCATTGTATGGGCTGAAGCAAGCACCTCGTGCTTGGTACACTAGAATTGACAGCTATTTCACATGGTTGGGCTTCACCAAAAGTGAAGCGGATGCGAACCTGTACCAGATTGTGGTTGATGGTAAGCTCTTGATTATCGTACTTTATATTAATGATATAATTTTGACAGGTGATGAGCAGCTGATAACTTCTTGCAAAGAGGATCTTGCAAGAGAGTTTGAAATGAAGGACATGGAACTCCTTCACTATTTCCTTGATTTGGAAATATGACAACAAGATGGTGAGCTATTTGTTTCTCAAGGCAAGCATGCCAAAGAGATTCTAAGTCAGTTTCACATGAGGAGATGTAAAGCCATGGAGACTCCTCTTCAGGAAACTGGAGGAAGGAGGATGCTACTTCAGGAGAGGTAGTGGATGCTACTGTTTACAAGAAGCTAGTAGGTTCACTGATGTACTTAGTGAACACTAGACCAGACATTTGCTACATAGTTAACCAGCTGAGTCAAGCTATGGTTACGTCGACCAAGATATTTTGGAAGGCGAGGAAGCATGTATTTAGATATCTCAGGGGCACTACAGAGTATGTATTATGGTACAGACAGACAGAGGGAGTGAAGCTTCAAGGCTTCACCGATGCAGATTGGGCAGGCAGTCCATCGGACAGAAAGAGTACATCAGGAGGGATCTCACTACAAGAAAAAGACCCTTTAGCAGATGTTTTTGAGGAACCCCTTATAAAAATACCCTTGACATCAGTTTCTAGTAGAGGTTACTAGAGGAGGTTGGTGGATGGAGGTTTTTACGGATGTTTTTCGTTCGGTGTGCTTATCATCCTAAACCGCACCAGTGCGCTCAACAAGAGAAAGCACCGACGCGCACAAAACATTGGCACACCGGAAACCATGTGCTCTGTACACACCCACCTGGTGCGGTATTAAGGAACCACACCGGTGTGGCATTAAGGAACCACACCGGTGTGGCTATAAAACCTAGGACACCGAAACTGGGTTAAATAAAAAAAAATTTCCGGCCAAAAAACCACATTTTTCACTTTTCTCAGTGTTCCAGAGCTCTCAAGCACCGGTGCAATTTATCCTTGTCTGAGCCGCCATGACATCGATGCTCCCATTGCACCCATTGCACGCACTGCTACTGTGCATTGCCCACCAATCTCCAACTTTCATTTTGCAAAACGGTAGGAAAATTTTCTTCTACAAATTCTACAACCAATATGCCTCCTCGATAGCCAAATGTAAAGGTATTTTTCTTATTTTTCCATAATTAAGATTTTTAGCGAATTATAATTTCAAATAACCTTAAAATTAACCATTTAAAAGTTTTATTTATTTATTTATTTTTTAATTAATTAATTAATTAATTTTTATTTTATTTTTGTCGCGCGGTGCACTCAAGCCGTTCGGCTCGCACCGGTAAGTGGTGCTACCTGTATAATTTACAAGCCACACCACATCCGGTGCTAACAGTATCCACACCATTTCCAGGGCGGTACCGAAAGGTGCACTGCATTATTTTAAAATTAAAAAAAAGGGAGGTGCCATCATTTAGCTGGACGCACCATTGATCATGTGGAATAGTGGCAACGTGGTGCGTTCACTGAAATATCCGCCCCAGCGCAGGTATGTTTGTCAGCGCATTGCATATGAAATTTCGACAGGGTCAACGGTGTGGCCTTGTAAAAGACCGCACCGTTGACTATGTAATGAAGTCAGGAGGTCGATGCACTGACCCAACTATACGAGCCAGGGCGTAGGTTTTAGTCAGCGCACCACACTCTTGACACCGTACATAGATAAAAGTGCTCTGAAAAATTTTCAGGTGCACCGCCTATGGTGCGTTGAATATCATCCGGGGCACTGCCACCAGTGCATGACAAACAAAAGACGCATCGGAACCGGTGCATGACTGTTTTTTGTCGCACACCGACTGTTTTTTTTTTTTTCCAAAAAAAAATAATATATATGTATATTCCTAAATACATGTATTATTTAATAATTTTTTTTTATTTAACTTTTCAATCATTCAGAGAGAAGAGGGGGAACAACAACAACAACAAGCAGAGTAGTATGACATGGTTGGCCTGTGGGAGGCACGAGAGAGGGAGAGAGATGCGTATCCTTGCCCTATTACAACAGCTACCCAAGGGCTCCTAAGGCAGGTAGGCCTCCTCAAGTTCTATGAGGAGGCTACTTCCCTAAAGGGCCATGGTGTGTTTTTGAGACATCTTATCCGTAGGTGGAATGCCCACCGACAGGCTTTCCAGGTTGGTCGTAACTAGTGGTACACGCCCACTGAGGTGGAAATATATTTTATTACAGGGCTATCAAGGAGAGGGGTGGATTTTCCCTCTTTCCTAGAGGTTCCAGCTGGCTATGTAGTAGGGAATTAGTTAGTGTACTCCCAGAGATACATTTGAGCAGATGTACTGTCTCCTTCAAATTTTCAGGTTGTCGGAGGTCAGTTACATATTGGTGCATTTGGTAGTGAGGAGGTGAGGTGCCTCTCACTTCTGATTTTGAAAATTTCACACAACACCAGTGACAGGCAACAAATTAGCTGCTCGCTTCTATATTATGTTTATTCTTTAGTATAGGAGCCACAACTTTTCAGGTGGTCTGCCATTTTTTTGCGGCATTTCTGTACAACCTTAGATAAATTTCATGCTCATGCACAAGGGAGGGTCAACTTCCCTTTTACTTCAGAGCTTTTTTGTTTATTTTTTAAGAGGTTTCTAGAGACGAGGCCTACTTTCGTTTGGTAGCCTCGTAGGCCAATGTTCGAGGCACGAATGCACATGTGGGGGAAGATGATGCCCAAGAGGGGTGAGACTGTGTTTCCAACGAGGATATCACATGATGCACTGGAGTTGCTAGCCAATGTTGACGAGATGCATCCCTTCATTATGGTCCCCTGTCCTTATGCTAGATTGGATTAGCAAGGGTGTGCCAACATTCTCTTCACAGATGATGAGCCGTCATATGATAGAGGTAATATTATTGTTTTATTTAAATTTATTCTAACATGTTCTTTAACTTGTTTTTATTAAATTATGTAATGAAATTGTCTAATTATTGTTGTGTACTTGTATATATTTTGCAGACATTGGGTCTTTTGATGGCGAGGACATGCCGACACCACCACATGATCCAGGTGTGGATCCTAATGACGATCAGGGCATGCCAGATGCCAAGGATCATCAAGAGGTCGGTGTAAAGAGACCTGCTCCCGCTGGTGCGCTGGTATCACCTTTTTCTAGATGCCACCAGCTTGATACTATATACAGGATGGAGTTGGGTGACTAACTCACTGCATTGATTGTTGAGGCAGGCATCAGGCCCGATAATATGAGAAACATACAGGCCGATGGTAGGCTATTACATATGTCGAGAGGCATGTCGCGTGACATGTACAACCTGATGCGGCATGTCGTAGGAGCCACGAACTTAGTTATGTGGCTGAGGAGGACTGTTGCACGTTATAGGCGTAGTCGAGACGCAACACGTGATCGACAGTCTGCGAGCAGCGACTCATCATCTCATGATCATTTACCTCGCGCCGCTCCAGATGAGCAGCCTCCACTAGCATCTAGCAGCATTCATCATGGAGATCAGGCTGGACCATCAACCACGTCCAGTCAGCAACCTGTAGCATCCAACAGGACTCATGATCATGAGCAGGCTGGAACATCGACCGTCGAGGCTGCACCATTGAATGAGCAGGCCTCGACCAGTACTACTATTGATGTTGTACCACCATCTGATCCATGAAATTTATATTACAGTTGTATATTTTTAACATTATTCAGTTATATATATATATATATATATATATATATATATATATATATATGGTCCATGTATTTTATGTTCATGTTGGATTTGTACTTAATTTACATGTTGGTGATCATCATGATGTGTATATTGTTAGGTCATGTTAGATATGTTCATTCAATGTGCAACTTGCAGATAGATGTGTATGTGATATCATAAGTTATTTGACATGAGATGTATATTTGATGTTTGTGTTGTGGTGATGTTATGCAATGCTAATTGTGTTTTGTTAGATGATGATGATCACGATGATGTTAGCGAATTTGAATGTGTTTTTTAGTCGAATATGATGTTTGTACGATGGTTATCATGATCACGATTTTTATTAATTAATTTAATATTAAATGACCATGATATTTATTAAATATTATGTCGTGATTGTAATTGAAATTTAAATTTTAATTGTATGTAAAATTGTAAAATTGTATTTGTATTTGTAATTGTAATTTTAACTGTAATTGTATGTAAAATATTTGTAAAATTTTAATTGTAATTGTAATATTTAATTTATTGTGAAATGATTGTAATTGTAATTGTATATATGAAAAATTGTAAAATTCTAATTGTAATTCTAATAGTATGTAAAATTCTAAAATTGTAATTGTATTTGTAATTGTAATTGTATGAAAAATATTTGTAAAATTGTAATTGTAATTGTAAATGTAATTCTAATTCTATTTCTAATTGTATGTAAAATATTTGTAAAATTTTAATTGTATCACTGTGAAATGATTGTAATTGTAAAATTTTAATTGTATGTAAAATTCTAAAATTGTAATTGTAATTCTAATCGTAATTGTATGTGAAATTGTAAAATTGTAATTGTAATTGTATGTAAAATATTTGTAAAATTTTAATTGTATTGATGTGAAAATTTTAATTGTATTCATGTGAAATGATTTTATTAAAATTTTTAAATTTGTAAATAATTGTAAAATAATAAATCTAGAATAATATGAATTTTTGTAACATAATAAAGTTTTGAAAATAATGAAAATAAATTCATGTACTTTAGAATTATCATTATTTTATTATGATATTACATACAAAAAAAAGAACTTTATACAGTACGCCATTTCTAGCGGAGGTTCCTGGTTTTTCGTCTGGTGCGCTTATCATCATAACCCACACCGGTGCGTATTATTACTGTAGCGCACCGATGCTTGACAACTCTTCCACACCGGTGCGTCATAAAACACCGCGCCAAAACATAAACCGTGGTCTTACGAAACCACACCGGTGCGCCTATAAAACCCTGCGCATTGGAATAGGGTTAATTAAAACCTCACGTGAACCAGGTATGTCATTTAAATATATTTTCTAAGAAGGAAAATTTATTCTGTAAAGTGAAGTATTGGAGCAGCGGAGGGTTCGGATCGCGGGAAATAATTTTCTGAGGAGATGAGGGTTTGAAAAGACGAGAGTTCGAATTTCGGCCGCGAAGTTTATAACAGAGAAAATGAGTGATTTAAACATAAAGATGGACAAAGACGCTTACAGGGATGCAGACGGCTATAGAGCTCGACAGAGTACAAAAGGAGAAAATATTTATGAAAAATCTAAGAAGGGCGGTCGAGAAAGCTCGATTGAGACCGGCGATAGGGTTAAGAGGCCTAGTAACGAGGGTAAGTATTTTATTGATCATGGCAGAGAGCATTCGGTTGAGGCCGACGATAGGGCTAAGAGGTCCCATGATGGATAAAGGGAGAGCAGAGTTGATGGCAGAGAAATTCCTGTCGATGCTCTGGCGACTAGCAAGGTGAAACGGTCCTTCGAAAGCAAGGAGTCTTATTTGCTAAGGGATGTCAGAGAGAGATCAATTGAGTCTCTTGAATGGGCTAAGAGATCACATGAAGGTAATGATTCTAATTTTTACAAGGATGGAAGGGAAATATTGGATAGTAGAGAAAGATCAATTGACGTTGTTGATCAAGCTGGTAGGTCCCATGAAGGGAAAGATACTCATTTCTATAGGGCTTGTTCATTTTGATGACCATGTTCACTTGCTCTCTCGAGAATGCATTTAAAATCTGGGAGTATTGTCCGAGCTTCGGTTGGCTTACATAAACTTTTACCGAAAAAGCTGGCGTCGCATAAAATCACATCTTCGGCTTTCAATTGAACTTGAATGGCATCTCTAACTTGTCTGAACTGTGGTCCTGTGGATAATGAGGAATATCACATGGAAGGTACCCAAAAATCCAAATTTGTGAAAGTATAGGTGAATTGACACTTATCAAATAACGAAATGCCGAACAAAATGCGAACAAGATACACTTAAGGATTCCCTGGTTCAGTTTGTTATTGAAATTGATGCTTTCTTTGGATGAAACCAGTAAAAGTATACTTGTATTATAAATGGAAATCTAGTGACCATTTTTGTGGGAAGAAAAGCATAGATACCTGTAGCTACCATATTTCCACCTGCAAATCGGTTTCCCATTGGAAAAGCTAATGTTGTCTTTCCTCTGCTAAACCCTATACTCATTTTCTATGAGAAACCATTGCCTCCACATGTAATAACTACATCGTCTAGTCGAAAATCGGTCTTCTTCTGCTAACATGAAATGCCGAATGAAGGACTCGTTGTCATTTCTCCCAGAACATTCAAGGTCAGTTTCTCGTAAAACAAAGACTGTATAAATTTTGTTAAGATCAAGATAGAAAGCACAAAGGAGAAAAGAGGAAATTGGATGCCAAGATGGAGGAGGAAATTACAAATGAGCAAGTAGATCATGGGTCAACAAGCAAATCATTGGTCACCTTTTCTTGTTGCAGGTTATGGAAAGGTTCAAGTTTTTTTTTTTTTTTTTTTTTTTTTTTTTTTTTTTTTTCTGAAAGAAGAAGAGGTGTAGTTTTGAAAAGAATTGGCCCAAATATTTTCATAGAAAAATGAACGTTTCCAACATGTCATTTTTGTGTACACACGTAAAATTAATTCAGGTGCCTTAACCGCAAATTGGTGCTAATTTACAGATAACCGCATCGGTGCGTTTTAGTTACTGTGCACCGGTGTGCTTTAGTTACTGTGCACCGGTGCGTTTTAGTTACTACGCACTGGTGTGTTTTAGTTACTATGCACCGGTGCGTTTTAGTTACTACGCACCGGTGCCATGTTACTAATGGATGCACCGGTGCAGTGTGATTAAGTGACACACCGATGACGAATTACCGCAAATAAAAAAAGCGCAACTCTATTTTCTTTTAGTGGAAAAAAAACAGCAAATTGAAAAATGGGCGGCAAAATATTTTCAAAAATCTAATTTCATAAAACAATTCTTTAAATACTAAACACTTTTCATTATTTAACTATTTTTACTAAAATTTTCAGCCAAATATTTGCAGGAGACATACCTGGAGCAAGAGAGCATGAGAGCACTGTGGAGTAGGGAAATACGTTCGAACAGAAGTATTCAAACAATCAGAATCCAAACCTCTGGTGATTCAAACGATCTCGTGATTAAATTTGATTATTTTTTTTACTTTTTCTGCAGTTTTTTTATGAAGTAACAAAAAAATTTCAATTTATTTTTCATTTTCTAAAAAAATTAAAATAAAATATCCATTTTTACCCAAAACCCTTCATTTTTTTGTTTCTTCTATTTCTTCTCCCTGTTTTTGTGATTTCAGAATTAGAGATTTTCATTTTAGATTGACATCTAACCCACAGGACGACTTGCATAGTCAAATCCCAATCCATGTCGGCCCTTGCGTGAATTTTTGAAAAAAATGGATTTATTTTATTTTATTTTTATTTTTTATTGGTGCACCCTGCGTAACCTAGCGCACCGGTGTGTTGCATTATACAGTGCACCACGCAAGTATTGTGTAATAAAAAAATTTAAAACATTTTTTTTTAATGAGTGCGCCATATCTAAAATAGGGCACCGGTGCGCTATGTTATGAGGAGAGCACCGTACGGTCTATTATACTGTTTGTGCGGTGTGTTTATAATACCCCCATGCACCGACGTCAGTGCGTATAGCATGAAAGATGCATGGGTTTCTTGAGATTTTTTTTTTTACCTAAAAAGTTGACAATTTATTTATAAATATATTAATGAATGATATGGTAGAGGTTTCAGATTGATAAAGAAATGACTGACAAGTGATGAAGTAACAAAAATATTGATAACACATCAAGAAAAGCAAAAGAGGCAAGTTATTTGTAAATTCTTTACAAAAAATATTATTTTTGAACTATATGTAAGTTTAACTAATATGTATTGTTTACTGTGTATCATGCAGATCCACAAAATGACAAAGCTCGATAAGATTATTTCTGATCTAGGACCAGAAGAACGTAAAATCTTGATGGAAAAATTGCAAAAGGATGACTCAGGTGAATGAAAAAATACTATCGATCCAATATGAGTTTCTTTTTTTAATTTTCATTAATAATATACTTAAAATGATTAGATAACATGTGTCAAATAGTCTATTAATTCACATCTGTTTAATGTTCTACATGGATCAACAACTCAGACCAACAACAAAAACAGAACATGCAAATGAAAATGAATTGCTCCTTAGCTCATCTGGAGTGGTGCTGGAGGTTAACGAAAGGGGGAAAAACTTTTACAAAAGTTTGAGGGATCTAGTGGAACGAATGCATAGACATTCTTTCCACTTACAATACAAAAACCAATCCAATGATTCCAAGAACCAAATTTTATCTAAACTACAGGAGGAGTTTCCAGAGAATTGGCCAATGAGACATGTCAAAATTTTAATAGCATAAACGTACCAAGAAAAAAAGAAGGAATGAAAAAGTAATATTCCTTTAAATGTTTGTCTAGAATTATTTATAAATATCACTTTTGTTATATTTACTTTTCATATATCAATATAAAAATTAAATATTTTATTGTGATGTTACATTTTCAGGAAGATTATGAAAATCTCAAAAGATGAACGAACTGATATCAGAAATATGCCAATAGGAATGTCCAAAAAGGTGTACAAGGAGATGGTCAATGAAATAGACAAAATTGCATCTCAGGAGGAGCCATCTCAACAAAAACGTGCTTCAAATGTAATATGTAATCATTGATTTTTTCGATCATTAGGTACAATAAATAAAAAATTTAGCATTAAATATTAATTTTCAAGTATTTTCTTGCAGAAAAGAAAAGAAAATGGAACCCATTCAACACATAAAACAGGATGACAGGGAAGAAAATGGTTGATATTTAAGTTTGTGAGTAATTGTTACTTCCTTATAACCACTTAAGTATATTTCATTTTTGTATTTTTTAAGTTGTTTTACAAAAATCATCATTGAATGTCTTCAAATAGGTGCTAACATACAAAGAAGAACCATCAGACAAATTGATTGAAATTGGGTTAAATATGGGTTGTGAGTATATGTTGGCATATCAGAAATTAATTGTGGAATTTGTAAGCATCTATCGATATTGTTTTACTTAGATCCATCTATAATTAATAGAACAAAAAAATATTTTATATTAAATATATGATTTGTTATGGGGTATAAAACTTGTAGGAAACAAAGTATGGAACTGCACCAACAGATGAAATTTTGAAAGATGACATGGTACATGGTTTTGAAAGATTGTGTATAGTTTATGAGTCAATTGTTGCTATGGTACATCATTTTTATTTTCTATTTACATTGATGTATATTATTTAATATTGCAATTTTTATTATTCTCACCAATGTATATACACTCATTTCAGTTTATTTTATGTTTGTAGATGGAAGCTGAAGAAGAAGAAAACAATCAACACCATGAACAAAACATTCCTGAAAATAACCCAAGTCATGGAAGTAGCTCTAGCAGTGACAACAGTTCAAGCGAAGAATGATGGTCACTATGTTTGGATATCAAAGCAAGGTGTTGTATTTTTTAAAATATTTGTCTGTGAAATCAGACATTTTGTTTAATGTAATGGACATAGTGTCCCAATTGAAAGACAAAGCGATACTAATAACTATCCCATTTTGTATGAAAAATACTGTCTTATATATATATATATATATTATATATATATATATATATATATATATATATATATATATATATATATGTTTTAATTTATTCTATTGCGTTCTCCATTGTCGTTCTCAAATGCACTAATAAAAATTTAATTCATATGAATATTGTTATAAGATATATATGTGTCGACTTTTGATGAATAATGAGTTTTAAAAAATCACAATAATTATGATATGATATAAAAAATTAATCAAACATCACATTCAAATGCATTAATAAAAATTTAATCAATATGAATATTGTTATAAGATGTGTCGACTTTTGATGAATAATGAATTTAGAAAAATCACAATAATTGCATTGTCACAGGTTGATGTTTCTAAAAAATACAAAATGAACACTGATGCGTGTCAGTTACTGTACACCGTTGCGTTTGTATGATGCAGCACACTGGTGCGTTTCTACGACCTATGGGCACCGCACAAATACCAAAACCAATTAAAAATTTCAGTGCGTTTTGTGCGGTACTGTGCATCGGTGCGTTTATGTGATATGGGAACCGCACAAATACCAATACCAAATATAAATATCGGTGCGTTTTTATGATACGGAGCATCACTGCGTTTATAGAATTCTATGTACCAGTGCATTGAGACGACCTATGGGCACCACACAAATCATCAATACTGCGCTCGATGCAGGAACCTTCGACTGCCCCGGGGCCACCGTCTAGATGACACGCACCAGTGCGTTTAAACCTTAGTAGCGCACTGATGAAAAAAACATCCATAATAACCTTCGAACGCCCAATTTTTTTAGTTGTGTTGAATTTACATTAAAAGCTCTGCCAAAACCTCCATAATCATAAATAGATGTTGTAGCAAATGTTTTTTTGACAATTTTGGCCAATTTTATAACACTAAAAACATCCTTTATAACCTCCGATAGAGGGTCTTTTCCTTGTAGTGTCTTCAACATAGGACCGACAACAGTTTCTTGGTACAGCAGGAAGCAACGATATGCGACACTCAGTTCAGCTGAGGCAAAGTACATGGAAACCAGTTAGGCTACATGTGAGGCCATCTGGATGAGAAAGATTCTGGTTGGTTTGTTTGGTTCTTAGAAGGATCCGACGGTGATACATTGTGATAAATAGAGTTGCATTAAACTCTTTTTCAATCTGGTATTCCATGATATGTCCAAGCACATAGACATCCGGTACCACCATCTCAAAGATTGTGTTCAAAGGCGCATTATGTTACTTTAGTACATTCCCGCGAAATATCAGGATGCAGATATTTTGACGAATGCACTCGCCAGGAGAAAATTCGAATACCATAGAGGTAGGATCGAGGTAGTTGATAATATCTTTCTTGTTGAGAGGGAGTGTTGAAAAGTCAACAAGAAATGTGTGTGTAGTTTAATTTTCCCTTAATTAAACTAGAAAATAAAATGTAATATTATCTCATAATCACTTGTAGCAGTTAACTGAGTGTGATAAACTTATTTAGCTCATGAATTTCGAGTTGAGGGTGGTTGGTGAGGCATGCAAAGTGATTCTATTAGTTATGGAGTTCGAATTGCAGTTAGTGCATTAGTTTAATGCATGAGAAATCAGCTAACTCAATTAATTGAGTTAAAGTCAGTTCAACTAGTTGTAACTGTTTGTTGCACTACTGAGAGATCAAGTGAATTAAATCAGATTTAATTCACATGCAGTCATCGGCCATGAAACTGATGATTTACTATTAATAACTGCATGCATGTTAGTTCCAGTGGAGACCCAGTTGAGACAAAGGTTAAAGGGATGTTAACTATCAGTTGTATCATTAGTAGGCTGCCCACATGCAGTAAGACAACCATGTGATTGCCCATGAGCATTGCACAGTTTTGGAAGGCTGAATTTCCTAAAGAATAGGGATTGCATTCCACATGAATTGCACAAGCAAGGCATGTTGACTAGAGGCAGGAAATTTTCTAAGTGTTGGTTGATTTTGTCCGGGTTAGTGTGAGACAATTTTCAGAGTGTAGGAGACTCTTGTGAGAAGAGTGCATTGTAATTGTTTCATGATTCCTTGGTGAATATATAATAGAAGATAGAGGGGTTTTTTGCAGTAAGTTTTCCCCAGGAAAATATCTGTGTTTTGGCTTGATTTTCTTCTTTATTTACTTGTTGTGATTGGAAATCATGTTTATTTTCTGCAATTGATTTGTAGAAGGATTCAGTAACTTGCTTTAGTATATCGCATGATCAGATTGAATCCATTGATATACATATTGTTTGTATAATTTCTACATGGTATCAGAGCACATGAAATCACTATAGTGGAGAAGAAATTTAGTTTGTCACTGAATAGCATTGGAATTTGCAAAAGTATTCTTGGAGCGACAGGGGGATCATGATCAATATGGCTTTCAATGGATTGAGATTGGAGTATGCACTCGAGGGAAGTTCCAATTATATTATGTGGAGAGACAGGATGGAGGAATTTCTGGAGGACAATGGGTTGAAAGAATTCATTGATAATGACATTCCCAAACCCGCTGCAGCAGATGCCACTCTTCTTGATGCTTGGAAAAAGAAGGTTGCAAAGGCGGGGAGGATCTTACTAGAGGGAGTACAAGACCACATTTTCTCAAAGTGACTCCATATGAAATTTGGAAGGCTTTGACAGATCTGTTTCAGAGTAGTAGTGATCATAGAAAATTGGCACTGAAGCACAAGCTCAGGAAAATCAAAATGGAGAAAGGAAACACTATTCCGAAATATTTAACCAAGTTTGTCCAATGTCGAGATGAGCTTGGGAGCATCGAAATTACTATCGCGGATGATGACTTGGTGAGCCTAGCTCTTCTAGACCTTCCCAAGAGTTGGCATAGTTATCAGGACTTTGTCAATGGGAGGGAGAAGCTGCCAGATTGGGAACAACTTTGGTTGGATTTGTTGTAAGAAGAATTCAGGCAGAATACCAGGGATGGATCTTCATCTAAGACAGATGATGAAAAAAATTATGCCTTGGCTGGTAAGGCGAAGAAGGGGAAGGGAAAGAAATCCTATTCCAAATTTGAGTTCGGCAAAGAAGGCAAGAAGCATGGCATGTCTAGAGTGAAGTGTTTTCACTGTCACGAGCATGGAAATTATGCCACTAATTGTCCACAAAAGAAGAAGAACAAGAAGGCTTTAGGATCTAAAGATGGTGAGGCTTTGGCCTCGCAATTTGAGTTGGACTACTCTCTCATCGCATGCATGGTGTCAAGTGTGATGGGATCAATGTGGTTCTTGGATAGTGGTGCATCTTTCCACATGACGGGAGACAAATAATTTTTTGGTAGCTTGGAGGAGAAGTACCTCCAAATGCATATCGAAATGGGTGATGAGGGGTGGTACAGTGCTACCGGGATTGGTACAATTACCATCCAGAGATAGTCAGGTATACGATTCTTATAAAAGATGTAATGCATGTACCAAGATTAAAAAATAATTTAGTTCCAGTCTCAATGTTGGAGGATAGAGGTTATGATATGGTTTTCAGTGAAGGGAAAGCTTTAGTTTGACACAAAGCCACAGGAAAAGCCAAGAAGATTAGGATTCGTGTGAAGAATCTCTATAAAATTGATGTATATGGCTACGCAACATTGATGGGTAAGGTAGACAAAGTGGTTAGCCGGGATGAGGGTGAGTTATCACACAGGAGATTGGGCCATCTACACCATGGAGCCTTGAAGGTCATGCAACAAATCTCTATGGGTCTTCCAAAGGGTACTCTTGCATAGATAGATATGTTCAAGGGATGTACCATGGGGAAGTATGAAAAGACCACTTTTCACGAGAAGGAGAACCGAGCTTCATGCTTCATAAATCCTTGATAGAGTTCACTCAGACATGTGTGGACCATTCTCTACAGTTTCGAAAACAAAGAACAAGTTTTATGTGATCTTTGTTGATGATTTTTCTAGTGGATCTATTTAATGCAGAAGAAAGATCATACATTCTCAAAATTTTGTGAGTTCAAAGCACCAGTGGAGAAAGACATGGGAAAGCATGTGAAGGCTCTTAGGAGCGACAATGGTGGTGTTTACATCTATAATGAATTCAATAACTTTTGTATCAAAGAAGGAATTCAGAGAGAGTTTATTGTGCCTCATAAGCCACAACAGAATGGGGTCGCAGAAAGAAATAATGGAACAATTGTGGGTGAAACATGAGCGATGTTCCATGATCAGGGCCTACCGTTGCATTTGTGGGCAGAGGCATGCAACACAACGGTATTTGTGAAAAAACATAGTCCTCATTGGATACTTGGAATGAGTAAACCAAAGGAGGCTTTTTCTGGTAAGAAACCTGATGTTTCATAATTTAAATTTTTTGGCTCATCTGTCTATTTCCATGTGACCAAAGATTCTAGGAAGAAGCTTGAAGCAACAACTGAGACTGGGATATATATGGGGTACACTAATACTCCTCACAACTATCGGGTGTATTTTCCAAACAACATGATGACTGTTGTGAGACGAGATATAAAATTTGATGAGGAGAAAACCACGCGACTGTCCCTTGAGAGGGAGCTGGATTTTCATGTAGATGAGGAACTCTTAGTTCCAAAGAATGATCCTCAAGATGTGGAGGAGCCACATGCAGAGGATCATGAAGTGGCATAAAACACTCATGTAGATCCATCCACCAGAAATGGTAGAAGGCACACCATGGAAGTTGGTAGATTGAGACTTGATGTAGTAGAACATGTAGGAGCACCTACTTCACTGCGTAGACATAGAAAATATCTAGACATGTTTACTGGATACATGGCTCTTATGAGCAAGTGTATTGTGACAGAACCATCCTCCATTGAGGAAGCAATGCAACAACCAATTTGTGTTGCGCCATGGTTGAGGAGTATGACTCCATCGTCAAGAACAATGCATGGGAAGTTGTACCAAGACTGGTCGGAAAATCAGTGGTTGGATCTATATGGTTCTATAAGGTAAAGAAGGTGGCAGATGGATGTGTGGAGAAGTACACAACTGTATTTGTAGATCGGGGATTCTCACTAGTTGAGGGGATTGACTATGAGGATACCTTCGCACCAGTTGTGAGGTACTCATCGATTAGATCTATCCTTGCACTCTCAACACAGATGGGGTGGAAGATACATCAGATGGAGTTATTGAGGAAGAAGTGTAAATAGAGCAGCCAAAAGGTCTTAAGATATTTTATAGTGAGTTGCATGTGTGTCAACTCAAGAGAGCACCATATGGGCTGAAGCAAGCACCTTGTGCTTGGTACACTAGAATTGACAGCTATTTCACTGGGTTGGGATTCACCAAAAGTGAAGCGGATACGAACCTGTACCATATTTTGGTTGATGGTAAGCTCTTGATTATCGTAATTTATGTTGATTATCTAATTTTGACAGGAGATGAGCAGCTGATAACTTCTTGCAAAGAGGATTTTTCAAGAGAGTTCGAAATGAAGGACATGGGATTCCTTCACTATTTCCTTGGTTTGTAAATATGGCTGCGGGATGGTGAGATATTTGTTTCTCAAGGAAAGAATGCCAAAGAGATTGTAAGTAAGTTTCACATGGAGGGCTGTAAAACCATGGAGACTCCTCTTCCAGGAAACTGGAGGAAGGAGGATGCTACTTCAGGAGAGGTAGTGGACGCTACTGTTTACAGGCAGCTTCACTGATGTACTTAGTGAACACCAGACCAAACATTTGCTACGCAGTTAAGTAGCTGAGTCAAGATATAGTTAAGCCGACCAAGCTCTTTTGGAAGGTGGGGAAGCATGTCTTGAGATATCTCAGGGACACTACATAGTATGGATTATGGTACAAATGGACAGAGGGAGTGAAGCTTCAAGGCTTCACCGATGTAGATTGGGCAGGCAGTCCATCAGACATATAGAGCACATCACGAGGGATCTTTAGCATAGGATCGACAACAGTTTCTTGGTATAGCATGAAGTAGCGATCTGTGGCACTGAGTTCAGCCAAGGCAGAGTACATGACATCTAGTCAGGCTGTATGTTAGGCCATTTGGATGAGAAATATTCTGGTTGGTTTGTTTGGTTCTTAGATTGATCCGACGGTGATACATTGTTATAACTAAAGTTGCATTAAAATCTCGGTTAATCCGATATTCCATGATAGGTCCAAGAACATAGAAATCTGGTACCATCATCAAGAGAAAATTAGAATACCATAGAGGCATGATTGGGGTAGCTGATAATCCATTTCTTGTTGAGAGGGAGTCTTGAAAAGTCAACAAGAAATGTGTGTCTAGTTTAATTTTTCCTTAATTAAATTGGACAATAAAATGTAATATTATCTCATAATCACTTGTAACAGTTAACTGAGTGTGATAAACTCAGTTAGCTCATGAATTTCGACTTGAAGATGGTTAGTGACGCATGTAGAGTGATTCTATTAGTTATGGAGTTCGAATTACAGTTAGTGCATTAGTTTAATGCATGATAAATCAATTAACTCAATTAATTCAGTTAAAGTCAGTTGAACTAGTTGTAACTATTTGTTGCACTAGTGAGAGATCAGGTGAATTAAATCATATTTAATTCAAATGCAATGGTCTACCATGCAACTGATGATTTACTATTAAAATCTGCATGCATGTCAGTTACAGTGGAGACCTAGTTGAGACAAAGGTTAAAGGGATGTTAACTATCAGTTGTATCCTTAGTAGGCCGCCTGCATGAAGTAACACAACCATAGGATTGCCTATGAGAATTGCACAATTTTGGAAGGCTGAATTTACTAAAGAATAAGGATTTCATTCCACATGAATTGCGCAAGGCAGGTAGGTTGATTAGAGGCAGGAAATTGGCTAAGTGTTGGTCGATTTTTTCTGGGTTAGTGTGAGACAGTTGTGAGAGTGCAGGAGACTCTTGTGAGAAGAGTGCATTGTAATTGTTTCATGATTCCTTGGTGAATATACAAATGGAAGATAGAGGGGTTTTGAGCAGTAATATTTCCCCGGGAAGATATCTGTGTTGTGGTTTGGTTTGATTCTTTCTTTACTTGTTGTGATTGGCGATCATGTTTATTTTCCGCAATTGATTTGTAGAATGATTACGTATCTTGCTTTAGTAGATCACATGATCAGATTGAATCCATTGATATACATATTTTTTGTATAATTTCTACAATCTGCATGAAAATTGCTAACACTTAAAAAAATTATCCATACTTAATATATAAAAAAATTTAAAGTGACAAAAATAAGCCCAAAAAAAGGGGGTTGATGCTACATCAACACTTTTCAAAATTGGCATGAAAATCAATAACATTTAAAAAAAATTGTGCATACTTAATACAAAAGAAAAATTAAAGTGTCAGAAATATGCTAAAAAAACGTGTGTTTTGAATCAATATTTTTCAAAATTGGATGATTTTTTGCAACATCTAAAAAACTAAGAACTCGATGTACTTCCCGTTAATTGGTAACTTTGTTCACACCTTAATTGGAATATTCCTAGTTATCTAGCCCTCAGAAAAATCCCTCTCTCAATAGATCCCATAGAAATGGAAGCCTAAGGGGCCAAAGAAACTCGATGTAGGAGCCATAAGAGTCTTCACATTGTATTTGCTAGAATTTAGGATTGTATGTGTGTTTTTTAAAAATATCTATATTTTTTCAAATATGCATGCCTATATCTCAGATTTTCAAAAGAGTCAATTTTGTAACCACAAGACCAAGTTTTCCGTCCATATGGACAATTCATCGAACCCATAAGTTGTGTCTCTTCATATGGCCGAAAACTATATATTGGCAACTATTTTCCACATTTTGGCAATCAAATCGATTTCAGTGCAAGTAAGAAGAAGAAAACCAGCAAAGTCAAAAGAGGAAGAGAGAAAAGTCAAAATAGATAAAAAGTATTATTTTTCTTCCGTAATTTATTCACATGTGCGAGTATATTTTGTGGGTTTTCAGAGCTGTTACAAGACCAAAATTTAAGGGGAAAATATTTCAGGGATTGACCTGAATTGAGAAAGTTGACCAATGTTGACTTTGATTTGTTGACTATGGATTGAAGGAGGACTGACTTGAATCTATGTGGCAGTGTTGGTCTTGGTATTGGGTCTTGGATATCTCACTTTGATTTGATTATATAAGAAGAGTATTTCTTAGGTTTCCCCCCTTGTGGGTTTTTCCTTGGCTTGGAGCCTACATCTTTGTGTTCTTTGTATCTGGTGATATTCATGTTTTGTACTTTTGGTAATTGCTTGATGAAGAAGAAAAACATAAATTTAATAAGAAGCCAACAAATATTCACAGGTAATTATCATGTAAGAGAAATCTACCCTAATCTGCATGCATTATGATTTCTGAACATGGTATCAAAGCTAAGGTGAAGGGAAGGCAGACAATTTGAAGATCACTTCTAAGATGTTATTGTAACAATCATCTCTCCCAAAATAAGGTTTGAAGAAAACATTGCCTTAGCATCTCTCTGCATCTCTCAAAAGACATTATTAACGGCTTTTGGCTCTCACTCACTCATCATCATTCTTAGAGGCACTCTTACAACAAATTCTCCTCTTTGACAAAATTTTACATGAACATACTATTATCTAGTATTTACATTTACAAAGTCAATAATTATACATCACAAATATGAACCTGTGACAAACCTTCTGCAGTGGAATTCGAATGGAAATATTATATGCAAAACCTCTCTGTGACACTATGACACATGAATTCAAGTTCTATGGCATAGATATATGATTTTTGTAGCACACAACTTCGAGTTTTGGGACACACATATCCAATGTTCTCAAGAAACTTACATCCAAAATTTCTAAGGCATGTGAACAAGATTTTCATGAGTTTCTCATGCAAATATACTATGGTATTATCTTTGTACTAGGCCGAAATAATGAACAAAGTTGAGGAAAAATATGGCTTTTATGGACAATTTTGTGGATAATTAAAAGTCTGAAGAAGAGCTCTACTTATATATTCTAAGTACTCCATATTATATTCAAGACGAAGGAGGATCATTGAAGGATGAAATTAAAAGTTACAATTGATATCTACTAGCACTCAAAGGGATCTAAAGACCAAGTGCATTCATGATATTGTTGGGCGCAACACAACTTGGCCTATATTTTGGCAAATACTTCGTAGTTTGTGGGGCGGAGTGCGTAGTGGAGCGTAGTTTGAGAAATTAAATATACCGTGTAGTGTCATAAGGGCTTCAGGGTGTGTCTAAGCCCCTCCTTTTTGTAAATGCACACAATTTTGTAAGGCATCATTGGTTTTGGGACCATAGTTGATTTTTTAAGGAGTCCACGATATTCGGACCATGGTATTTTAATTATGTAACCCGACAATGTAATAGTATATATAGGGAAAAATAATAAGAAGAGAATCACCATAATGATAAGTTTTTATATAGATCAACGTTATGGGTGAATGATTGTGATCTATAATTTTGTAGCGAAGGAGAGGATTTGCATCTGAGTGCAAAGAGGCTTAGAGAAGAGTCTGCAACTTAGTGCACATACAACCTGCAGCTTAGTGCACATGCCAAGAACTGTTTGTTGTTCAAATATTCTTTATATTAAGAAACATTTCTGGTGGACGTAGCCCTACACTAGGGTGAACCACGATAATATAGTGTTATTATGCTATTGATGCGTATATTTACTTATTATCTATTGTAGATTTGCAATTATTACAATTGCATTTTACTTCAACACAATGATGATTTATGGTTTTATATGGCATGTTTAATTGATTAATCTAATGCATTAAAGTGGTTTATAAGTACTAATAATAAGATAACATAATAATACCACATCTCTTAGTCCCTCAAGGCTACATAAACCTGGTTTTGCATCCTCCCATAGTCACTTCAGGTGAGACTGCAATATGCTTGCAGGTCGTTGCCGAAAGGGCCAGTGATCAAGGGTTTTGTTGGTGCGCAATATAGATCAAACTTGGGTCAGATCAAACCAAGCCAACAAATGGTTCCGTTTCTAGGACCGAGATTTATTTGAGGGATATATGGATTTGGTACCCGTTTAAGAAGGATATTCAAGACTAGATAGACTTGAAATTACAAGAATTTGTGGATTAAGAAAACAGAAATCCTCGTCTGACATTTGAAGCTTGGTTACATAAGTATATTTTTATAGATCAATATGATATTTTCTTCGGTTCTTTTCCTGTTGAGGTGTATGAGTGGATATCAAGGTTGACCGAAAGGAAGAACTTTTTTAAGGTTGGAGAACCTACGGTGTGGACTCTTGAACTGATACAACGACTCAAGATCACTGACGATAGGATTTCAAGGGTTGTCAATTTATGGATTGATATAATCTTGGGAGGATTCATTACTAAGTTCAGTGTAGACTCAACTGTGTCCTATAGCGAAGTGGAACGATGATTCTTTAAAGGGTCGCAGGGTAAGTATTTAAAATCTTTGAAACTTTGGATTAAGATGCTTCTGTGTGAAAAGGGAGTTTTACAGATGCAATCAGATTGATTGTTTACTTATGTTTGGAATAAGAGAGAATAAATCTCATCAAGAGACCGACACAATGCGAAGTGGAAAAAGATATAGATTAGATACCAGAAAGAGATCTTGTGGACAAGACTCAAAGGCCTTTGTAGAGACATATTACGATCCTCTTATAAGTGGATCTTAAAGTTAAAGAGAAGAAAGAAACCTTGATAACCCCCAGGTAACTTCGCAATATTCTCCCTCCCATCCTAAGAGTTTGCATAAGCCCGAATCCAGTAATAGCCAGGGTGTTTTGGCTTTCTCGCTCTCCCTACCCATCCTACCCCCAATCCCTCTCCCCCTCCCGCTCCCCCCCAAGAAGAGGTATGGCTGATGAAATTAAGCTACCCATTTTCAAAGGAACTGGATTGGAGGATCCATAACATTTTTGGTTTTTTTGTGAAGTTGTATGGACATTGAAGCAGATCAATGATGAGAATATAAATAAAGCGCAACTCGTTACGATGTTGCGAGATACAACATTAACATGTTATCTGAAGTATTCCAATAATCAGAACAGAGCGTTTGTAGATATTAAAACAACATTGGTAAGAGAGTTTAAGAAGCTGAAGTCTGAGTCAAAGTGCATCACCGAGTTGAAAGAGATCAAACAGAAACATACTGAGTCTATTTGGAAGTTTGATCCGAGATTTAAATTATTATTGGATCAGGTAATCTTTGAAATAGATATGAAACAACATAAAAAATGGTTTATAGTTGCGTTGCTATTGCATATTAGATTTCCATTAATGCAACAAAATATAGGAACTCAAGCCGAAGCTCTAGAGATTGTGAGGAAATTGGAAGCTTAAGATATAGGAGATACTAATGCAGGCATGCAACAGATTCAAAATCAACTCACAAGCCTAACCCTACAGATACAAGACATCAAGAAAAGAAAAGAAGTTAGATAAGAAGTATGGTGTACAGAGTGGAGATTAGACGGCCATTCTAAAGAACAGTGCCCTATCTTCAGGGGTTACATGGTTGGTGGAGCACAAAATCCCTTGAATGCATGATCCAACCTATGGTGCGAAATATGTAAGACTAGAGGCCAACATCGTTCAGGAGATAGACTCCGATGAATATCTATTGAAAATTCTATAAATCAGTAGGACACAATGAGAATAATTGTTGGGCTTACGACCTAATGATGGAGTGCAGTGCTGACGCATATAGAATGCAATAAGAAGACCACAGATATGAGGACAATGGACAAAATGGTTTCCGAGGAGGTTACCAAGGAAGAGGTCGAGGTGGTGTAGTTGGTCGAGTACGTGGACATATCATTTGCTATAACTTTGGCCAACTGGGTCACTTTGCGAGAGGCTGCAAAAACCCCACAACGACATGTAAGTGCTGTAAATCCTTTGACCATGTAATTTAAGAATGTCCTCTAATTATGGAAAATATGCAATGAAAGAGGAATCTGTAGCCGACACAAAATATTCAAATAATGACTGCTGAAAGGAGGATCAACGAACCTCAAGTTAATATGGTCACTAGAATTGGAGCTACGATGGTAGTGATAAAGCCAATGAGAAGAAAGAATTTGAAGGTGCATGGGTCACAAAGACTGTTGAGAAAGTTCCTATTTTTATATTCAGAAAGAAAAATAAGTATTTATGGAAGCAAAACGAAGTTTTATGGATGTTGGAGCTTTGAAATCTAGTGAAAAACCAAATATTGATAAGAAAATTAACTGCAACGTGAAATCAACTTCGATAAAAAACCGAGCTCCGACACAGGATTGATCTCCGACACAAGACCATGATTCAAAAAATCAAGTATTTTAAGGTCGTTTCTAGGGACTTGTATGAAACTGTTAAGAGATCAAAAGGTAGTAGAAGGGTTTCAGGAGTTGATAGAATCCCGTGCATCCAAAGAAAAGTTGCAAAGTGAGATACACATAGTCAATATTCTCCATTGACAGAAGAGAACTAGAAGAGAGATGAGGCTTAGTGCGCAGATAGGAGAGTATGAGATGGATCAAGTTATTCTGGATCTAGGATCCGATGCTAATGCATTAGGGGAATTTTGAGGTCTAAAATGAGCCTCATAAGGAAAATGTACAATCAAAATTCACTTTATGAGAACCAATCACATTTTAGGGGATGACATCATCCCTAATGGTTGAGGTGACATTGATTGAGTGAAAGGTACTTGTCACATTCTCAATGGTGGATAAAAATTCATGGTTAACCATGGTAGTGCTCTAAGTATCGTTAAAGTTACAATGTAAAGTACTCATAATAAATGTTATTTCACACTTTTTGAATAAAATATTATTATTGTCATTTCATACTTTTTGAAAGAAACAATGCATATCCCTACACAATCTTCATGTATTTACACATTTTTCAATAAATATTATATTTGTATATTTTCAAATATTAATTTTAAATTATATATTCATCTCATTTTATTTAATATTACAATTTAAAATTAATTATAAGTTAATATCTATACATATATATTAGACATGAAGTCAAAATAAGTAAAAATGTAATTTATTTATAAAAAAATATCATTATTATATTAATAGGAATACAAACATATTAAAAAAAAGAAAAAAAAAAGGAAAAGAAGAAGAAGAAGAAGAAATTTTAGTTTTGTAGGATGAAAAAATGTATAGTATTTTGTATGATGAAAAAAGATATATTAGGGGCAACATAGTTTGGGGAAAAAAATACTAAATTTCAACGTATATAAACCTTATATTATACTTATAAATATAAAATAAATTTATTTCAATACTTTTTTTTCTTTAATTTTAAATAAAACTCAATTCATTTCATTATGATTATATTAATATTATATATAGATTTTTTTATTACAGAAACGGTTATAGTTTTATATTAAAACCTTAGCTTGAATGCCTTAGATCGGATTACAATATTTGGAACCAAAGTCCAATTTTCCTCGTCTATTAGGAACTCTATTACTCGAATACTTATATGCTGATGCTTATTACATTTGGTAATCGAATCAATCTTCGAGATTTTCCTTAACTTGTGAATACAAACAAATTGCTGAAATAAAATGCAATAAAACATGAGGACCAAACATTAAGTGATCAGATCCCACTCTTCGTCCCCGTCTCTTGAAAGAGTGCCGACAGAAATAAGAGCAGCTTTATTGGCTTCCAAATCTGCGTCCTTGTCATTTTTCCGCAATACATGGAAGAAGTTCACACTTTGAAGAGATTTAACCAGTTTTTTAATTGTTGTTACCAATATTGCTAGCCTGAGATCCTTAGGAACAATGTTGTCCACAATAAATTTTATTAAGGATTGGAAATTTCCAATTGCATTCGCCTCTTTGATGCCGAATTCTTTGAATTTCTTGAGGCCTTGCAGCAGAGCCAATGCTTCTGCTTGGGTTTTGGTGTTGTGTCCCAAGCCCCAGGCATAACTGTGCTCAATGGTTCCCTCAAGATTCTTGATGACACCTCTTGCCTCGACTTTTCTGGGATTGCCTTTGGCAGCCCCGTCGAAGAATAAAGTATATATGGACTTCTTATTGATCCAAGTGGAGAATTCTTTATCATTGAGTCTGATTTGCCAATCTTTGTTGATCCCACTCTACCTTACTGCTACAGAAAATTGAAGGCCCATCATGCCGCCACACTCCAAATCCTAATGGCTTAAGTTTATTCCCTCAAGCTGTTCGCCCAAGTTTTCTTTCAGCAAGCTCTTGATCTTGGCCATGATTATCTTAGCATTCTGCACTTTTCCTTGAAAGATCCTCTTATTTCTTTCCAACTAGATTTTCCAACAACAATCTTTGGAAAGGAAAGCGGCCTTAAAACTATCATTGTTTGGGAAGACTCCCAGATAGTTGTGCAACCAATTAACAATCAGATCGACAATGGATGTGGGGGTCGCAACACTGTTTCCCCAAGGTCCCAACACCTCTCCCCAGATTTATTTAGCGAATTTACAGTCCAGCATTAGATGATGGGAATTCTCCTCATTTTCACAACACATAGAACATCTAGAGGGCCCATGGAATCCCCTTTTCTTAAGCTTGTACTTTGTCAAAATTCTGTTATGGCACATGAGCCAGATAAAGAAATCAATTTTCGGGATGGTCTTTTGTCTCCACAGTCCTTTCCAAATCACTGGACAGGGTGGGACGTGGGGTAATTCCTTCAAATTAGCGTATCCTTGTGCCACTGTATAGCTCCCAGAGTGAGAGTCCCACCCTCTATTTTCCTGCCTCCTTGTGTGGATTGGGGCCTTGCCTTTCAGATGCGAGATCCAATCGCTCCAGTCTTGCTTCAATTATGGTGGAACCTCCATCTTCTTCCAACTTGCCCATTCGTTGCCTTCTCAGCACAAAATATCCCAAAGTGTGATCAGACCTGCGCTCGACATCCAGTTTTGCAGCTCATTCAAATTTTGGGTGTCAGCCAGAGCGGCCTCATATATGATACTGTCTTCCCAGATTCGTATTTTTTTCCCATTTCCTGGTTGCAATCCAATTTTTGTGAGGGGAACTCTGTCCAGACTTCATTTAATTTTCCCACTGAGGTATTTCTTCCATAGAGCTTTTGGAGCCCATCCTGGCTTTGTAGCGATTTGTCTCCATATGATTTTTTCTCCCATAGCAATGTTTTGGGTGCGCAAATATTTGAAATTCAGTCCTCCTTCCAACAATGGCTTGGTGACTTTGTCCCAGCTGACTAGAGGCATTATCTTTTCATTTTTTTTACCTCCTTTCCAGAAGAACCTTCTAACGAGCTCTTCCATTTTTATGAGAATGCAGGTAGGAGATAACAAAACATAGAATTGAAATATTGGCAAACTGTTGAGGACAACCTTGATCAGTACTGTCTTTCTTGCTAGATTGAGCCATGTGAAACCCCAGGCCAGAATCTTGATTTTAAAATTTTCTAACAGTGGAAGCCAATCTTTGCTAGTTGACTTTTTTTGGAAGATTGGAAGGCTTAGATACTTGAATGAGTTCCAATCGGTGGAGCCAACAAAACCCAAACGCCTGGAGATGGCTCTGAGAGAATTGCTAGAAATATACCACCCATAAATATGATATTTCCCATCATTTAACTTGCTGCCTGTTGCTTCACAGTATTCATCCAAAAATTCTTTAAACCTTGTAGCAGAATGCACCGAGGCTGTTCCCAACAACAGAGAATCATCAACAAACAAAGCATGGTTAATGTTCTTAACTCCTCTGGCAATGTTTAGGCCCATGATCTCTTGGTCCAATTGCTTATTTTCCAGATAGAAGCTTAGAACAAAGGCTTGTAGTACAAATATTAGAGAGGAGAGAGGACACCTCTAACGAAGCCCTCTTGTAGCTTTAAAGAAGTCCGCAACTCGCCCATTCACCAAAGGAGCGATCCAAGGCTCAGAGATGCAGGCTCGAATCCAATTAATGAACTCAAGCCTAAACCCTAACTTGTGCAACACATCAAAGAGGAAGCTGTGTTGAACATGATCAAAAGTGTTAGCTAGGTCCAGTTTAACCACCATTCCCTTTTCTTTTCATTGCAAGCTTGAGTGGATCGCCTCTTACACGAGAATAATATTATCCACAACCTGTCTCCCATGAACAAAACCTCCTTGGTTCTTTGGGATAATATTTGGAAGAATATCTTTCAATCTATTGGCTATCACCTTGGTTATCAACTTGTAGCCTATGTTTCATAGAGGGATAGGTCGCAATTTGTTAAAAGAACTGGCTCCCTTTTCCTTCGGAATAAGGGCAAGAAAGGTTGATTTTGTGCTGCCCCCAATTTTCTGACAGGCTTCGGACTTCAAGACCATCTTGTGCAGATCATTTTTCACTATCTACCAACAAACTTGAAGAAAACTAGCTATGAATCCATCTGGGCTGGGGGCTTTGTCCGACTCCATAGCAAAGAGAGCAATCTTTATTTCCTTTCTAGTAACCTTTGCTTCCAGCTGCTGATTCATCCTGGAGGTTATCATGGAAGGAACCACGTCCAAAAACTTAGAATTCTGGTCCAGAACATCTTCTTCACTGTAGAGGTTTTTAAAAGGAATGAAAGATTCCCTCTTAATGCTCTTGAAGTCATTGTGAGTTATGGAGTCTTCCTTGATTTCTGAGATGGAGTTGAAGCTTCTTCTCGCTTGAGATTATTTATGGAAGAAGGAAGTGTTTCTGTCTCCTGTTTTTAGCCAAAGACTGCGACACTTTTGTCTCCAGAACTCTTCCTCATTTAGACAGGCTTTATGGAACTTCTGTTTCAAATATGCCTCCCTTTCTAGAGCTTCTTTCGTGATTTCTGCATCTTCCATTTGCAAGTGGTGGTGCTCAAGACTGTCTTGGGCTTGCTTTCTTTCTACTGCTAGATTAGACAGAGTTTTGGCCCAAATTTTAAAGGCAGATTTCACTCTTCTAAGCTTCTCCTCCCATACGAAGAAAGGTGACCACTTTACAGGAATCCTCCAACTTTCCTTTACCTTGTCCATGAAGTTTAAGTTCTTGACCCACATAGAGCTAAATTTGAATGGAATTGGGCCTAAATATCTTTGGGCCGACAATTCTAGTTTAATAGGCTTATGATCCGAAGTGATGAAGGGAAGGATATAAATTCTAGCTTCTAATCCTAAAAGCATAAAATAACTTTGAACAAGAAATATATCTAATCTTGCTGCAATATGTCCAGGACCTACTCTTTTGTTTGACCAAGTGTACTTACCGTTTAAGGGCTTGATGTCTAGTAGGTCCCAATCCTGAATGAGGTCCTACACCCATTCCCTTACCATATCTCTAATGATGCCCCCCCTTGCTTCTCAGACAGTAGCAAGGAAATATTGAGATCCCCAACAATAATGATGTTTTCCAAATTCTCTACATCGGACAATTTTCTGATTGAGTCCCAATAGGCCTTCTTCTCCCCTGCGTTTACTGGTGTGTACACATTAAAGAGGCTGAAGACCTCCTTAGTGTCATGATGTGGGAGCTTCAAGAAAAACCAATGAGTGTTTTGAAACTCAACGATCAGATTGAACTTGGTTTTATTCCAAAGAGTTCCTAGTCTGCCCGAAGCTCCTCGAGCTGAGATGACCTGCCCTCCCCCTTTGTACCAAAAATTCTTGCTTGTTTGGAGGAAGTATTTATCCTACATTTTTGTCTCCTGGATTAGAAGGATATCTGGGGCTTCTATCCTTAGTAGGATTCTTATGGCTTCTTCTTTCATCTTGCTCCCCATTCCCCTGCAGTTCTAGGAGACAACCTTTATCATTTACTTTTTTGAGTGTGGTGAGCTCCTTTGGAGCCCTAACCCTGATTTCTTATCACCTTCGGAGTTCTCGCCAATAGCTTCTCAAGGGTTCCCTTTATTTTTCATTTCGACCTCCTATACTTCCATTGAATCTGAGCTTAAGGGCCCAAACTTGTTCTCTTGGCCCTTCACGGGAGGATTTTTCTACTCAAGAGTAGGCTGGACAATTTTACCTTTTGGAGCCCCAAAAGGGTTTTGGTCCTTATGGGAAGACTTTGTTCTCTTTACCTACTTCCAGCCTTCCTCTTTTCCTTTCTCCACCTCTCCATTGCTCAAACAACTCCTAGCAAAGTGTTCGTATTCGTGGCATTTTTGGCACTTGAAGGGAACCTGCTCATAGATTAATTTTTGTACACGAGTCCAGCTTCCCACATTGATTTTTATTGCCTTCGGAAGTCCCACCTCTAGATCAACCTCAACACAGATTCATGCACAGTCGTATTGATCCTTATTGTTTGCCCGGTCTATGAATTTTCCCAGCACGTTGCCTATATGGTTCAAAGATTCCGAGTTCCAACAATGCACTGGGAGGTTCGGAAGCCTTACCCACACAGGAACGACCGTTGGAACATCCACTGTTGGATAAAACTTCAACATCCAATTTTCTAGATAAATGCCTTGAGGTCCCATAAAGTAAGGACCATTCCTAAAAATCAGATCCTTGTCCTCTTTTGAAATGAATTCGAATAGGAAGAAACCTCTCCTCAAGAAGTACGAGGTAACACTGTGCTTGATCAACGACCTCCAGTTTTTGACAACCCAGGCCTCTGTTGTTTTGGGAGAGGGCCAAAGTCCAGTAAAATATCCCACTAGGGCTCAATCGGCAAGAGACAAGGCAACCTGAATCGGTCCCTCTTGTGGAAGGGAAATTTCTGGAATGTCATCTAGCTTCTTCACAAACTTGGTGGCTTCCGATTTCTTCTTCTTCGACAGCATAGCCAGCAACGTTTTGAATGCTTCATTAGCAGACAGAGGGGGAGGGGAAGGAGGGGCTTGGGGTGAACCCAGATCCTCCATGGCTACGAAGGAGGGCGTAACCCTAGCACCAGCAGTAGCGCGCGCGGGCTCACTCAACCAAGAAGCAATTTTTTTATATATATATTAGTATATAATATTATTAAAAATAATTTAAATGTTATATAATATATATTATATTCATTTTTTACATTATATATTATTTCTTCTTGTGTTATAAATCAAATCAATTCAATATGTAATATAAAATTCACACATAAAACAATATATTATATTATATTATTTTTATATAGTATATTAATTACACGTTATGATATAATTTAAATAATATAAATTTTAATTTATAGTATATTCTATAATTAAGAATTTAAGAATTTATATTTATATTTTATTTTAAGCTATTTAAGTACAAAGGAAAAATGCATTAGTTGTGCAATGATAATGCCTTTTTATAGAAAAAATCATTCTTATTTATAGTCACATCAATACAATTTTTTTTGTTAATTTTATTTTGGTAGACTATCATGTTTCACGATGGATATTGAATGAGTTCACGCTAATGCTGATTTTAATGTAATAGAGATCGTCAATGACATTAACCCTTATCCTGCATTGCTTGGACTTGACTGGGCATTTGAAAATGTGGCCATAATTAATTTGAAGAAGAGACAAATGACATTTGAAGGAAATAATATGAGAGTAATTGTTCCATTGGATCCATCAGAAGGAGTAAGTTACAAATAACCAGTCAAAGAATAATACTGTGTAGATGAAATAGAAAATATATATCAAATGAAAACAAAGGAATAAGATCGTGTTAACCCTACTGCAGAGGGAAATTTGAGTTGGGAGCATGATAGTTTTTGTACCTCAGACTCATAATAATATTTGGAGAACTGGAAGAATAGGTTGCATGAAGTATCCACAAGGCGTTGTTTAATAATTACCAATTCAGTTTGTTGTATGATATTTGAGTATGTAACCTTATTTCTTATGATGGCTTAGGTGATGCAAATAATTTTCTTAATGATTATGAAGAAAAAGTTCTAGAAAATCAAAGGTTCTCAGCCTTGGATATAGCCGTGAAAGCTACCCTTGCTAGATGGTGGAATGCGCACAAAAATAATATAAGAGGTTGGTAGGAATGTCGAAGACTGATGTGGATAAGGTTTGGATAGATAGATACAGAGATGGAGATAAAATATGATGGTAAAACTAATCCTAGTAAGCATATCCAATTATGCACTATATCATGGAAGGAGATTCCACAACAAGAATGGGTAAATGGATTCATTTATACATTAGATACAATCCCTAAGAACTAGTACCTAGAAACGGAGCTTCAAAATGGTACCGATGACTGGGCATACATGGTTTATGGCTTGATATTAACATTAAGCTTTGAGGATGATTTCCCATACATAGATTTGGCCCTTCAGATAGTCAAGAAGAGGATATTTGAGATTGTAACCCAAATGACATGGAAACAACTTGATTGGACTGCACAGATATAAAATGCATTGGAGTGCTATAACCTTATTGTAGATGAAGAAGAAGAACCTCACAACATCGACATAGTAGAGTCAGAAGGATACCACGAAGTAACTGGACCTGAGCTAGAGATATCAGACATAATGAATCCACTGAAGAGCAAGAAGGTAAACATAGGATAAAAAAAGGAACCTAAGTTTGCAACAATACGAGATTACTGGAATGAGGTGACAACCAGTAAAGTTATAGAGTTACTTCATGAATATAAAGAACTGTTCCCGACCAAATTTTCAGAGATGAAGGGTATAATAGGATATCTAGGAGTCATGAATATTCCCCTGAAGCCTAATGTGAAGCTGATCAAAAAAAGACCTTATAGGCCGAACCCAAAGTATAAGGATAAAGTGAAAATAAAGCTTGAAAATATGATAGTAGCAGGAATTATTGAACCTGTAGAAGAATCAAAATGCATGAGTCCTATGGTGGTGCAAGAGAAGAATAATCAAGGAGAAATTAGGATATGTGTTGATCTAAGAAAATTGAATGATGCATGTTTACATGATCCCTTCCCTACCCCTTTCATAGATGAAGTGAAGTAAATGTAGGAGGCCAGGAAGCCTACTCATTTACAGATGGATTCTCAGGTTATCATCAGATTAGGATTGAACCTAAAGATCGGCATAGGACCACATTTGCTACAAAATGGGGCTCATATCAATGCACAATAATTATTTTTGGACTAAAAAATGCCCCTGCTATATTTTCTAGGGTGGTGGTCACAACTTTTAAGGAATACATCCAAAAGTTTTTAGAGGTATATTTTGATGATTGGATAGTATTTGGATTGTTTAGCAAACATGTTGGAAGCTTAAGACATATGATCGACGCATGTAGACAATATTGGGTCTTTTTGAACCTAAATAAATGCATATTTTGTGTACCTTTCGACATATTGTTTGTAAGGTGGTGGACACTGCTAAGATTGCTATCATTGTAAACTTGCCTCCACCTAAGATAGTAAGACAAATTTGCACTACGTTGAGGCATACTGGGTATTACAAGAAGTTCATTAAGGGGTATGCTCAGATCACTATGCCCATGGGAAAGTTTTTGAAGAAGGATGCAATTTTTCAGTGGAATGAATAATGTCAGAAGAGCCTCGACATATTGAAAGAAAAAACGGTAGTTGCACATATACTAGTGTTCCTTGATTGGAATAAGGAATTCGATGTCCATGTGGATGCCTCTTGTATAGATTTGGGAGTGGTAATGGCACAATATGGTGCAGGAGACATTGATCATCCTATAGCTTTTGCAAGTAGAAAGTTATCTAAAGAAAAAAATTAATTACACCACTATAGAAAGGGAAGGACTGGCCATAATGTATGCTTTGCAGAAGTTTAGACACTATTTTTTGGGGTCACACTTTAAAATGTTTACAGATTATTCTGCACTAAAGTATTTGGTTAATAAGCATGTCTTAGGAGGAAATATTTTCATATGGTTACTTTTATTTCAGGAATATGACTTTGATATCATTTTTAAACCAGGGAGATTGAATGCATGACTAGACCACCTATCAAGACTGGAAACAAGGGAAGAACCAACTATCATAGAGGATAATCTCCCTAATGCGAAGTTATTTTCAATCCGAGTGGCAGATGACCATTTCACATATATCATTTGGTTTTTGAGCATTGGAATAACTCCAA